>CM074722.1:509194162-509511662 GCA_037306005.1 Rhinophrynus dorsalis | reverse complement strand
ATTGACTTTTGAGTCAGAGCTTTGGAAGTCCCATAGTAACCTGCGCTGGTTAATGCAAAGCGACAGAGATATGACAAAATCAGATTGTGTGTGGTCATGATGGGGTTAATATCCACCTCTCTACCCCCCAGGACCTCCGTTCACTTACTGAAATCATTAGCATAAATAGGGGTTCCAGATATTTACTGCACAGCATATGGGTTTTAACCCCTCATCATGGTAGAGAGGTCGCCAAGCATTTAACCCTCTGAGTGCCAAAGAGGTATGTAATGCATTGGTTTTGCTATGTGTTGCGCACCCCTCTGGCGCTCAGGCCATCCATTGTCTAAGAGAGTCCCTCTCAACACAGGACGGGATGGTGACATTAGATCTGAAAGATGTTTATCTGACAAGTCCCATAGCCCAAAATTACAACCTTTTCTCCTGTTCATTTGGAACAAACGGAAAGGGCAATTTGTTTGCCTACCATTCAGACTGTCACAAAACACATGAAATCAATACTTACTTTCCTGAGGTCCAGAGGGGTCCATATGATAATATATCTGAAGGACATACTAAATATTTCCCAAAGCTTGACAACTGTACAATTACACCTACAATGGCCAATTAATTTACTATTCCATCTAGGGGTTATTATCAATCAGTCAATCAATTCTCATTCTGACACAGTCTATAGAATTCCTAGGCTCTATCATGATCAATTCTCAAACTGCTTCATTTCACCTGCCACGTAAAAAGTTAAAATGAATCCGCAAAGAAATCAAAACTCCTCTACACAAAGAAATTATATCACTAAGAAGCATAGCCAGGATGGTCTCAATCCAGGCAATTTTCCAAGGACCTCTTAATTACCAGGCCCTTCAAAGGCTGAAAACGATACACCTAAGAAAAGGTTTAGGTTATTCAGGTCTAGTTCCCTGTTTCCTAGAGGAAAAGGATGAATTGAATTGGTGGCTTTCTCACGTGGAGGCATGGAACAGCAGAGACATTTTTGGTAAAACCCCAGACATCATCATAGAGTCAGTTGCCAGAAATCTTGTCTGGGGAGCTCTCTGTGGTTCTCTCGCCACCTGAGGCAAATGGTCTGAGACAGAAGCCTTCACGCATTTCAGTTGCTTAGAATTGTTAGCAGGTTCTTTTGCTGTCAAGTGCCTTGTTGCATTCTTCTCAAAATGGACGATATCTCGGCTGTGAGATATATCAGTCATTTAGGGGAAACCAAATAGATGATTCTAGCCAACATGGTCAAAGATTTTCTAACATCCAAGGGTTCCCATGCTTTTCCTCCCAATTCCCACCCACTTCCCACCCTTTTCCATCCAATTCCCACCCACTTTTCCTCCTTCTCTCCCTTTTCCTCCCAAATCCCACCCACTTCTCCTCCTTCCCCACCCTGTTCCTCCCACTTCCTGCCCACTTCTCCTCCTTCCCACCCTGTTCCTCCCACTTCCTGCCCACTTCTCCTCCTTCCCACCCTGTTCCTCCCACATCCCGCCCACTTCCCACCCTTTTACATCCAATTCCCACCCACTTTTGCTCCTTCTCACCCTTTTCCTCCCAATTCCAACCAATTCTCCTCCTTCTCCACCCTGTTCCTCCCAATTCCCACCCACTTCTCCTCCTTCCCACCCTGTTCCTTCCACTTCCTGCCCACTTCTCCTCCTTCTCCACCCTGTTCCTCCCACTTCCCACCCACTTCCCACCCTTTTCCATCCAATTCCCACCCACTTCTCCTCCTTCTCACCCATTTCCTCCGAAGTCCCACCCACTTCTCCTCCTTCTCACCCTGTTCCTCCCAATTCCCACACACGTATTCCCCTTCCCACCCATTTCCTCCCAATTCCTGCCCACTTCTCCTCCTTCCCCACCTTGTTCCTCCCACTTCCCGCCCACTTCTCACCCTTTCCCATCCAATTCCCACCCACTTTTCCTCCTTCTCACCCTTTTCCTCCCAAATCCCACCCACTTCTCCTCCTTCCCCACCCTGTTCCTCCCACTTCCCGCCCACTTCCCACCCGTTTCCATCCAATTCCCACCCACTTTTCCTCCTTCTCACCCTGTTCCTCCCAAATCCTGCCCACTTCTCCTCCTTCCCCACCCTGTTCCTCCCACTTCCCACCCTTTTCCATCCAATTCCCACCAACTTCTCCTCCTTCTCCACCCTGTTTCTCCCAAGTCCCACCCACTTCTTCTCCTTCTCACCCTGTTCCTCCCAATTCCCACCCACGTATTCCCCTTCCCACCCTGTTCCTCCCAATTTCCACCCACTTCTCCTCCTTCTCACCCTGTTCCTCCCAATTCCTGCCCACTTCTCCTCCTTCCCCACCTTGTTCCTCCCACTTCCCGCCCACTTCTCACCCTTTCCCATCCAATTCCCACCCACTTTTCCTCCTTCTCACCCTTTTCCTCCCAAATCCCACCCACTTCTCTTCCTTCTCCACCCTGTTCATCCCAAATCCCACCCACTTCTCCTCCTTCTCACCCTGTTCCTCCCAATTCCCACACACGTATTCCCCTTCCCACCCATTTCCTCCCAATTCCTGCCCACTTCTCCTCCTTCCCCACCTTGTTCCTCCCAATTCCTGTCCACTTCTCACCCTTTCCCATCCAATTCCCACCCACTTCTCCTCCTTCTCCACCCTGTTTCTCCCAAGTCCCACCCACTTCTCCTCCTTCTCACCCTGTTCCTCCCAATTCCCACCCACTTTTCCTCCTTCTCACCCTTTTCCTCCCAAATCCCACCCACTTCTCCTCCTTCTCCACCCTGTTCATCCCAAATCCCACCCACTTCTCCTCCTTCTCCACCCTGTTCATCCCAAATCCCACCCACTTCTCCTCCTTCTCCACACTGTTCCTCCCAATTCCCACCCACGTATCCCCCTTCCCACCCATTTCCTCCCAATTCCCACCCACTTCTCCTCCTTCCCCACCTTGTTCCTCCCAATTCCTGTCCACTTCTCCTCCCTCCCCACCCTGTTCATCCCAGATCCTGCCCACTTCTCCTCCTTCTCACCTTGTTCCTCCCAATTCCTGCCCACTTCTCCTCCTTCTCCACCCTGTTCATCCCAAATCCCACCCACTTCTCCTTCTTCCCCACCCTGTTCCTCCCACTCCCCGCCCACTTCCCACCCTTTTCCTTCCAATTCCCACCCACTTTTCCTCCTTCTCACCCTTTTCCTCCCAAATCCCACCAACTTCTCCTCCTTCTCCACCCATTTCCTCCCAATTCCAACCCACTTCTCCTCCTCCTCCACGAATCACGTCACTTATACCCTCCTACTGGTACCACATAAGACTCTAGAAGAGAAAGTTCCCAAGTATGGTCTGCAGGGAACCCTTAAGATGCTGTAATGTTGTCACTGCCTGAGCATACATTTCTGATAGAAATGGCAGCAATTTAGGGACTAAATAAGCAGTTATTTGATGCAGATGAGATAGTGGTTAACACTGGACTCTCACCCTGAGAATTCAGCCATTCACCCCGAGACCCTGAGATTAGGGTCAGAACCCTGAGTCTTGGGGTGAAACCCTGAGAGTTCCCCGGTATGAATATCCCTAGTTCTACACAGGAGGAGGGATGATTGATCCGCTGATGACTGTCACTAAGCAGGGAGATCTGTAATACTGTAACACTGGCATGTTGGGTTACACAGAGAACTAGCACTGAGACACACTTATCAAGAACCTTAACACTGAGACACACTGATCTAGAACCTTAACACAGAGACACATTGATCTAGAACCTTAACACTGAGACACATTGACCTAGAACCTAAACACGGAGACACATTGATCTAGAACCTTAACACTGAGACACATTGATCTAGAACGTTAACACTGAGACATACTGACCTAGAACCTGCTAAGAGAAAAATAAAAATGGTAGCTGTGATTCATTTTAGCCCAATAATTTAGGGCCATATTTAGAGGAGATGTTCTAGAACAAACCTAGTGTACCATAAAGGACCAATGAAATGTCCAGTGAATATTGCTTTGAAGTGGGTTGGAGACCGCTTCAGCATTTAAGGGGTAAAATATCCATTTAGATTGATGGAAATTTGGGGGTTCTGTCACAGTCCTCTATGGGGCACTTGTTTTCTTGCAGAACTGATCCACTTTCTTTCTGAATATGGACATTAAATTACTGATTCCATCTATTAATCAAATGCATTAGATAGTAGCATTGTTAACCCCTTGGATGCTGGGAAGGCAATGTGTCAGAGAGCTCTCTAACATCCAAGGAGTAAAAGGGCTTGATGTACGTGGGTTTAGTATGAAATACATGGTTCTTCCACAAGTCACCACTGACCTAAACTCCAGGCCTGCAGGTCATTCATCTAACAAAGCGCAATGCAGCGGGATATGAAGACTGTAAATATTAGAAATTCAGTCAAGGTAAGGGGTCCACATTAAACGGGCAGTAAAGGATCAATATAAGACCCTTTTAAATTATTGAGAGTGCCTCACAGAGGTCCCATAGCTTAGAACTCATCCAGTCACTCCTGCAGATCTCCGCGATCACTCGGGCTGGGGCCGGGGAACATCCATTCTTCACTCAAAGCTTGTGGCAACATTACCATGATTTCCATAAAGGTTTGGTGTCAATGAATCTGACATGTATGGGCTTCTATGAGGAGGAGAGAAATCCCCCATACATAGCGAGTGAGGGGCGGACTTCACCCAGAGGGGGGTCTCGCTTCATGGAAACATATAGATGGCAGATTCACTGACACAGGGCTTCTACGTACAGCAGAGTGATGTTGCTTTCGCTCCTTTAACCACCGAGTGAAGCTCTGACATCACTGAGCCCTGCAGATCACAGAGACGAGTAATGATGAGATGAGAGAGTAACTGAGCTCTGAGCTATGGGAACTGGGCTCCATGGCAGTGAGGGCACTTCCAGATGTTTAAAAGGTTCTTGTATTGATCCTTTCCTGCACCTTTAAGCAACGTGAAAGAAAAACCCATTTATCTGTTTCCGATATAAATTCTTTATGTGCCAACACTTTCCTCTTTATGGTAGGACGTGGGCGGAAGTACAATAACGTTACATAACACTGAAACTACATTACACTTCAGAGAGACGGAGATGATTGGAGACAGGACAGGCTTTACATAAGGGATAAAGAGACTGATGGACCAAGAGGGACAGAGGCAATTCTGAGACACACCAACTGACCCGTAGGAGGGGGGAATAATCATTCCCATTGATTTATAATGGTATTTTAACCACAAGAATGCTAGATAGGCCTCCACGTATTGCTTCACATATCAGTGGAGACCTCTTTTTCATTATAAACCCCATATATCACCCCACAGAAGTTATCTCCTCTTTATCACACCTTAGTACATCTCCCCTGTAGTCTATAACTAAATCTCTCCCATAGAATAACATAGGAACTGGAGAGTTTATATCACTGGAGAAGTTATCTCCTCTTTATCACACCTTAGTACATCTCCCCTGTAGTCTATAACTAAATCTCTCCCATAGAATAACATAGGAACTGGAGAGTTTATCTCACTGGAGAAGTTATCTCCTCTTTATCACACCTTAGTACATCTCCCCCTGTAGTCTATAACTAAATCTCTCCCATAGAATAACATAGGAACTGGAGAGTTTATCTCACTGGAGAAGTTATCTCCTCTTTATCATACCTTAGTACATCTCCTCTGTAGTCTATAACTAAATCTCTCCCATAGAATAACATAGGAACTGGAGAGTTTATCTCACTGGAGAAGTTATCTCCTCTTTATCACACCTTAGTACATCCCCCCTCTAGTCTATAACTAAAGATCTCCCATAGAATAACATAGGAACTGGAGAGTTTATCTCACTGGAGAAGTTATCTCCTCTTTATCACACCTTAGTACATCTCCCCTGTAGTCTATAACTAAATATCTCCCATAGAATAACATAGGAACTGGAGAGTTTATCACACTGGAGAAGTTATCTCCTCTTTATCACGCCTTAGTACATCTCTCCCTGTAGTCTATAACTAAATATCTCCCATAGAATAACATAGGAACTGGAGAGTTTATCACACTGGAGAAGTTATCTCCTCTTTATCACACCTTAGTACATCTCCCCTGTAGTCTAAAACTAAATATCTCCCATAGAATAACATAGGAACTGGAGAGTTTATCTCACTGGAGAAGTTATCTCCTCTTTATCACACCTTAGTACATCTCCCCTGTAGTCTATAACTAAATCTCTCCCACAGAATAACATAGGAACTGGAGAGTTTATCTCACTGGAGTTATCTCCTCTTTATCACACCTTAGTACATCTCCCCTGTAGTCTATAACTAAATCTCTCCCATAGAATAACATAGGAACTGGAGAGTTTATCTCACTGGAGAAGTTATCTCCTCTTTATCACGCCTTAGTACATCTCCCCCTGTAGTCTATAACTAAATCTCTCGCATATAATAACATAGGAACTGGAGAGTTTATCTACTGGAGAAGTTATCTCCTCTTTATCACACCTTAGTACATCTCCCCTGTAGTCTATAACTAAATCTCTCCCATAGAATAACATAGGAACTGGAGAGTTTATCTCACTGGAGAAGTTATCTCCTCTTTATCACACCTTAGTACATCCCCCCTGTAGTCTATAACTAAATATCTCCCATAGAATAACATAGGAACTGGAGAGTTTATCTCACTGGAGAAGTTACCTCCTCTTTATCACACCTTAGTACATCTCCCCTGTAGTCTATAACTAAATATCTCCCATAGAATAACATAGGAACTGAAGAGTTTATCACACTGGAGAAGTTATCTCCTCTTTATCACATCTTAGTACATCCCCCTGTAGTCTATAACTAAATATCTCCCATAGAATAACATAGGAACTGAAGAGTTTATCACACTGGAGAAGTTATCTCCTCTTTATCACATCTTATTACATCCCCCTGTAGTCTATAACTAAATATCTCCCATAGAATAACATAGGAACTGGAGAGTTTATCTCACTGGAGAAGTTATCTCCTCTTTATCACACCTTAGTACATCTCCTCTGTAGTCTATAACTAAATCTCTCCCATAGAATAACATAGGGACTGGAGAGTTTATCACACTGGAGAAGTTATCTCCTCTTTATCACACCTTAGTACATCTCCCCTGTAGTCTCTAACTAAATCTCTCCCATAGAATAACATAGGAACTGGAGAGTTTATCTCACTGGAGAAGTTATCTCCTCTTTATCACACCTTAGTACATCTCCCCTGTAGTCTATAACTAAATATCTCCCATAGAATAACATAGGAACTGGAGAGTTTATCTCACTGGAGAAGTTGTCTCCTCTTTATCACACCTTAGTACATCTACCCCTGTAGTCTATAACTAAACCTCTCCCATAGAATAACATAGGAACTGGAGAGTTTATCACACTGGAGAAGTTATCTCCTCTTTATCACACCTTAGTACATCTCCCCCTGTAGTCTATAACTAAATCTCACCCATAGAATAACATAGGAACTGGAGCGTTTATCTCACTGGAAAAGTTATCTCCTCTTTATCACACCTTAGTACATCTCCCCTGTAGTCTATAACTAAATCTCTCCCATAGAATAACATAGGAACTGGACAGTTTATCTACTGGAGAAGTTATCTCCTCTTTATCACACCTTAGTACATCTCCCCTGTAGTCTATAACTAAATATCTCCCATAGAATAACATAGGAACTGGAGAGTTTATCTCACTGGAGAAGTTATCTCCTTGTGATCACACCTTAGTACATCTCTCCTGTAGTCTGTAACTAAATATCTCCCATAGAATAACATAGGAACTGGAGAGTTTATCTCACTGGAGAAGTTATCTCCTTGTGATCACACCTTAGTACATCTCCCCTGTAGTCTATAACTAAATCTCTCCCATAGAATAACATAGGAACTGGAGAGTTTATCTCACTGGAGTAGTTATCTCCTCTTTATCACACCTTAGTACATCTCCCCCTGTAGTCTATAACTAAATCTCACCCATAGAATAACATAGGAACTGGAGAGTTTATATCACTGGAGAAGTTATCTCCTCTTTATCACACCTTAGTACATCTCTCCTGTAGTCTGTAACTAAATCTCTCCCATAGAATAGCATAGGAACTGGAGAGTTTATCTACTGGAGACGTTATCTCCTCTTTATCACACCTTAGTACATCTCCCCTGTAGTCTATAACTAAATCTCACCCATAGAATAACATAGGAACTGGAGTGTTTATCTCACTGGAAAAGTTATCTCCTCTTTATCACACCTTAGTACATCTCCCCTATAGTCTATAACTAAATCTCTCCCATAGAATAACATAGGAACTGGACAGTTTATCTACTGGAGAAGTTATCTCCTCTTTATCACACCTTAGTACATCTCCCCTGTAGTCTATAACTAAATATCTCCCATAAAATAACATAGGAACTGGAGAGATTATCACACTGGAGAAGTTATCTCCTCTTTATCACACCTTAGTACATCTCCCCTGTAGTCTATAACTAAATCTCTCCCATAGAATAACATAGGAACTGGACAGTTTATCTACTGGAGAAGTTATCTCCTCTTTATCACACCTTAGTACATCTCCTCTGTAGTCTATAACTAAATATCTCCCATATAATAGCATAGGAACTGGAGAGTTTATCTACTGGAGAAGTTATCTCCTCTTTATCACACCTTAGTACATCTCCCCTGTAGTCTATAACTAAATCTCACCCATAGAATAACATAGGAACTGGAGTGTTTATCTCACTGGAAAAGTTATCTCCTCTTTATCACACCTTAGTACATCTCCCCTATAGTCTATAACTAAATCTCTCCCATAGAATAACATAGGAACTGGAGAGTTTATCACACTGGAGAAGTTATCTCCTCTTTATCACACCTTAGTACATCTCCCCTGTAGTCTATAACTAAATATCTCCCATATAATAACATAGGAACTGGAGAGATTATCACACTGGAGAAGTTATCTCCTCTTTATCACACCTTAGTACATCTCCCCTGTAGTCTATAACTAAATCTCTCCCATAGAATAACATAGGAACTGGACAGTTTATCTACTGGAGAAGTTATCTCCTCTTTATCACACCTTAGTACATCTCCTCTGTAGTCTATAACTAAATATCTCCCATATAATAACATAGGAACTGGAGAGTTTATCTAACTGGAGAAGTTATCTCCTCTTTATCACACCTTAGTACATCTGCCCTGTAGTCTGTAACTAAATCTCACCCATAGAATAACATAGGAACTGGAGAGTTTATCACACTGGAAAAGTTATCTCCTCTTTATCACACCTTAGTACATATCCCCCTGTAGTCTATAACTAAATCTCTCCCATAGAATAACATAGGAACTGGAGAGTTTATCACACTGGAAAAGTTATCTCCTCTTTATCACACCTTAGTACATATCCCCCTGTAGTCTATAACTAAATCTCTCCCATAGAATAACATAGGAACTGGAGAGTTTATCTCACTGGAGAAGTTATCTCCTCTTTATCACACCTTAGTACATCTCCCCTCTAGTCTATAACTAAATCTCTCCCATAGAATAACATAGGAACTGGAGAGTTTATCTCACTGGAGAAGTTATCTCCTCTTTATCACACCTTAGTACATCTCCCCTGTAGTCTATAACTAAATATCTCCCATAGAATAACATAGGAACTGGAGAGTTTATCTCACTGGAGAAGTTATCTCCTCTTTATCACATCTTAGTACATCTCCTGTAGTATATAACTAAATCTCTCCCATAGAATAACATAGGAAATGGAGAGTTTATCTCACTGGAGAAGTTATCTCCTCTTTATCACACCTTAGTACATCTCCCAGATTGCCTTACTGGATCACTATTCTGTATACAATATTCACATGACCTGGGGACACAATAGGGAAAACACACTGACTCTAGTTCCCAGCTTGTATGTGAAGTGTAATCCTGCAGTCACCTGATCAGAGTCTAATTAAGTACAATTAGTCATCCTTCACATGCAGCTGTGAATCACTAGATCTGTGGGGAGCTGTCTGCATGTAAGACTGGCATTCAGGGATATAGGGCTCTGAGTTACACCCCGTTACATTCTGAGGGTTAAAGGGACTCTAATATGGGAACAAAATCTTACCTAGGTGGACTCCTTCATACAGCGGTCAGGTGTATCTATATGATTACTGTGTGTAACAGAAGCACTTACCTAGGTAGGAGTCCTTCATACAGCGGTCAGGTGTATCTATATGATTACTGTGTGTAACAGAAGCACTTACCTAGGTAGGAGTCCATCACACAGCAGTCAGGGGTATATATATAATTACTGTGTGTAACAGAAGCACTTACCTAGGTAGGAGTCCTTCATACAGCGGTCAGGTGTATCTATATGATTACTGTGTGTAACAGAAGCACTTACCTAGGTAGGAGTCCATCATACAGCGGTCAGGTGTATCTATATGATTACTGTGTGTAACAGAAGCACTTACCTAGGTAGGAGTCCATCACACAGCAGTCAGGTGTATCTATATGATTACTGTGTGTAACAGAAGCACTTACCTAGGTAGGAGTCCATCATACAGCGGTCAGGTGTATCTATATGATTACTGTGTGTAACAGAAGCACTTACCTAGGTAGGAGTCCATCACACAGCAGTCAGGTGTATCTATATAATTACTGTGTGTAACAGAAGCACTTACCTAGGTAGGTGTCCTTCATACAGCAGTCAGGTGTATCTGTATAATTACTGTGTGTAACAGAAGCACTTACCTAGGTAGGAGTCCATCACACAGCAGTCAGGTGTATCTATATAATTACTGTGTGTAACAGAAGCACTTACCTAGGTAGGAGTCCATCACACAGCAGTCAGGTATATCTATATGATTACTGTGTGTAACAGGAGCACTTACCTAGGTAGGAGTCCATCACACAGCAGTCAGGTGTATCTATATGATTACTGTGTGTAACAGGAGCACTTACCTAGGTAGGAGTCCATCAAACAGCAGTCAGGTGTATCTATATGATTACTGTGTGTAACAGAAGCACTTACCTAGGTAGGAGTCCATCACACAGCAGTCAGGTGTATCTATATAATTACTGTGTGTAACAGAAGCACTTACCTAGGTAGGAGTCCATCACACAGCAGTCAGGTATATCTATATGATTACTGTGTGTAACAGGAGCACTTACCTAGGTAGGAGTCCATCACACAGCAGTCAGGTGTATCTATATGATTACTGTGTGTAACAGGAGCACTTACCTAGGTAGGAGTCCATCAAACAGCAGTCAGGTGTATCTATATGATTACTGTGTGTAACAGAAGCACTTACCTAGGTAGGAGTCCATCACACAGCAGTCAGGTGTATCTATATAATTACTGTGTGTAACACAAGCACTTACCTAGGTAGGAGTCCATCACACAGCAGTCAGGTGTATCTATATGATTACTGTGTGTAACAGAAGCACTTACCTAGGTAGGAGTCTATCATACAGCACTCAGGTGTATCTATATAATTACTGTGTGTAACAGAAGCACTTACCTAGGTAGGAGTCCATCACACAGCAGTCAGGTGTATCTATATGATTACTGTGTGTAACAGGAGCACTTACCTAGGTAGGAGTCCATCATACAGCAGTCCGGCGTATCTATATAATTACTGTGTGTAACAGAAGCACTTACCTAGGTAGGAGTCCATCACACAGCAGTCAGGCGTATCTATATGATTACTGTGTGTAACAGAAGCACTTACCTAGGTAGGAGTCCATCATACAGCAGTCAGGTGTATCTATATAATTACTGTGTGTAACAGAAGCACTTACCTAGGTAGGAGTCCATCACACAGCAGTCAGGTGTATCTATATGATTACTGTGTGTAACAGGTGCACTTACCTGAACAATCTTTCTTAAAATACAGGGAGAGCAACAAAGATTGCAAAAAGGCAATTAGGGTAGCAAAAATAGATAATGAAACTCGAATTGCAAGGGAAAGCAAGACTAATCCAAAAAAGTTTTTTAAATATATAAATAGCAAAAAACTTAAGAGGGAGTGCACTGGACCATTCAAAAATGAGATGGGTGAGTTGGTTAGTGAGGATAAGGAAAAGGCTGATGTTTTAAACACTTTCTTTGCATCAGTATATACAAGGGAGCAAGGAATGGTAGAAGAGCCTCCGCAAGTATCAAATAAAATAATACAATTAATAGATATTGGGTTAACTCAAGGAGATGTCATGGGAAGACTGAACAAAATTAAGACCGACAAAGCACCGGGTCCTGATGGTATACATCCAAGGGTTCTTCAGGAACTCAGTGCAGTGTTAGCAAAACCCCTATATTTACTCTTTAAAGATTCTATTACCACAGGCTCAGTGCCACAGGATTGGCGAAGAGCTAACATAGTGCCTCTATTTAAGAAGGGAACTAAAACAGAACCTGGGAATTATAGACCAGTGAGTTTGACCTCTGTAGTGGGAAAACTATTAGAAGGCATAATAAGGGACTATATTCAGGATTACAACACAAAAAATAAGATCACTAGCACGAATCAACATGGTTTTATGAAGAATAGGTCATGCCAAACTAATCTTTTCAGCTTCTATGAGGAGGTAAGCAGCAACCTTGACAATTTCAGCTTCTATGAGGAGGTAAGCAGCAACCTTGACAATGGCAAGGCAGTAGATGTAGTATATCTAGACTTTGCAAAGGCATTTGATACAGTACCACACAGTAGGCTTGTGTATAAAATAAGGAAATTGGGGCTAGGAGATAACCTTTGCAATTGGATACAAAACTGGTTGAAGGATAGGGAACAGTGTGTGGTTGTAAATGGAAAATTCTCCAGTATAGTTAAAGTGGAGAGTGGAGTACCTCAGGGTTCAGTATTGGGTCCGCTGCTTTTTAACATGTTTATAAATGACCTGGAAATAGATATAGAAAGCAAAATATCAATATTTGCAGATGATACTAAATTATGCAAAGTCATTAATTCAGAACAGGATATTTTCTCTCTACAGAGGGACTTACATACAATGTCAGATTGGGCAAACATGTGGAATATGAAGTTTAATGTGGGGAAGTGTAAAGTCATGCATTTGGGAGGAAACAATCCCAAGGCTACTTATAAACTTAATGGAATAATTTTAGGTGACTCGTTGCTAGAAAAAGACCTGGCTATCCTTGTCAACTGCAAACTTGGAAACAGTGACCAGTGTCAAACAGCAGTAGCAAAGGCAAACAAAGTCCTGTCTTGCATAAAAAGAGGTATTGAAGCAAGAGTGGATAACATTATTTTGCAATTATACAAATCATTGGTAAGACCTCACCTTGAGTATGCAGTGCAATTTTGGGCACCGGTTCTGAAAAAGGATATACTAGAACTAGAGAGGGTACAGCGGAGAGCAACAAAATTAATTAAGGGAATGGAGGACTTGACATATGAGGAACGACTAAACAAACTTGGTTTATTTACTCTAGAGAAAAGACGACTAAGAGGAGACCTTATCACATTGTACAAGTATATGAGAGGTCAATACAAGGATCTCTGCGGTGAGCTATTTATTCCAAGGCCTGATCAGGTGACCAGGGGACACCTCTTGAGATTAGAGGAAAGGAGGTTTAAACTTCAGCAGAGGAAGGGTTTTTTTACGGTAAGGTCTGTCAAATTGTGGAATTCATTGCCCAGGGAGGTAGTTATGGCAGATACAATGGACACATTTAAGAGAAGATTAGATACATTTCTTTCAAAAGGGAACATACAGAGTTATACTGTTTATCAGTAGGCAGATCAGGAAGGTCTGATAAAGACTAATTTAATTGGTAGCAGGAAAGCTATAAAATTCTTAGTTACTGAGGTATGAAGCGAAGGTTGAACTTGATGGACTTGTGTCTTTTTTTCAACCTAATTTACTATGTTACTATGTATGTTACTGTGTGTAACAGAAGCACTTACCTAGGTAGGAGTCCATCATACAGCAGTCAGGTGTATCTATATAATTACTGTGTGTAACAGAAGCACTTACCTATGTAGGAGTCCATCACACAGCAGTCAGGCGTATCTATATGATTACTGTGTGTAACAGAAGCACTTACCTAGGTAGGAGTCCATCACACAGCAGTCAGGCGTATCTATATGATTACTGTGTGTAACAGAAGCACTTACCTAGGTAGGAGTCCATCACACAGCAGTCAGGTGTACCTATATATCTATATAATTACTGTGTGTAACAGAAGCACTTACCTAGGTAGGAGTCCATCACACAGCAGTCAGGTGTATCTATATAATTACTGTGTGTAACAGAAGCACTTACCTAGGTAGGAGTCCATCACACAGCAGTCAGGTGTATCTATATAATTACTGTGTGTAACAGAAGCACTTACCTAGGTAGGAGTCCATCACACAGCAGTCAGGTGTATCTATATAATTACTGTGTGTAACAGAAGCACTTACCTAGGTAGGAGTCCATCGTACAGCAGTCAGGTGTATCTATATAATTGCTGTGTGTAACAGAAGCACTTACCTAGGTAGGAGTCCATCATACAGCCGTCAGGTGTATCTATATAATTACTGTGTGTAACAGAAGCACTTACCTAGGTAGGAGTCCATCATACAGCAGTCAGGTGTATCTATATAATGACTGTGTGTGTGTGAAAGAAGTACTTACCTAGGTAGGTAGGTGTATGTATATAAGTAGGAGTGTAACAGTGTTCCTTATGTTAGGTTTGGTTTTCCAGTGTATTTAGTAAATCACTCTAAAGTGTTAGATACAAGGATACAGAACATAAACCATCATATCAATGTAAGTGACGGGGTTAAACACATTTAGTTCCTAAGTCCCTTGGCCTTTATTTGTTCTATTTACTGTCACTAAATGTAATTTTTTTCGGTAAACAGCCCGTCATTCAGTCCTAGCGCCTCCATCACCTCGCAGGCTGGTCCTATTTACTCAGCTGCCTGCTGGATGGATTGTAGGTGATACTGGGAGCTGTCCACACAGGAGAGGTGCTGATGGGACAAGTACAGTGACAGCACCAGTGAGACCAGAACCAGCTGGGGGAAGGGAGACGTAATACACAGGGCGTGTCACACTGGGATAGAATAGAGACGTTATACACAGGACGTGTCACACTGGGATAGAAGGGAGATGTTATACACAGGGCGTGTCACACTGGGATAGAAGGGAGACGTTATACACAGGGCGTGTCACACTGGGATAGAATAGAGACGTTATACACAGGGCGTGTCACACTGGGATAGAAGGGAGATGTTATACACAGGGCGTGTCACACTGGGATAGAATGGAGATGTTATACACAGGGCGTGTCACACTGGGATAGAATGGAGACGTTATACACAGGGCGTGTCACACTGGGATAGAAGGGAGACGTTATACACAGGGCGTGTCACACTGGGATAGAATAGAGACGTTATACACAGGGCGTGTCACACTGGGATAGAATAGAGACGTTATACACAGGGCGTGTCACACTGGGATAGAATGGAGACGTTATACACAGGGCGTGTCACACTGGGATAGAAGGGAGACGTTATACACAGGGCGTGTCACACTGGGATAGAATAGAGACGTTATACACAGGGCGTGTCACATTGGGATAGAATGGAGACGTTATACACAGGGAGTGTCACACTGGGATAGAATGGAGACGTTATACATAGGGCGTGTCACACTGGGATAGAAGGGAGATGTTATACACAGGGCGTGTCACACTGGGATAGAAGGGAGACGTTATACACAGGGCGTGTCACACTGGGATAGAAGGGAGATGTTATACACAGGGCGTGTCACACTGGGATAGAATGGAGATGTTATACACAGGGCGTGTCACACTGGGATAGAATGGAGACGTTATACATAGGGCGTGTCACACTGGGATAGAATGGAGACGTTATACACAGGGCGTGTCACATTGGGATAGAATGGAGACGTTATACACAGGACGTGTCACACTGGGATAGAAGGGAGATGTTATACACAGGGCGTGTCACACTGGGATAGAATGGAGATGTTATACACAGGGCGTGTCACACTGGGATAGAATGGAGACGTTATACACAGGGAGTGTCACACTGGGATAGAATGGAGATGTTATACACAGGGTGTGTCACACTGGGATAGAAGGGAGATGTTATACACAGGGCGTGTCACACTGGGATAGAAGGGAGACGTTATACACAGGGCGTGTCACACTGGGATAGAAGGGAGATGTTATACACAGGGCGTGTCACACTGGGATAGAATGGAGATGTTATACACAGGGCGTGTCACACTGGGATAGAATGGAGACGTTATACATAGGGCGTGTCACACTGGGATAGAAGGGAGATGTTATACACAGGGCGTGTCACACTGGGATAGAATAGAGACGTTATACACAGGGCGTGTCACACTGGGATAGAATGGAGACGTTATACATAGGGCGTGTCACACTGGGATAGAAGGGAGATGTTATACACAGGGCGTCTCACACTGGGATAGAATGGAGATGTTATACACAGGGTGAGTCACACTGGGATAGAATGGAGACGTTATACACAGGGCGTGTCACACTGGGATAGAAGGGAGACGTTATACACAGGGAGTGTCACACTGGGATAGAATGGAGACGTTATACACAGGGCGTGTCAGACTGGGATAGAATGGAGACGTTATACACAGGGCATGTCACACTGGGATAGAAGGGAGACGTTATACACAGGGCGTGTCACACTGGGATAGAAGGGAGATGTTATACATAGGGCGTGTCACACTGGGATAGAATGGAGACGTTATACACAGGACGTGTCACACTGGGATAGAATAGAGACGTTATACACAGGACGTGTCACACTGGGATAGAATGGAGACGTTATACACAGGGCGTGTCACACTGGGATAGAATGGAGACGTTATACACAGGGCGTGTCACATTGGGATAGAATGGAGACGTTATACACAGGACGTGTCTCACTGGGATAGAATGGAGACGTTATACACAGGGCGTGTCACACTGGGATAGAAGGGAGATGTTATACATAGGGCGTGTCACACTGGGATAGAATGGAGATGTTATACACAGGGCCTGTCACACTGGGATAGAAGGGAGACGTTATACACAGGGCGTGTCACATTGGGATAGAAGGGAGACGTTATACACAGGGCGTGTCACACTGGGATAGAATGGAGACGTTATACACAGGGCGTGTCACACTGGGATAGAAGGGAGACGTTATACACAGGGCGTGTCACACTGGGATAGAAGGGAGATGTTATACACAGGGCGTGTCACACTGGGATAGAATGGGTATGTTATACACAGGGCGTGTCACACTGGGATAGAAGGGAGATGTTATACACAGGGCGTGTCACACTGGGATAGAAGGGAGATGTTATACACAGGGCGTGTCACACTGGGATAGAATGGAGACGTTATACACAGGACGTGTCACACTGGGATAGAATGGAGACGTTATACACAGGGCGTGTCACACTGGGATAGAATGGAGATGTTATACACAGGACGTGTCACACTGGGATAGAATGGAGATGTTATACACAGGGCGTGTCACACTGGGATAGAATGGAGATGTTATACACAGGGCGTGTCACTCTGGGATAGAATGGATATGTTATACACAGGGCGTTTCACACTGGGATAGAAGGGAGATGTTATACACAGGGCGTGTCACATTGGGATAGAAGGGAGATGTTATACACAGGGCGTGTCACACTGGGATAGAATGGAGATGTTATACACAGGGCGTGTTACACTGGGATAGAATAGAGACGTTATACACAGGACGTGTCACACTGGGATAGAATGGAGACGTTATACACAGGGCGTGTCACACTGGGATAGAATGGAGATATTATACACAGGGCGTGTCACACTGGGATAGAAGGGAGATGTTATACACAGGGCGTGTCACACTGGGATAGAAGGGAGACGTTATACACAGGGCGTGTCACACTGGGATAGAAGGGAGACGTTATACACAGGGCGTGTCACACTGGGATAGAATGGAGATGTTATACACAGGGCGTGTCACACTGGGATAGAATGGAGACGTTATACACAGGGCGTGTCACACTGGGATAGAATGGAGACGTTATACACAGGGCGTGTCACACTGGGATAGAAGGGAGACGTTATACACAGGGCGTGTCACACTGGGATTGAAGGGAGACGTTATACACAGGGCGTGTCACACTGGGATAGAAGGGAGATGTTATACACAGGGCGTGTCACACTGGGATAGAATGGAGATGTTATACACAGGGCGTGTCACACTGGGATAGAAGGGAGACGTTATACACAGGGCGTGTCACACTGGGATAGAAGGGAGATGTTATACACAGGGCGTGTCACACTGGAATAGAAGTGAGACGTTATACACAGGGCGTGTCACACTGGGATAGAATGGAGATGTTATACACAGGGCGTGTCACATTGGGATAGAATGGATATGTTATACACAGGGCGTGTCACACTGGGATAGATTGGAGATGTTATACACAGGGCGTGTCTCACTGGGATAGAATGGAGACATTATACACAGGGCGTGTCACACTGGGATAGAATGGAGATGTTATACACAGGGCGTGTCACACTGGGATAGATTGGAGATGTTATACACAGGGCGTGTCACACTGGGATAGAATAGATATGTTATACACAGGGCGTGTCACACTGGGATAGAAGGGAGATGTTATACACTGGGCGTGTCACACTGGGATAGAAGGGAGACGTTATACACAGGGCGTGTCACACTGGGATAGAAGGGAGACGTTATACACAGGGCGTGTCACACTGGGATAGAATGGAGATGTTATACACAGGACGTGTCACATTGGGATAGAAGGGAGACGTTATACACAGGGCGTGTCACACTGGGATAGAAGGGAGACGTTATACACAGGGCGTGTCACACTGGGATAGAATGGAGACGTTATACACAGGGCGTGTCACACTGGGATAGAAGGGAGACGTTATACACAGGGCGTGTCACACTGGGATAGAATGGAGATGTTATACACAGGGCGTGTCACATTGGGATAGAATGGAGACGTTATACACAGGGCGTGTCACACTGGGATAGAAGGGAGATGTTATACACAGGGCGTGTCACATTGGGATAGAATGTAGACGTTATACACAGGGCGTGTCACTCTGGGATAGAATGGAGATGTTATACATAGGGCGTGTCACATTAAGATAGAATGGAGACGTTATACACAGGGCGTGTCACACTGGGATATAATGGAGATGTTATACACAGGGCTTGTCACATTGGGATAGAAGGGAGACGTTATACATAGGGCGTGTCAGACTGGGATAGAATGGAGATGTTATACACAGGGCGTGTCACATTGGGATAGAATGGAGACGTTATACACAGGACGTGTCACACTGGGATAGAATAGAGACGTAATACACAGGGCGTGTCACACTGGGATAGAAGGGAGATGTTATACACAGGGCGTGTCACACTGGGATAGAAGGGATATGTTATACACAGCGCGTGTCACAATGGGATAGAAGGGAGACGTTATACACAGGGCGTGTCACACTGGGATAGAAGGGAGACGTTATACACAGGGCGTGTCACACTGGGATAGAATGGATGCGTTATACACAGGGTGTGTCACACTGGGATAGAATGGAGATGTTATACACAGAGCGTGTCACACTGGGATAGAAGGGAGACGTTATACACAGGGCGTGTCACATTGGGATAGAATGGAGACGTTATACACAGGGCGTGTCACACTGGGATAGAAGGGAGATGTTATACACAGGGCGTGTCACACTGGGATAGAAGGGAGACGTTATACACAGGGTGTGTCACACTGGGATAGAATGGAGATGTTATACACAGGACGTGTCACACTGGGATAGAATGGAGACGTTATACACAGGGCGTGTCACACTGGGATAGAAGGGAGACGTTTTACACAGGGCGTGTCACACTGGGATAGAAGGGAGATGTTATACACAGGGCGTGTCACACTGGGATAGAAGGGAGACGTTATACACAGGGCGTGTCACACTGGGATAGAATGGAGACGTTATACACAGGGCGTGTCACACTGGGATAGAATAGAGACGTTATACACAGGGCGTGTCACACTGGGATAGAATGGAGATGTTATACATAGGGCGTGTCACACTGGGATAGAATGGAGACGTTATACACAGGGCGTGTCACACTGGGATAGAATAGAGACGTTATACACAGGGCGTGTCACACTGGGATAGAAGGGAGACGTTTTACACAGGGCGTGTCACATTGGGATAGAAGGGAGACGTTATACACAGGGCGTGTCACACTGGGATAGAAGGGAGACGTTATACACAGGGTGTGTCACACTGGGATAGAATGGAGACGTTATACACAGGGCGTGTCACACTGGGATAGAATGGAGACGTTATACACAGGGCGTGTCACACTGGGATAGAAGGGAGACGTTATACACAGGGCGTGTCACACTGGGATAGAATGGAGACGTTATACATAGGGCGTGTCACACTGGGATAGAATGGAGACGTTATACACAGGGCGTGTCACACTGGGATAGAATGGAGACGTTATACACAGGGCGTGTCACACTGGGATAGAATGGAGACGTTATACACAGGGCGTGTCACACTGGGATAGAATGGAGACGTTATACACAGGGCGTGTCACACTGGGATAGAATGGAGATGTTATACACCGGGCGTGTCACACTGGTATAGAATGGAGATGTTATACACAGGGTGTGTCACACTGGGATAGAAGGGAGATGTTATACACAGGGCGTGTCACATTGGGATAGAATGGAGACGTTATACACAGGGCGTGTCACACTGGGATAGAAGGGAGATGTTATACACAGGGTGTGTCACACTGGGATAGAATGGAGACGTTATACACAGGGCGTGTCACACTGGGATAGAATGGAGACGTTATACATAGGGCGTGTCACACTGGGATAGAAGGGAGATGTTTCAGTTCAGGGCGTGTCACACTGGGATAGAATGGAGACGTTATACATAGGGCGTGTCACACTGGGATAGAATGGAGACGTTATACACAGGGCGTGTCACACTGGGATAGAATGGAGACGTTATACACAGGGCGTGTCACACTGGGATAGAATAGAGACGTTATACACAGGGCGTGTCACACTGGGATAGAATGGATATGTTTTACACAGGGTGTGTCACACTGGGATAGAATGGATATGTTTTACACAGGGTGTGTCACACTGGGATAGAATGGAGACGTTATACACAGGGTGTGTCACACTGGAATAGAATGGAGACGTTATACACAGGGCGTGTCACACTGGGATAGAATGGAGATGTTATACACAGGGCGTGTCACACTGGGATAGAAGGGAGATGTTTCAGTTCAGGGCGTGTCACACTGGGATAGAATGGAGATGTTATACACAGGGTGTGTCACACTGGGATAGAATGGAGACGTTATACACAGGGCGTGTCACACTGGGATAGAATGGAGATGTTATACACAGGGCGTGTCACACTGGGATAGAAGGGAGATGTTTCAGTTCAGGGCGTGTCACACTGGGATAGAATAGAGACGTTATACACAGGGCGTGTCACACTGGGATAGAATGGATATGTTTTACACAGGGTGTGTCACACTGGGATAGAATGGATATGTTTTACACAGGGCGTGTCACACTGGGATAGAATGGAGACGTTATACACAGGGCGTGTCAGACTGGGATAGAATGGAGACGTTATACACAGGGCGTGTCACACTGGGATAGAATAGAGACGTTATACACAGGGCGTGTCACACTGGGATAGAATGGAGACGTTATACATAGGGCGTGTCACACTGGGATAGAATGGAGACGTTATACACAGGGCGTGTCACACTGGGATAGAATGGGTATGTTATACACAGGGCGTGTCACACTGGGATAGAAGGGAGATGTTTCAGTTCAGGGCGTGTCACACTGGGATAGAATGGAGATGTTCCAGTTCAGGACTGGGGAACAGAGTGAGGGGAATGTAGAAATCAACCAGCAACTTCCCACTGCTTAGCTATGAATGGGATACACCTCTGACACACAAAGGGTTAAATCATGGATGCCTGTGAGCCCTTCCTTCTGCAGTATCCGTGACACCCTGCTGTCTGTGTGTTTTATGTCTCCCGAATTAAAGGGGTATTTACTTCTCAACAGACAGAGAGCAGCATACGGAATGCTAATGTGTTGAATATTGTGGCAAAGCCATCATACAAAAGTGGAGAAATTAAAAAAAACAAAACATATTCAGTTAAATTCAGGTGGTTATTAAGTCTCTTTTAAATCATTTTGATTCTTAAGATATTTTACCTTCCCATTCTGGTGCAGCCGGTTCATCCGACAATTACTCTCATGTTTTCTTTAACCGTTTGAGGACAACAGGGATCTGCAATGCATTGCTTTGCAGTACATTACACGCCCTCTGGTTCTGTAAGGGTTAAATATATGCGTGGCCGCAATGCACAGTATCCCCCCCCCCCCCGTGTGTTTATCTGATGAATCTATCTCTCTGGTATCGTTTACCCTTGTCTGTGGGATTTCCCTGTTTGAGGAAAGGTGAGTTAGTCACTGGTTTAATTAACCCCTTTGAGTGCCAGAGGGGTGCACAATGCATTGCATACTTGCCTAGCACTCGAAAGGTTAATCCATCCCTGTGATCAAGCAGATTGATCCTAATGCTGTGACCTGTCAGTGGATCATGAAGATTGGACATCGCTGGACATTCCTCAAGGGCCCCTAAAAGGGCAGGTTTCCAGGATCTCCCGTCCTGAGCACATGTGTGTATTCTGTGGATCTGTCTTTCCGACAGGAAGGGAAATCCTAAAAACCTGCCCTCTTAGGGGGTCTTGAGGACCGCTGCTGAGAACCAGTGCTCTAGTGCAGGGCTGTCCAATTTCAGTCCTCAGGGGCCACCAACAGGCCAGGATTTAGGGATTTCCCTGATTAATCACAGGTGAGTCAGTCAGCGGCTCATTCATTGTGAGTGACTCACCTGTGTGTAATCGGGGAAATCCTTACATCCTGGCCTGTTGGTGGCCCCTGAGGACTGAACTTGGACACCCCTGATCTAGTGTTTACCCTAAAATACAGGGAAACGTGTAGGAAAAACCTTCCCTGAGCAGAAAATGAATTTTAGCAGTTGATTTGTATATTCCTGCTCTCTCTCCTACAGAGCCCACAGATCGGCACGGTTATGAGACTGACCCTTCCTGGACACAGCGGCACAGCCGGGCGAGATAAAAATCATGACATAAGACTGTATTTTATCAGCTGAGAGGTAAATAAAAGATGCTCTGTGTTTGGCGCACATGCAGCACAGAGCAGGCGAAGCATATTCTCTGCCTACACGTCATGTGTGGGAGCTGCGTTAGTCATCTAATGGCCGTGTGTGATTGACAGAGTGCATTTAGTTGTTCATGTCAGGGAGGAAGACAGTCACCAATTTGCTGTGTTTTACATACACACAGTATAATCAGCAGCCACAAGTACCCGGATCCTTTGGTGCAAGCTGTCTTTTGCAGCCTTCTGTTCGAAGGATTGTGTTGGCAGCGCTCAACGCCCTCTTGGCTGCAGAGTAGATTACGACTCAGAAAACATTTTTTTTTTAATTCCTGCAATGGAGAACTGTGTTTTCTGTGTGCAACCCTTTGTGTGCCAGAGGGGTGCAAGACTGAGGTGACCTGGCCTGGGATAGAACTTGCAACCCTGAAGTCTGAACAAATTCTACAACTGGTGCATTAACAGCCGATCACCCATGCTGCCATCACTTAAGGACCACGGACACAAAGGGTTACAAACACAGTTCTCCAGTGTGAAGTTCATGCAGAATAATGTTTTCTGGGTCGTAATTTACTCTGCAGCCAAGAACATGTGCAGCCGCGAGGGGAGCCCTGAAATCGATGACGTACATGTACCTCATGGGTCCTTTAGGGACATCCACCCATGATGTGCACGTACGTCCTGCGTCATTAAGGGTTTAAGCAACCAAGATACATCACTAGCTTATTATTGATATATGTACATTATAGTAATTAAGGTCATTCAGCAACTTCCTATACTAGACCTAATTATCTCCCTTCCACTTACTGACACTGCTCAGTAATACATTACCCACCTCCCCTAGCACTGACTTCCTGTCTTATTCCTACATTACCTCCCCACTCACTGACACTGCTCAGTAATGCATTACCCACCTCCCCTAGCACTGACTTCCTGTCTTATCCCTACATTACCTCCCCACTCACTGACACTGCTCAGCAATGCATTACCTACCTCCCCTATCACTGACTTCCTGTCTTATCCCTACATTACCTCCCCACTCACTGACACTGCTCAGCAATGAATTACCCACCTCCCCTAGCACTGACTTCCTATCTTATCCCTACATTACCTCCCCCACTCACTGACACTGCTCAGCAATGCATTACCTACCTCCCCTATCACTGACTTCCTGTCTTATCCCTACATTACCTCCCCACTCACTGACACTGCTCAGCAATGAATTACCCACCTCCCCTAGCACTGACTTCCTGTCTTATCTCTACATTACCTCCCCACTCACTGACACTGCTCAGCAATGAATTACCCACCTCCCCTAGCACTGACTTCCTGTCTTATCCCTACATTATCTCCCTACTCACTGACACTGCTCAGCAATGCATTACCCACCTCCCCTAGCACTGACTTCTTGTCTTATCCCTACATTACCTCCCCCACTCACTGACACTGCTCAGCACTGCATTACCCACCTCCCCTAGCACTGACTTCCTATCTTATCCTGCATTACTTCCCCACTCACTGACACTGCTCAGCAATGCATTACCCACCTCCCCTAGCACTGACTTCCTGTCTTATCCCTACATTACCTCCCCACTCACTGACACTGATCAGTAATGCATTACCCACCTCCCCTAGCACTGACTTCCTGTCTTATCCCTACATTACCACCCCACTCGCTAACACTGCTCAGCAATGCATTACCCACCTCCCCTAGCACTGACTTCCTATCTTATCCTGCATTACCTCCCCCACTCACTGACACTGCTCAGCAATGCATTACCCACCTCCCCTAGTACTGACTTCCTGTCTTATCCCTACATTACCTCCCCCACTTACTGACACTGCTCAGTAATGCATTACCCACCTCCCCTAGCACTGACTTCCTGTCTTATCCCTACATTACCTCCCCACTCACTGACACTGCTCAGTAATGCATTACCCACCTCTCCTAGCACTGACTTCCTGTCTTATCCCTACATTACCTCCCCACTCACTGACACTGCTCATGTAATGCATTACACACCTCCCCTAGCACTGACTTCCTGTCTTATCTCTACATTACCTCCCCCACTCACTGACACTGATCAGCAATGCATTACCCACCTCCCCTAGTACTGACTTCCTGTCTTATCCCTACATTACCTCCTCCACTCACTGACACTGATCAGTAATGCATTACACACCTCCCTTAGCACTGACTTCCTGTCTTATCCCTACATTATCTCCCCACTCACTGACACTGCTCAGCAATGAATTACCCACCTCCCCTAGCACTGACTTCCTGTCTTATCTCTACATTACCTCCCCACTCACTGACACTGCTCAGCAATGAATTACCCACCTCCCCTAGCACTGACTTCCTGTCTTATCTCTACATTACCTCCCCACTCACTGACACTGCTCAGCAATGAATTACCCACCTCCCCTAGCACTGACTTCCTGTCTTATCCCTACATTATCTCCCCACTCACTGACACTGCTCAGCACTGTATTACCCACCTCCCCTAGCACTGACTTCCTGTCTTATCCCTACATTACCTCCCCACTCACTGACACCGCTCAGCAATGCATTACCCACCTCCCCTAGCACTGACTTCTTGTCTTATCCCTACATTACCTCCCCCACTCACTGACACTGCTCAGCACTGCATTACCCACCTCCCCTAGCACTGACTTCCTATCTTATCCTGCATTACCTCCCCCACTCACTGACACTGCTCAGCAATGCATTACCCACCTCCCCTAGCACTGACTTCCTGTCTTATCCCTACATTACCTCCCCACTCACTGACACTGATCAGTAATGCATTACCCACCTCCCCTAGCACTGACTTCCTGTCTTATCCCTACATTACCCCCCCACTCACTAACACTGCTCAGCAATGCATTACCCACCTCCCCTAGCACTGACTTCCTATCTTATCCTGCATTACCTCCCCCACTCACTGACACTGCTCAGCAATGCATTACCCACCTCCCCTAGTACTGACTTCCTGTCTTATCCCTACATTACCTCCCCCACTTACTGACACTGCTCAGTAATGCATTACCCACCTCCCCTAGCACTGACTTCCTGTCTTGGTAACTACAGACCAGTAAGTCTTACATCAGTAGTGGGAAAATTAATGGAGACTATGTTAAAGGAAAGAATTGTTGAATATCTGAATATAAATAGCTTGCAAGATACCAAACAGCATGGGTTTACAGCAGGGAGATCTTGTCAAACTAACCTCATAGATTTTTTTGACTGGGTAACTAAAATAATAGATCAAGGTGGAGCAGTAGATATAGCTTATCTAGATTTCAGTAAAGCATTTGACACTGTCCCTCATAGAAGACTCATAAATAAATTGCAGTGTTTGGGTCTAGATGTAAAAATAGTGAAATGGATAAGGCAATGGCTGAGTGACAGGAGACAGAAGGTGGTAGTCAATGGAGAATATTCGGACGAAAGGAGTGTTACTAGTGGAGTACCTCAGGGATCTGTACTGGGGCCCATTCTTTTTAATATTTTTATTAGTGATATTGCAAAAGGTCTTCAAGGAAAGGTATGCCTTTTTGCAGATGATGCAAAGATCTGCAATAGGGTAGACATTCCAGGGGGAAAAAGCCAAATGGCGAATGATTTAGGTAAATTAGAAGAATGGTCAAGAGTGTGGCAGATGCACTTTAACGTTGATAAATGTAAAATAATGCACTTGGGACATAAAAATCCAAAGGAAAAATATACCATTAAGGGTACTGTGCTGTCAGAGACAACAGAGGAAAGGGATTTGGGAGTAATTATTTCTAATGACTTAAAGGTAGGCAGGCAATGTAATAAAGCGATGGGGAATGCAAGCAGGGTACTGGGTTGTATAGCTAGGGGCATTAGTAGCAGAAAAAGGGAAGTAGTCATGCCACTGTACAGATCTCTAGTTAGACCTCACCTAGAATATTGTGTACAGTACTGGAGACCCCATCTCCAGAAGGATATTGATACTCTAGAGAAAATTCAAAGAAGGGCTACTAAAATGGTGACTGGTCTACAGGAAAAGAAATATCAGGATAGACTAAAGGATCTGAACATGTATAGCTTGGAGGAGAGAAGAGAGAGAGGGGATATGATAGAAACATTCAAATACATGAAGGGATTCAACAAAGTACAGGATGGAAGTATATTTCAAAAGAGTAAAAACATTAGGACAAGAGGCCATAGTCTAAAACTAGAGGAACACAGGTTTAGATGTAATGTAAGAAAGTTTTACTTCACTGAGAGGGTAGTAGACAAGTGGAATAGCCTACCAGCAGAAGTGGTAGATGTCAATACAGTGACAGAATTTAAGCATGCATGGGATAGGCATAAGGCGGTCCTTAACATAAGAAAAGACCAAGGACCAAAAAAGGTTTGAGGTTTGTTTTTTAACACAGTAGGAAATTGGGCAGACTAGATGGGCTGATTGGTTCTTATCTGCCGTCAAATTCTATGTTTCTATGTTTCTATGTTTCTATGTTTTATCCGTACATTACCTCCCCACTCACTGACACTGCTCAGTAATGCATTACCCACCTCTCCTAGTACTGACTTCCTGTCTTATCCCTACATTACCTCACCACTCACTGACACTGCTCAGTAATGCATTACACACCTCCCTTAGCACTGACTTCCTGTCTTATCCCTACATTACCTCCCCACTCACTGACACTGCTCAAGTAATGCATTACACACCTCCCCTAGCACTGACTTCCTGTCTTATCTCTACATTACCTCCCCCACTCACTGACACTGATCAGCAATGCATTACCCACCTCCCCTAGTACTGACTTCCTGTCTTATCCCTACATTACCTCCTCCACTCACTGACACTGATCAGTAATGCAATACACACCTCCCTTAGCACTGACTTCCTGTCTTATCCCTACATTACCTCCTCACTCACTGACACTGCTCAGTAATGCATTACACACCTCCCCTAGCACTGACTTCCTGTCTTATCTCTGCATTACCTCCTCCACTCACTGACACTGCTCAGCAATGCATTACCCACCTCCCCTAGCACTGACTTCCTGTCTTATCCCTACATTACCTCCCCACTCACTGACACTGATCAGTAATGCATTACCCACCTCCCCTAGCACTGACTTCCTGTCTTATCCCTACATTACCCCCCACTCACTAACACTGCTCAGCAATGCATTACCCACCTCCCCTAGCACTGACTTCCTATCTTATCCTGCATTACCTCCCCCACTCACTGACACTGCTCAGCAATGCATTACCCACCTCCCCTAGTACTGACTTTCTGTCTTATCCCTACATTACCTCCCCCACTTACTGACACTGCTCAGTAATGCATTACCCACCTCCCCTAGCACTGACTTCCTGTCTTATACCTACATTACCTCCCCACTCACTGACACTGCTCAGTAATGCATTACCCACCTCTCCTAATACTGACTTCCTGTCTTTTACCTACATTACCTCCCCACTCACTGACACTGCTCAGTAATGCATTACTCACCTCCCCTAGCACTGACTTCCTGTCTTATCCCTACATTACCTCCCCACTCAATGACACTGCTCAGCAATGCATTACCCACCCACCTCCCCTAGTACTGACTTCCTATCTTATCCCTACATTACCTCCCACTCACTCATACTGCTCAGTAATATATTACCCACCTCTCCTACCACTGACTTCCCCTCTTATCCCTACATTACCTCCCCACTCACTGACACTGCTCAGCAATGCATTACCCACCTCCCCTAGCACTGACCTCCTGTCTTATCCCTACATTAACTCCCCAATCACTGACACTGCTCAGCAATGCATTACCCACCTCCCCTAGCACAGACTTCCTATCTTATCCCTACATTACCTCCCTCACTCAGTGATACTGTTCAGCAATGCATTACTCACCTCCCCTAGCACTGAACTCCTGTCTTATCATTAAATTACATCCCCACTCACTGACACTGCTCAGCAATGCATTACCTATCTCCCCTAGCACAGACATCCTGTCTTATCCCAACATTACCTCCCCCACTCACTGACACTGCTCAGTAATTCATTACCCACCTCCCCTAGCATTGCCTTCCTGTGTTATCCCTACATTACTTCCCCACTCACTGACACTGCTCAGCAATGCATTACCCACCTCTCCTAGCACTTACTCCCTGTCTTATCCCTAAATTACCTCCCCCACCCACTGACGCTACTCAGCAATGTATTACCCACCTCCCCTAGCACTGACTTCCTATCTTATCCCTACATTACCTCCCCACTCACTGACACTGATCAGTAATGAATTACCCACCTCCCCTAGCACTGACTCCCTGTCTTATCCCTACATTACCTCACCACTCACTGACACTGTTCAGCAATGCAATACCCACCTCCCCTAGCACTGACTCCCTGTCTTATCCCTACATTACCTCCCCACTCACTGACACTGCTCAGCAATGCATTACCCACCTCCCCTAGCACTGACTTCCTGTCTTATCCCTACATTACCTCCCCCACTCACTGACACTGCTCAATAATACATTACACACCTCCCCTACCACTGACTTCCTGTCTTATCCCTACATTACCTCCCCCACTCACTGACACTGCTCAGTAATGCATTACCCACCTCCCCTAGCACTGACTTCCTGTCTTATCCCTACATTACCTCCCCACTCACTGACACTGCTCAGTAATGCATTACCTACCTCCCCTAGCACTGCCTTCCTGTCTTATCCCTACATTACCTCCCCCTCTCACTGACACTGCTCAGTAATACATTACACACCTCCCCTAGCACTGACTTCCTGTCTTATACCTACATTACCTCCCCACACACTGACACTGCTCAGTAATACATTACCCACCTCCCCTAGCACTGACTTCCTGTCTTATCCCTACATTACCTCCCCCACTCACTGACACTGCTCAGTAATACATTACACACCTCCCTTAGCACTGACTTCCTGTATTATCCTTACATTACCTCCCCACTCACTGACTCTGCTCAGTAATACATTACACACCTCCCCTAGCACTGACTACCTGTCTTATCCCTACATTACCTCCCCCCACTCACTGACACTGCTCAGTAATGCATTACCCACCTCCCCTAACACTGACTTCCTGTCTTACTCCTACATCACCTCCCTACTCACTGACACTGCTCAGCAATGCATTACCCACCTCCCCTAACACTGACTTCCTGTCTTATCCCTACATTACCTCCCCACTCACTGACACTGCTCAGTAATGCATTACACACCTCCCCTAGCAATGACTTCCTGTCTTATCCCTACATTACCTCCCCACTCACTGACACTGCTCAATAATGTATTACACACCTCTCCTACCACTGACTTCCTGTCTTATCACTATATTACCTCCCCACTCACTGACACTGCTCAGTAATGCATTACCCACCTCCCATAGCACTGACTTCCTGTCTTATCCCTACATTACCTCCCCACTCACTGACACTGCTCAGCAATGCATTACCCACCTCCCCTACCACTGACTTCCTGTCTTATCCTTACATTACCTCCCCACTCACTGACACTGCTCAGTAATGCATTACCCACCTCCCCTAGTACTGACTTCCTGTCTTATACCTACATCACCTCCCCCACTCACTGACACTGCTCAGCAATGCATTACCTACCTCCCCTAGCACTGACTTCCTGTGTTATCCCTACATTACCTCCCCACTCACTGACACTGCTCAGCAATGCATTACCCACCTCCCCTAGCACTGACTTCCTGTCCTATCCCTACATTACCTCCCCCACTCACTGACACTGCTCAATAATACATTACACACCTCCCCTACCACTGACTTCCTGTCTTATCCCTACATTACCTCCCCCACTCACTGACACTGCTCAGTAATGCATTACCCACCTCCCCTAGCACTGACTTCCTGTCTTATCCCTACATTACCTCCCCACTCACTGACACTGCTCAGTAATGCATTACCCACCTCCCCTAGCACTGACTTCCTTTCTTATCCCTACATTACCTCCCCCTCTCACTGACACTGCTCAGTAATTAATTACACACCTCCCCTAGCACTGACTTCCTGTCTTATACCTACATTACCTCCCCACACACTGACACTGCTCAGTAATACATTACCCACCTCCCCTAGCACTGACTTCCTGTCTTATCCCTACATTACCTCCCCCACTCACTGACACTGCTCAGTAATACATTACACACCTCCCTTAGCACTGACTTCCTGTATTATCCTTACATTACCTCCCCACTCACTTACTCTGCTCAGTAATACATTACACACCTCCCCTAGCACTGACTACCTGTGTTATCCCTACATTACCTCCTCCCACTCACTGACACTGCTCAGTAATGCATTACCCACCTCCCCTAACACTGACTTCCTGTCTTACTCCTACATCACCTCCCTACTCACTGACACTGCTCAGCAATGCATTACCCACCTCCCCTAACACTGGCTTCCTGTCTTATCCCTACATTACCTCCCCACTCACTGACACTGCTCAGTAATGCATTACACACCTCCCCTAGCAATGACTTCCTGTCTTATCCCTACATTACCTCCCCACTCACTGACACTGCTCAATAATGTATTACACACCTCTCCTACCTCTGACTTCCTGTCTTATCACTATATTACCTCCCCACTCACTGACACTGCTCAGTAATGCATTACCCACCTCCCCTAGCACTGACTTCCTGTCTTATCCCTACATTACCTCCCCACTCACTGACACTGCTCAGCAATGCATTACCTACCTCCCCTACCACTGACTTCCTGTCTTATCCCTACATTACCTCCCCACTCACTGACACTGCTCAGTAATGTATTACCACCTCCCCTAGCGCTGTCTTATCCCTACATTACCTCCCCACTCACTGACACTGCTCAGCAATGCATTACCCACCTCCCCTACCACTGACTTCCTGTCTTATCCTTACATTACCTCCCCACTCACTGACACTGCTCAGTAATGCATTACCCACCTCCCCTAGTACTGACTTCCTGTCTTATACCTACATCACCTCCCCCACTCACTGACACTGCTCAGCAATGCATTACCTACCTCCCCTAGCACTGACTTCCTTTCTTATCCCTACATTACCTCCCCACTTACTGACACTGCTTAGCAATGCATTACCCACCTCCCCTAGCACTGACTTCCTGTCTTATACCTACATTACCTCACCACTCACTGACACTGCTCAGTAATGCATTACCCACCTCCCCTAGTACTGTCTTCCTGTCTTATCCCTACATTACCTCCCCACTCACTGACACTGCTCAGTAATGTATTACCACCTCCCCTAGCGCTGTCTTATCCCTACATTACCTCCCCACTCACTGACACTGCTCAGCAATGCATTACCCACCTCCCCTACCACTGACTTCCTGTCTTATCCTTACATTACCTCCCCACTCACTGACACTGCTCAGTAATGCATTACCCACCTCCCCTAGTACTGACTTCCTGTCTTATACCTACATCACCTCCCCCACTCACTGACACTGCTCAGCAATGCATTACCTACCTCCCCTAGCACTGACTTCCTTTCTTATCCCTACATTACCTCCCCACTTACTGACACTGCTTAGCAATGCATTACCCACCTCCCCTAGCACTGACTTCCTGTCTTATACCTACATTACCTCACCACTCACTGACACTGCTCAGTAATGCATTACCCACCTCCCCTAGTACTGCCTTCCTGTCTTATCCCTACATTACCTCCCTACTCACTGACACTGCACAGCAATGTATTACCCACCTCCCCTAGCAATGACTTCCTGTCTTATCCCTACATTACCTCCCCACTTACTGACACTGCTTAGCAATGCATTACCCACCTCCCCTAGCACTGACTTCCTGTCTTATACCTACATTACCTCACCACTCACTGACACTGCTCAGTAATGCATTACCCACCTCCCCTAGTACTGACTTCCTGTCTTATCCCTACATTACCTCCCCACTCACTGACACTGCTCAGCAATGCATTGTCCACCGCCACTAGCACTGACTTCCTGTCTTATCCCTACATTACCTCCCCACTCACTGACACTGCTCAGTAATGCATTACCCACCTCCCCTAGCACTGACTTCCTGTCTTATCCCAACATTACCTCCCTACTCACTGACACTGCTCAGCAATGCATTACCCACCTCCCCTAGCACTGACTTCCTATCTTATCCCTACATTACCTCCCCACTCACTGACACTGCTCAGCAATGTATTACCCACCTCCCCTAGCACTGACTTCCTGTCTTATCCTTACATTACCTCCCCACTCACGGACACTGCTCAGCAATGCATTACCCACCTCACCTAGCACTGACTTCCTGTCTTATCCCAACATTACCTCCACACTCACTGACACTGCTCAGCAATGTATTACCCATCTCCCCTAACACTGACTTCCTGTCTTATCCCTACATTACCTCCCCACTCACTGACACTGCTCAGTAATGTATTAGCCACCTCCCCTAGCACTGACTTCCTGTCTTATCCCTACATTACCTCCCCACTCACTGACACTGCTCAGCAATGCATTACCCACCTCCCCTAGTACTGACTTCCTGTCTTATCCCTACATTACCTCCCCACTCACTGACACTGCTCAGCAATGCATTACCCACCTCCCCTAGTACTGACTACCTGTCTTATCCCATCATTACCTCCCCACTCATTGACACTGCTCAGTAATGCATTACCCACCTCCCCTAGCACTGACTTCCTATCTTATCCCTACATTACCTCCCCACTCACTGACACTACTCAGTAATGCATTACCCACCTCCCCTACCACTGACTTCCTGTCTTATCCCTACATGACCTCCCCACTCACTGACACTGCTCAGCAATGCATTGTCCACCGCCACTAGCACTGACTTCCTGTCTTATCCCTACATTACCTCCCCACTCACTGACACTGCTCAGTAATGCATTACCCACCTCCCCTAGCACTGACTTCCTGTCTTATCCCAACATTACCTCCCTACTCACTGACACTGCTCAGCAATGCATTACCCACCTCCCCTAGCACTGACTTCCTATCTTATCCCTACATTACCTCCCCACTCACTGACACTGCTCAGCAATGTATTACCCACCTCCCCTAGCACTGACTTCCTGTCTTATCCTTACATTACCTCCCCACTCACGGACACTGCTCAGCAATGCATTACCCACCTCACCTAGCACTGACTTCCTGTCTTATCCCAACATTACCTCCACACTCACTGACACTGCTCAGCAATGTATTACCCATCTCCCCTAACACTGACTTCCTGTCTTATCCCTACATTACCTCCCCACTCACTGACACTGCTCAGTAATGCATTACCCACCTCCCCTAGCACTGACTTCCTATCTTATCCCTACATTACCTCCCCACTCACTGACACTACTCAGTATTGCATTACCCACATCCCCTAGCACTGACTTCCTGTCTTATCCCTACATTACCTCCCCCACTCACTGACACTGCTCAGTAATGTATTACCCACCTCCCCTAGCACTGACTTCCTGTCTTATCCCTACATTACCTCCCCCACTCACTGACACTGCTCAGTAATGTATTACCCACCTCCCCTATCACTGACTTCCTGTCTTATCCCTACATTACCTCCCCCACTCACTGACACTGCTCAGTAATGTATTACCCACCTCCCCTAGCACTGACTTCCTGTCTTATCCTTACATTACCTCCCCACTCACTGACACTGCTCAGTAATACATTACCCTCCTCCCCTAGCACTGACTTCCTATCTTATCACTACATTACCTCCCCACTCACTGACACTGCTCAGTAATACATTACCCTCCTCCCCTAGCACTGACTTCCTGTCTTATCCCTACATTACCTCCCCCATTCACTGACACTGCTCAGCAATGCATTACCCACCTCCCCAGCACTGACTTCCTGTCTTATCCCTACATTACCTCCCCACTCACTGACACTGCTCAGCAATGCATTACCTACCTCCCCTAACACTGACTTCCTGTCTTATCCCTACATTACCTCCCCACTCACTGACACTGCTCAGTAATGCATTACACACCTCCCCTAGCAATGACTTCCTGTCTTATCCCTACATTACCTCCCCACTCACTGACACTGCTCAATAATGTATTACACACCTCTCCTACCACTGACTTCCTGTCTTATCACTATATTACCTCCCCACTCACTGACACTGCTCAGTAATGCATTACCCACCTCCCATAGCACTGACTTCCTGTCTTATCCCTACATTACCTCCCCACTCACTGACACTGCTCAGCAATGCATTACCCACCTCCCCTACCACTGACTTCCTGTCTTATCCTTACATTACCTCCCCACTCACTGACACTGCTCAGTAATGCATTACCCACCTCCCCTAGTACTGACTTCCTGTCTTATACCTACATCACCTCCCCCACTCACTGACACTGCTCAGCAATGTATTACCTACCTCCCCTAGCACTGACTTCCTGTGTTATCCCTACATTACTTCCCCACTCACTGACACTGCTCAGCAATGCATTACCCACCTCTCCTAGCACTTACTCCCTGTCTTATCCCTAAATTACCTCCCCCACCCACTGACGCTACTCAGCAATGTATTACCCACCTCCCCTAGCACTGACTTCCTATCTTATCCCTACATTACCTCCCCACTCACTGACACTGATCAGTAATGCATTACCCACCTCCCCTAGCACTGACTCCCTGTCTTATCCCTACATTACCTCACCACTCACTGACACTGCTCAGCAATGCAATACCAACCTCCCCTAGCACTGACTCCCTGTCTTATCCCTACATTACCTCCCCACTCACTGACACTGCTCAGCAATGCATTACCCACCTCCCCTAGCACTGACTTCCTGTCCTATCCCTACATTACCTCCCCCACTCACTGACACTGCTCAATAATACATTACACACCTCCCCTACCACTGACTTCCTGTCTTATCCCTACATTACCTCCCCCACTCACTGACACTGCTCAGTAATGCATTACCCACCTCCCCTAGCACTGACTTCCTGTCTTATCCCTTCATTACCTCCCCACTCACTGACACTGCTCAGTAATGCATTACCCACCTCCCCTAGCACTGACTTCCTTTCTTATCCCTACATTACCTCCCCCTCTCACTGACACTGCTCAGTAATACATTACACACCTCCCCTAGCACTGACTTCCTGTCTTATACCTACATTACCTCCCCACACACTGACACTGCTCAGTAATACATTACCCACCTCCCCTAGCACTGACTTCCTGTCTTATCACTACATTACCTCCCCCACTCACTGACACTGCTCAGTAATACATTACACACCTCCCTTAGCACTGACTTCCTGTATTATCCTTACATTACCTCCCCACTCACTTACTCTGCTCAGTAATACATTACACTCCTCCCCTAGCACTGACTACCTGTCTTATCCCTACATTACCTCCCCCCACTCACTGACACTGCTCAGTAATGCATTACCCACCTCCCCTAACACTGACTTCCTGTCTTACTCCTACATCACCTCCCTACTCACTGACACTGCTCAGCAATGCATTACCCACCTCCCCTAACACTGGCTTCCTGTCTTATCCCTACATTACCTCCCCACTCACTGACACTGCTCAGTAATGCATTACACACCTCCCCTAGCAATGACTTCCTGTCTTATCCCTACATTACCTCCCCACTCACTGACACTGCTCAATAATGTATTACACACCTCTCCTACCTCTGACTTCCTGTCTTATCACTATATTACCTCCCCACTCACTGACACTGCTCAGTAATGCATTACCCACCTCCCCTAGCACTGACTTCCTGTCTTATCCCTACATTACCTCCCCACTCACTGACACTGCTCAGCAATGCATTACCTACCTCCCCTACCACTGACTTCCTGTCTTATCCCTACATTACCTCCCCACTCACTGACACTGCTCAGTAATGTATTACCACCTCCCCTAGCGCTGTCTTATCCCTACATTACCTCCCCACTCACTGACACTGCTCAGCAATGCATTACCCACCTCCCCTACCACTGACTTCCTGTCTTATCCTTACATTACCTCCCCACTCACTGACACTGCTCAGTAATGCATTACCCACCTCCCCTAGTACTGACTTCCTGTCTTATACCTACATCACCTCCCCCACTCACTGACACTGCTCAGCAATGCATTACCTACCTCCCCTAGCACTGACTTCCTTTCTTATCCCTACATTACCTCCCCACTTACTGACACTGCTTAGCAATGCATTACCCACCTCCCCTAGCACTGACTTCCTGTCTTATACCTACATTACCTCACCACTCACTGACACTGCTCAGTAATGCATTACCCACCTCCCCTAGTACTGTCTTCCTGTCTTATCCCTACATTACCTCCCCACTCACTGACACTGCTCAGTAATGTATTACCACCTCCCCTAGCGCTGTCTTATCCCTACATTACCTCCCCACTCACTGACACTGCTCAGCAATGCATTACCCACCTCCCCTACCACTGACTTCCTGTCTTATCCTTACATTACCTCCCCACTCACTGACACTGCTCAGTAATGCATTACCCACCTCCCCTAGTACTGACTTCCTGTCTTATACCTACATCACCTCCCCCACTCACTGACACTGCTCAGCAATGCATTACCTACCTCCCCTAGCACTGACTTCCTTTCTTATCCCTACATTACCTCCCCACTTACTGACACTGCTTAGCAATGCATTACCCACCTCCCCTAGCACTGACTTCCTGTCTTATACCTACATTACCTCACCACTCACTGACACTGCTCAGTAATGCATTACCCACCTCCCCTAGTACTGCCTTCCTGTCTTATCCCTACATTACCTCCCTACTCACTGACACTGCACAGCAATGTATTACCCACCTCCCCTAGCAATGACTTCCTGTCTTATCCCTACATTACCTCCCCACTTACTGACACTGCTTAGCAATGCATTACCCACCTCCCCTAGCACTGACTTCCTGTCTTATACCTACATTACCTCACCACTCACTGACACTGCTCAGCAATGCATTGTCCACCGCCACTAGCACTGACTTCCTGTCTTATCCCTACATTACCTCCCCACTTACTGACACTGCTCAGTAATGCATTACCCACCTCCCCTAGCACTGACTTCCTGTCTTATCCCAACATTACCTCCCTACTCACTGACACTGCTCAGCAATGCATTACCCACCTCCCCTAGCACTGACTTCCTATCTTATCCCTACATTATCTCCCCACTCACTGACACTGCTCAGCAATGTATTACCCACCTTCCCTAGCACTGACTTCCTGTCTTATCCTTACATTACCTCCCCACTCACGGACACTGCTCAGCAATGCATTACCCACCTCACCTAGCACTGACTTCCTGTCTTATCCCAACATTACCTCCACACTCACTGACACTGCTCAGCAATGTATTACCCATCTCCCTTAACACTGACTTCCTGTCTTATCCCTACATTACCTCCCCACTCACTGACACTGCTCAGTAATGTATTAGCCACCTCCCCTAGCACTGACTTCCTGTCTTATCCCTACATTACCTCCCCACTCACTGACACTGCTCAGCAATGCATTACCCACCTCCCCTAGTACTGACTTCCTGTCTGATCCCTACATTACCTCCCCACTCACTGACACTGCTCAGCAATGCATTACCCACCTCCCCTAGTACTGACTACCTGTCTTATCCCATCATTACCTCCCCACTCACTGACACTGCTCAGTAATGCATTACCCACCTCCCCTAGCACTGACTTCCTATCTTATCCCTACATTACCTCCCCACTCACTGACACTACTCAGTAATGCATTACCCACCTCCCCTACCACTGACTTCCTGTCTTATCCCTACATTACCTCCCCACTCACTGACACTGCTCAGCAATGCATTGTCCACCGCCACTAGCACTGACTTCCTGTCTTATCCCTACATTACCTCCCCACTCACTGACACTGCTCAGTAATGCATTACCCACCTCCCCTAGCACTGACTTCCTGTCTTATCCCAACATTACCTCCCTACTCACTGACACTGCTCAGCAATGCATTACCCACCTCCCCTAGCACTGACTTCCTATCTTATCCCTACATTACCTCCCCACTCACTGACACTGCTCAGCAATGTATTACCCACCTCCCCTAGCACTGACTTCCTGTCTTATCCTTACATTACCTCCCCACTCACGGACACTGCTCAGCAATGCATTACCCACCTCACCTAGCACTGACTTCCTGTCTTATCCCAACATTACCTCCACACTCACTGACACTGCTCAGTAATGCATTACCCACCTCCCCTAGCACCGACTTCCTGTCTTATCCGTACATTACCTCCCCCACTCACTGACACTGCTCAGTAATGCATTACCCACCTCCCCTGGCTCTGACTTCCTGTCTTATACCTACATTACCTCCCCACTCACTGACACTGCTCAGTAATGTATTACCCACCTCCCCTAGCACTGACTTCCTGTCTTATCCCTACATTACCTCCCCCACTCACTGACACTGCTCAGTAATGTATTACCCACCTCCCCTATCACTGACTTCCTGTCTTATCCCTACATTACCTCCCCCACTCACTGACACTGCTCAGTAATGTATTACCCACCTCCCCTAGCACTGACTTCCTGTCTTATCCTTACATTACCTCCCCACTCACTGACACTGCTCAGTAATACATTACCCTCCTTCCCTAGCACTGACTTCCTATCTTATCACTACATTACCTCCCCACTCACTGACACTGCTCAGTAATACATTTCCCTCCTCCCCTAGCACTGACGTCCTGTCTTATCCCTACTTTACCTCCCCCATTCACTGACACTGCTCAGTAGCAGTAGTGGTAGAACAGCAAGTAAAGGAGAGGTTCTTGGATAGTACACTTTATACTGCGTTCCTGTGTGATACAGTAATAATACAGTCCCATAGACCTCTGTACAGATCTGTCTGATGTATTTTTATACTGCGTTCCTGTGTGATACAGTAATAATACAGTTCCAATAGACCTCTGTACAGATCTGTCCTGCTGTATCTTTATACTGCGTTCCTGTGTGATACAGTAATAATACAGTCCCATAGACCTCTGTACAGATCTGTCCTGCTGTATCTTTATACCGCGTTCCTGTGTGATACAGTAATAATACAGTCCCATAGGCCTCTGTACAGATCTGTCCTGCTGTATCTTTATACCGCGTTCCTGTGTGATACAGTAATAATACAGTCCCATAGACCTCTGTACAGGTCTGTCCTGCTATATCTTTATACCGCGTTCCTGTGTGATACAGTAACAATACAGTCCCATAGTCCTCTGTACAGATCTGTCCTGATGTATCTTTATACTGTGTTCCTGTGTGATACAGTAATAATACAGTCCCATAGACCTCTGTACAGATCTGTCCTCCTGTATCTTTATACTGCGTTCCTGTGTGATACAGTAATAATACAGTCCCATAGACCTCTGTACAGATCTGTCCTGCTGTATCTTTATACCGCGTTCCTGTGTGATACAGTAATAATACAGTCCCATAGACCTCTGTACAGATCTGTCCTGCTGTATCTTTATACTGTGTTCCTGTGTGATACAGTGATAATACAGTCCATAGGCCTCTGTACAGATCTGTCCTGCTGTATCTTTATACTGCGTTCCTGTGTGATACAGTAATAATACAGTCCCATAGACCTCTGTACAGATCTGTCCTGCTGTATCTTTTTACTGTGTTCCTGTGTGATACAGTAATAATACAGTCCCATAGACCTCTGTACAGATCTGTCCTGATGTATCTTTATACTGCGTTCCTGTGTGATACAGTAATAATACAGTCCCATAGGCCTCTGTACAGATCTGTCCTGCTGGATCTTTTTACTGTGTTCCTGTGTGATACAGTAATAATACAGTCCCATAGACCTCTTTACGGATCTGTCCTGCTGTATCTTTATAATGCGTTCCTGTGTGATACAGTAATAATACAGTCCCATAGACCTCTGTACAGATCTGTCCTGATGTATCTTTATACTGCGTTCCTGTGTGATACAGTAATAATACAGTCCCATAGGCCTCTGTACAGATCTGTCCTGCTGTATCTTTATACTGCGTTCCTGTGTGATACAGTAATAATACAGTCCCGTAGACCTCTGTACAGATCTGTCCTGCTGTATCTTTATACTGTGTTCCTGTGTGATACAGTAATAATACAGTCCCATTGGCCACTGTACAAACCTTACTGTAACTTTACTGTGTTCCTGAGGGGGGCTTGAGCACCTGCCCTTTTTGTCCAAAGTGCCCTTGTGCCCTTTTAACAACAAAAAAAAAGTTGCCTGGCCGCCCACACTAACCCCCCCACCACCCAGTCAGGTCTGTGCCTCCTTCAGGACAGACCTGTAGATGCTGCGCTCCCTCGTTGGCTCTTTAGTATTACAGAGCGCTGGATGATGACATCATCTCCCAGCGCTCTGCATGAAGAGAAGACCGCGCAGGAGCTCCAGCAGGTACAGGTCTGTGCCAAAGGAGGCACATACAGACCTCTCCTGCCGCTGGACCACCAGGGAAGAGGTAGGAAATGGAGACTGGGGGCAATGTGGAAATGATGGGGCAATATGGATCTGATGGGGGGCAAGATTGAGATGATGGCAATGTAGAGATGATGGGGCAATGTATGTGAGGGTAAGTTGGAGCTGATGGCAATATGGAGCTGATGGGGGGCAATATGGAGATGAAGGGGGCAATGTGAGGGTAAGTTTGAGCTGATGGGGGGCAACATGGAGATGATGGCAATGTGGAGCTGATGGGGGCAATCTGAGGGTAAGTTGGAGCTGATGGAGCAATATTTAGCTGATGGGGCAATAAGTAGCTGATGGGGGAAAAAATGGAGATGATGGGGGCAATGTGAGGGTAAGTTGGAGCTGATGGGGCAATATGGAGCTGATAGGGGAAATGTGAGGGTAAGTTGGATCTGATGGGGGCAATATGGAGATGATGGGGATAATATAGAGATGATGGGGCAATGTGGAGCTGATGGGGGCAATATGGAGCTGACGGGGGACAATGTAAGGGCAATATGGAGCTGATGGGGGGCAATGTGGAGATTAGGAGCATTGTGTAGGTGTCCAGTGGAGATGGCCAATGGGGGGTGTCGCTTCAGATCTCTGTGTCTACAGGCTACAGAGATATAAATCCAGCCCTGCCCAGTCCGTTTTTCAATTTTGATTACCGGGGGGGGGCTGCTCTCCTCTCCTCTTACGTCCAGTCGGATCCTCTCCGCTTAAGCCTTGTGTGCTGCCGAGATGCTGCCATTGGATGTGACATTTGAGCCCCTGCCCCCCAAAATGTATGTGCATATCCCTGCTGTTCTTACAACTGATTCACCCCAATAAGACACTTACAGCTGATTCACCCCAATAAGATTGTACTTACAGCTGATTCACCCCAATAAGACACTTACAGCTGATTCACCCCAATAAGACTGTACTGACAACTAATTCAGCCTCGAAATTTCATTTACTATCAATCCATTCCATTACACCCAGTGCTCCCAGTTCTGAATCTTCATAGAAATCCCAATCATTGTCATAACAGCTGATTACTGTTTGTTTGTTTTACTTTTTTTTTTTTTTTTTTTTTACAGTTTTCTACTTGAAACTAATTAGCAGCTGTAAAACAGCAAATATCCCCATTACTGTTCACACGAAGCTTCAAGTTTTAAGACAGTTTATGCTCTAATTACCGCTCAGCAATAGATTGCAGTTTACATCTTGGAAAAGAAAATCAGGGTAAATGTTTAAATTACCCAGACGCTGCAGTGTGTAAAATGGGGGGCACAGGGGGGCTGCAATTTGCAGCAAACCAGCTGCCTTTAGGGGAAAAATATTAATTATCATTGATTTAAATTAACTTATAACCCCTCAAGACATCTCCAACACATTTCTCAGCATTCAAGTGGTTAAAAATCCCTCTATCTATCTATCTATCTATCTATCTATCTATCTATCTCATATCTATCTATCTATCTATCTATCTATCTATCTATCTATCTGTCTGTCTGTCTGTCTGTCTATCTATCTATCTATCTATCTATCTATCTATCTATCTATCTCCTATCTATCTAATATCTATCTATCTATCTATCTATCTATCTATCTATCTATCTATCTCATATCTATCTATCTATCTATCTATCTATCTATCTATCTATCTATCTCATATCTATCTATCTATCTATCTATCTATCTATCTATCTATCTATATCATATCTATCATCTATCTATCTATCTATCTATCTATCTATCTATCTCCTATATATCTAATATCTATCTATCTATCTATCTATCTATCTATCTATCTATCTATCTCCTATCTATCTAATATCTATCTATCTATCTATCTATCTATCTATCTATCTATCTGTCTATCTATCTATCTCATATCTATCTGTCTGTCTATCTATCTATCTATCTATCTATCTCATATCTATCTATCTATCTATCTATCTATCTAATATCTATCTATCTATCTATCTATCTATCTATCTATCTATCTATCTATCTATCTATCTCATATCTATCTGTCTGTCTATCTCTCATATATATCTCATATCTATCTGTTTATCTATCTATCTATCTCATGTCTGTGTGTCTGTCTGTCTAGCTATCCAGCAAAGCATTGCATTGTAGACCTCTCTAGCATTCAAGGGGTTAAAAATGTGTATTCAAGTGCATGGGAATGTAGGAATTTTTATTTGTCCCCTATGGTGCAGCTGGTTTACTTCAGAATAAATCCAGTTTGCTTTCATGAATATGGGCCATTGTCCCAATCCTCTTGTCATTAAATCAGTGGTTCTCAAGCAGGGTGTCGTGGAGCTTTGATGTGCAGGGGATATCTAGTTAGGGGTCTCTTTCTGGTCTATAAATGCTGAATTCCTATTGGACGGCCATGGAAATTGTTATGGACAGAATGTTTGCTTTTGTCGTTCTGATTGAGAGACCTAATAAAATGATTATGTAATAAAATATGAATTTTACCAGATAAATTCTGGACTAAACCAACTGAACAATACACATTTCTGAGAACTTTCAAAATGAGCTGATCCTGAGATCTTGAAAACATGAACCCTTAAAGTTCCTTATAATATAGATTATTGGCAATAGGTCTCTGCTTTTTGTAATCCAGAGATGCTCCAATCAGTTTGCAAGGGTCCATTAACCCTTTGAGTGATAGAGGGGTACGCAATGCATTGCTCTCCTCTGGCCCTCAAAGGGCTAACAGGCACTACGCAGAGATGTCCGTCCTCGGACACACGCAGACCAGCAGGACGCCTGCCCCTGCATTCCTGGGTGAATGACACCAATGCACTCACCAAAGAAGTGACTGATTCAGGTGAATTAAGAAGAATTAACTCTTTCACACCATTACCCTGAGATCTGTATCAAACCCTGTGCCTCAGGGTCATACCCATAGCATTCCCAGGTCTGACAAGAGAGAAGAAATAAAAAAGTCCCCCCATTCCCATTGCTTTAATCTCTCGGGTGCTAGAGGAAACGCACTGGAGAAATCTTTAGCATTTAAAGGGTTAAAATTGGTTTTTAACCCCTTGAATGCTGTAAAGACTTCTAATGATTTGCTTCACAAAGCTTTGGCGACCTCTCTATCACTCAAGGGGTTAAAGTGGACATGTAATGTTTCAGAAAAACAGCAGCTCTAATTAATCTTCATAGTATGTGGTCCATGGAGAGTGTTATATCAGTACTGTCAGAGTCGTAGTACAACAGTAATTGAATGATAAAAGTAAAGATTCATTGCATTTGAGAAAGTAGCTAGGGAGCTACGAAACGTTGTGCAGAGCCAATTCTTTTTGTTTTTAACATTTTATTTCTTTGTTATTTAGTTGCTTTTTATAGCTACTTTTATTTTTAAAACAATACCTTGTGTATTAAAGATCTATTTTAACATAGACTAAAGCACAGTTCTTTGGATTCCTTTCTCCAATGGGGATATCTGAGCAGAGACGGGTACATATCTCTGCAAGCAAACTTGGTTGTTTGTGGGTATAAGACCTCAAGTACGACACTGTACGACACTGTATTGGGAACAGTATGTAAAGAACTTCCCCTAAGCGCAACAGTTAGTGGACATATAAGTGTTGCACTGACCACATTCTTTGTGAGCATATCTCTAAGTGTTGAAGGATTGATGAGATCATCTTTTTCCAAACGTTACTGCACCAGAAGCTTCTTCTTGTTTTCTTGTCTTTACATATAAGTAAAAATATTAATTCATTCATCTAGATTCTGGCACTTGTAGTCCTCTTCAATGGCTAGCCTAACCCACTTGGCAAAGGTCAACTTAGAAACTCTTCTCCCTTTAGAGATTCCCCAAAAAGTTGACAAACAGTGAATTAGATGTTCTGGAGCTTTTTGCTTTTTCTAAGTAAAATTGTAGACAACGCTTAACATCACACCAGTGGAGGATCTTTTCTTCTTCTTTCTGGGGATTTGTATCTCTGAAAGCCATAACAGATTCACCCGATTTGGAAGATTGCTAGGCACCTCTGCTGCCAGCTTTCTCAGCAGAATAAACCATGCTGTCCTTGGCTAGGGCTAGGAACATCTCCAGAGCCCTATAATGAATGCTCTTCCTCAGGGAAATAAGGATCAGTCTCAAAGGTGGAAAAAGATAGGCCATCAGAAAATTCCATATCTGCATCAGAGCATCTACTGCCAGAGGATGATCCCTATGAAACAGAGAGAAAAATAGGTCTTCTCTCTCTTGTTGTCATGAGGACTATCTGAGGCATGTGTCAGGAAGACCTCTGGATTAAGTGCCCACTCTTATTGGTGAATGATCCTGCAGAACATCACATCAGACCATGAATTTGTCTCTCCTGGAATATGGAACACTGACAAAGTCAGTAGACTGGTCTCCACCCACTGAAGAATCACGCTGCAAAGGCAAACAAGAAGACAGGTCCTCGTACTCCTCTTGTGGGCTAGGTAGGCTACTGTTGTGGAAGTGTCTGAACAAATGTTTACCTCTTGGCCTCTGATCACAGGAAGGGCGGCCCTCAAAGTTCTGCAACCAACCAGCAGTTCCCAAGTGACTGGAGTACAACTTGGTCTCTAAGGGGGATCAAATCCCTTGGAAGAAACGCTGTTGAATTGCCGCCCCCATCTGGACTTGCTGGCACCTGTTGTTTCAGTTATCCAGTTTGGATAGTAACATGGAAGGCCCACATACTCGTTCTACTTGTACCACCAAGATAATGCTACTTTCACCTGGAGAGGAATGCAGACCTGGTTAGAAAGGTACTTTGGATTCCTGTTCCAGCTGGACAGAATGAACTGCTAAAATAGTCTCATATGCAGTTGTGTCCAAGGAACAGCATCTACAGATACCATCATCAGGCCCAGAATGGACATCAAGTGTGTCTGACAGATGGTCTGAAGACATGAAGAAGGAAACCTTACTGTGTATGATGTTCACCTTGTCTTCTCGCAGAAATGTTCTTGCTCTTGTTGAATCAGGCAGCATTCCTAGGAACCTCTTTTTCTATTGTAGAAGAAAAGCTGACTTCCACATTTATCTGCCATCCCAATGATGTCATGAGTCCATGTGATTCTGAAGACAAGGTGGAGAGGAAGCTCTTATAAGCCAGTCATCAAGGTATAGGAAAAGCACAGAAAAGCCACCACTACCATCACCACCACCACTTTGATAAAACCTTCCTCAAAAGGCACGGCACATAGTTGGTTTTTAGATAAAATATCAGCTGCTCAGCGCCTGACTAACAAAGCTCTGCACCTACAACAGCCAGTGTTGTTGATCTGGCAGATTGTTGATGTTATCTTCCTCCAGCTTCATAATCCAGAGAAGCAAGTTATAGCAACACTAGAATAGAAAGTACTAGTGCTGCCTTGTAACATCTGCAATGGGCTGTTTCAGTCTTTTTACCCACTGGATCCCTAAACCTGGAGTTATCTTCAGTCGGAACAGTTGTCCACCCTGATAATGTGGCCACATGGAAATCCATCGTGAACATGTGATCCCAGTACAGTGAGTCATTTGCATCAAATGGGAAAAGGTTTTACAGTTTCTTCTGGAAACCAGATTCACTTCTCCAGGTTAGTCAACTCCAGTTGGATCATGTTCGAGACCACCTCATGGACTGGAAATACCTTGTGCTTCTTCCTGAAACCCAAATACATCTCATTTGTCATCAATCTTGAACCTCATCCTCTCTGAGATCCAATGCCAATCTGATATAGTTCACTAAATCATCCACATATTCTGTGGGAAAGATATAAGAATCTTCCCTACTTTCTTCCTTCTACAGGTGACTGGGCAGCAGTCTGTGAATTAACATCCTGAAGATAGGATTGGCATAGTTTCCTTAAATATCCTTGTCTTAGGATTGGCTTTCGTAGTAATCATACAGCAGCATTCTGGTTCTCTACATGAAAAAGAGGAGACAAAAGAAGAGTGGACAACACAGTCCCTATGAGCTTCAATCTAGCCAGTCAGTGAGGAGACGGATAATGCCCAAACCATCCTATATAATAATTAGCTACAAAGTTTGTAACGAGGCAGTCATGCGCAGTAGAGACTGCCCGTGACGAGGCTGATACAGAACAGGGAACTCCGAAGGTGCGTCCAGCTCTGTATCAGCTACGGCGCGGGCAGTCTCTACTACGCATGACTGCCCCTCGACCGGCTGGCAGTGGCACTGTGGCTCGTGTAATGGGCTCTTTAACTAGTTAAAAAAAAAAAAAAAATATATATATATATATATATATATATATAATATATATACACATTATACATACAGTCCCCAAAATAGCAATTCACATGAAAAAGCATGCTATTGACACATAAAACTGATAGCCTATGTGCAAAGCGAAGGCCTTACCCTGGTGGGTAAAGACATAGGCTGCAGTCGGCCTGGCTAGGGAAACATTTCTGCTGTCCACTCGATAGGTTGCTGAGAAGGAGCCCAGAACCAGTTTCAGTGAACCTAAAAAGCTCTGCCAGGGATGATCATGTTGTAAAGGCATGCACCCTCTCCGGATGTGCCAACCATGTGCCACTTCCAATCTGTTGAATGCGCAGACCTGAAGGAGCATGTGACCATAATGAATACGTGTTGCAATGCTGGAACACCTGGGCAGAACAGGCCAGCCTGATAGAAAGACATCTAGTATCGTAAATCAGAAGCCTGAGCCCCAGATGAGACCCACCGAGGACGGGACAGCCAAAGAGAGAGCCTTTGATACTATTGCTCCCCTGGACTGGCCTCAGTGGCACACACTAGGGAGCCATAGGAGAGACCCAGCTGGGCCCTGGTTAGGAAAACAAGCAGTGAGACGTACCAACCGATGGAGGACAGCTACATACTGACGATGGCTTAGGAGGGATGTCCTGTATATACTTTAAGCTTTGGGTGGCACCTGTCCTGATCAAGAGGTGGCGCTCTCTCTTTTATGTGGAGACCCTGAAGGAAAATGATTAGTACAACAGATATTAAGATTTTACCTTTCTGTAAAACAGATGAAATTTGTCTTAGGGCAAAAGATCCACTTGAAAAATCCCATTTAAATCAATGGGAATTTGTCCCTAAGGGTGTGATTGGCTTGCTTAGTACATCAGCCTCAATGACGTATTAGTGAATAGCCAGGGATAAAGGGGTCAATTCAATATCTCCCATTAGCAAAAGAAAAAAACAAAAAACAGCTGACGGCATTTCTTCAAGCACGGTGAGCAATTCAATTACTGGTATAAAGAAACACCGGCTAAACAAAATCATCTCGGGCAATAGGTTTTCAGCCGTTTTTGCCCATTGACACACAACAAAAAGCCAAAAATGCTAGTCAATCCCGCGCGTTAGCAGTAGCACTAAGATACGTTAAGGGACCCACTTTAACGTGGGAATGTCTGCACCCAGTGTCTCTGGAAGTAGAGTCCCTTTACGCAACTCAAAAGTGCTGACGTAGGAACTGAACATGAAAACCAGCATAAAAACCTAACTCACCGGCGATTGTATTTGATAGGGGCCCTAATCACCCTCCCAAAACTGACTGGTTGGGTAATACGTAAGCACACATCCCACTCAGTTGTAGGCTGGAATCATTCTAAACAGAGATAGGACATATAAAAATCCAGTCTCTGTTCAATACTCCCTCATTTGGACTCGGGCATAAAAACAGTATAGAGTGGGGGGGTCTGTGGCGCTATACATTCCTACCGTCACCATCAGAGGCGCAGGCAGCGGAGACATTGGTAACTACTTGGAGAACTTTTCTTTATTAGACAAAATAATGAATTCTTCTTGTTTTAAACCGGAATGGCAGCATATTAGTTCTAAGAGATATGCCACTTAGGATTTCAAAGGTTGACTTAGGCATATCTTGGGGGGCATCTTTTTACCAACACATTTTTCATTTCAGCTTTTTGTTTTATTTTACAAGACAAATTTGAAAGAGGATAGGAAGAAAGAAACAAAGAAAAATAACACAGAAGATTGAAGGAGAAGATGGAGAGTGGATGACAGGTAAGTGTAACACAGATCTGGGTGTTAGGATAGTGTTAGGAGTAGTATTGGATGGACAGTGGATGACAGGTAAGTGTTACACAGATCTGGGTGTTAGGATAGTGTTAGGGGTAGTATTGGACGGACAGTGGATGACAGGTAAGTGTAACACAGATCTGGGTGTTAGGATAGTGTTAGGGGTAGTATTGGATGGACAGTGGATGACAGGTAAGTGTAACACAGATCTGGGTGTTAGGATAGTGTTAGGGGTAGTACTGGATGGACAGTGGATGACAGGTAAGTGTTACACAGATCTGGGTGTTAGGATAGTGTTAGGGGTAGTATTGGATGGACAGTGGATGACAGGTAAGTGTAACACAGATATGGGTGTTAGGATAGTGTTAGGGGTAGTATTGGATGGACAGTGGATGACAGGTAAGTGTAACACAGATCTGGGTGTTAGGATAGTGTTAGGGGTAGTATTGGATGGACAGTGGATGACAGGTAAGTGTTACACAGATCTGGGTGTTAGGATAGTGTTAGGGGTAGTATTGGATGGACAGTGGATGACAGGTAAGTGTAACATGGATCTGGGTGTTAGGATAGTGTTAGGGGTAGTATTGGATGGACAGTGGATGACAGGTATGTGTAACACAGATCTGGGTGTTAGGATAGTGTTAGGGGTAGTATTGGATGGACAGTGGATGACAGGTAAGTGTAACACAGATCTGGGTGTTAGGATAGTGTTAGGGGTAGTATTAGATGCACAGTGGATGACAGGTAAGTGTAACACAGATCTGGGTGTTAGGATAGTGTTAGGGGTAGTACTGGATGGACAGTGGATGACAGGTAAGTGTAACACAGATCTGGGTGTTAGGATAGTGTTAGGGGTAGTATTGGATGGACAGTGGATGACAGGTAAGTGTTACACAGATCTGGGTGTTAGGATAGTGTTAGAGGTAGTACTGGATGGACAGAGGATGACAGGTAAGTGTAACACAGATCTGGGTGTTAGGATAGTGTTAGGGTAGTATTGGATGGACAGTGGGTGACAGGTAAGTGTTACACAAATCTGGGTGTTAGGATAGTGTTAGGGGTAGTATAGGATGGACAGTGGATGACAGGTAAGTGTTACACAGATCAGGGTGTTAGGATAGTGTTAGGGGTAGTATTGGATGGACAGTGGATGACAGGTAAGTGTAACACAGATCTGGGTGTTAGGATAGTGTTAGGGTTAGTATTGGATGGACAGTGGATGACAGGTAAGTGTTACACAGATCTGGGTGTTAGGATAGTGTTAGGGGTAGTATCGGATGGACAGTGGATGACAGGTAAGTGTTACACAGATCTGTGTGTTAGGATAGTGTTAGGGGGAGTATCGGATGGACAGTGGATGACAGGTAAGTGTTATACAGATCTGGGTGTTAGGATAGTGTTAGGGGTAGTATTGGATGGACAGTGGATGACAGGTAAGAGTTATACAGATCTTGGTGTTAGGATAATGTTAGGGGTAGTACTGGATGGACAGTGGATGACAGGTAAGTGTTACACAGATCTGGGTGTTAGGATAGTGTTAGGGGTAGTATTGGATGGACAGTGGATGACAGGTAAGAGTTACACAGATCTGGGTGTTAGGACAGTGTTAGGAGTAGTGTTGGATGGACAGTGGATGACAGGTAAGTGTAACACAGATCTGGGTGTTAAGATAGTGTTAGGGGTAGTATCGGATGGACAGTGAATGACAGATAAGAGTTACACAGATCTGGGTGTTAGGACAGTGTTAGGGGTGGTATTGGATGGACAGTGGATGACAGGTAAGAGTTACACAGGTCAGGGTGTTAGGATAGTGTTAGGGGTAGTATTGGATGGACAGTGGATGACAGGTAAGTGTTACACAGATCTGGGTGTTAGGATAGTGTTAGGAGTAGTGTTGGATGGACAGTGATGACAGGTAAGTGTAACACAGATCTGGGTGTTAAGATAGTGTTAGGGGTAGTATCGGATGGACAGTGAATGACAGATAAGAGTTACACAGATCTGGGTGTTAGGATAGAGTTAGGGGTAGTAATGGATGGACAGTGGATGACAGGTAAGTGTTACACAGATCTGGGTGTTAGGATAGTGTTAGGGGTAGTATTGGATGGACAGCGGATGACAGGTAAGTGTGACACAGATCTGGGTGTTAGGATAGTGTTAGGGGTAGTGTTGGATGGACAGTGGATGACAGGTAAGTGTTATACAGATCTGGGTGTTAGGATAGTGTTAGGGGTAGTATCGGATGGACAGTGGATGACAGGTAAGTGTAACACAGATCTGGGTGTTAGGATAGGGTTAGGGGTGGTATTGGATGGACAGTGGATGACAGGTAAGAGTTACACAGGTCAGGGTGTTAGGATAGTGTTAGGGGTAGTATTGGATGGACAGTGGATGACAGGTAAGTGTTACACAGATCTGGGTGTTAGGATAGTGTTAGGGGTAGTGTTGGATGGACAGTGATGACAGGTAAGTGTAACACAGATCTGGGTGTTAGGATAGTGTTAGGGGTAGTATTGGATGGACAGTGGATGACAGATAAGAGTTACACAGATCTGGGTGTTAGGATAGTGTTAGGGGTAGTATTGGATGGACAGCGGATGACAGGTAAGTGTGACACAGATCTGGGTGTTAGGATAGAGTTAGGGGTACTATCGGATGGACAGTGGATAACAGGTAAGTGTTACACAGATCTGGGTGTTAGGATAGTGTAAGGGGTAGTATCGGAAAGACAGTGGATGACAGGTAAGTGTTACACAGGTCAGGGTGTTAGGATAGTGTTAGGGGTAGTATTGGATGGACAGTGGATGACAGGTAAGTGATACACAGATCTGGGTGTTAGGATAGTGTTAGGGGTAGTATTGGATGGACAGTGGATGACAGGTAAGTGTAACACAGATCTGGGTGTTAGGATAGTGTTAGGGGTAGTATTAGATGGACAGTGGATGACAGGTAAGTGTTACACAAATCTGGGTGTTAGGATAGTGTTAGGGGTAGTATTGGATGGACAGTGGATGACAGGTAAGTGTAACACAGATCTGGGTGTTAGGATAGTGTTAGGGGTAATATTGGATGGACAGTGGATGACAGGTAAGTGTTACACAGATCTGGGTGTTAGGATAGTGTTAGGGGTAGTATCGGATGGACAGTGGATGACAGGTAAGTGTTACACAGATCTGGGTGTTAGGATAGTGTTAGGGGTAGTATCGGATGACAGTGGATGACAAGTAAGTGTAACACAGATCTGGGTGTTAGGATAGGGTTAGGGGTGGTATTGGATGGACAGTGGATGACAGGTAAGAGTTACACAGATCTGTGTGTTAGGATAGTGTAAGGAGTAGTATCGGATGGACAGTGGATGACAGGTAAGTGTTACACAGATCTGGGTGTTAGGATAGTGTTAGGGGTAGTATTGGATGGACAGTGGATGACAGGTAAGTGTTACACAGATCTGGGTGTTAGGATAGTGTTAGGGGTAGTATTGGAAGGACAGTGGATGACAGTTAAGAGTTACACAGATCTGGGTGTTAGGATAGTGTTAGGGGTAGTATTGGATGGACAGTGGATGACAGGTAAGTGTAACACAGATCAGGGTGTTAGGATAGTGTTAGGGGTAGTATTGGATGGACAGTGGATGACAGGTAAGTGTAACACAGATCCGGGTGTTAGGATAGTGTTAGGGGTAGTATTGGATGGACAGTGGATGACAGGTAAGAGTTACACAGATCTGGGTGTTAGGATAGTGTTAGGGGTAGTATAGGATGGACAGTGGATGACAGGTAAGTGTAACACAGATCTGGGTGTTAGGATAGTATTAGTGGTAGTATCGGATGCACACTGGATGACAGGTAAGTGTTACACAGATCTGGGTGTTAGGATAGTGTAAGGGGTAGTATCGGATGGACAGTGGATGAAAGGTAAGAGTTACACAGATCTGGGTGTTAGGATACTGTTTAGGGGTAGTACTGGATGGACAGTGGATGACAGGTAAGTGTTACACAGATCTGGGTGTTAGGATAGTGTTAGGTGTAGTATTGGATGAACAGTGGATGACAGGTAAGTGTTACACAGATCTGGGTGTTAGGGTAGTGTTAGGGGTAGTATAGGATGGACAGTAGATGACAGGTAAGTGTAACACAGATATGGGTGTTAGGATAGTGTTAGGGGAAGTATTGGATAGACAGTGAATGACAGGTAAGTGTTACACAGATCTGGGTGTTAGGATAGTGTTAGGGGTAGTATTGGATGGACAGTGGATGACAGGTAAGTGTTACACAGATCTGTGTGTTAGGATAGTGTTAGGGGTAGTATTGCATGGACAGTGGATGACAGGTAAGTGTAATACAGATCTGGGTGTTAGGATAGTGTTAGGGGTAGTATTGGATGTACAGTGGATGACAGGTAAGTGTTACACAGATCTGGGTGTTTGTTAGGATAGTGTTAGGGGTAGTATTGGATGGACAGTGGATGACAGGTAAGTGTTATACAGATCTGGGTGTTAGGATAGTGTTAGGGGTAGTATTGGATGGACAGTGGATGACAGGTAAGTGTTACACAGATCAGGGTGTTAGGATAGTGTTAGGGGTAGTATTGGATGGACAGTGGATGACAGGTAAGTGTAACACAGATCTGGGTGTTAGGATAGTGTTAGGGTTAGTAATGGATGGACAGTGGATGACAGGTAAGTGTTACACAGATCTGGGTGTTAGGATAGTGTTAGGGGTAGTATCGGATGGACAGTGGATGACAGGTAAGTGTAACACAGATCTGGGTGTTAGGATAGTGTTAGGGGTAGTATTGGATGGACAGTGGATGACAGGTAAGTGTAACACAGATCTGTGTATTAGGATAGTGTTAGGGGTAGTATTGGATGGACAGTGGATGACAGGTAAGTGTTACACAGATCTGTGTGTTAGGATAGTGTTAGGGGGAGTATCGGATGGACAGTGGATGACAGGTAAGTGTAACACAGATCTGGGTGTTAGGATAGTGTTAGGGGTAGTATTGGATGGACAGTGGATGACAGGTAAGTGTTACACAGATCTGGGTGTTAGGATAGTGTTAGGGTTAGTATTGGATGGACAGTGGATGACAGGTAAGTGTTACACAGAGCTAGGTGTTAGGATAGTGTTAGGGGTAGTATTAGATGGACAGTGGATGACAGGTAAGTGTAACACAGATCTGGGTGTTAGGATAGTGTTAGGGGTAGTATCGGAAAGACAGTGGATGACAGGTAAGTATTACACAGATCTGGGTGTTAGGATAGTGTTAGGGGTAGTATTGGATGGACAGTGGATGACAGGTAAGAGTTACACAGATCTGGGTGTTAGGACAGTGTTAGGAGTAGTGTTGGATGGACAGTGGATGACAGGTAAGTGTAACACAGATCTGGGTGTTAGGATAGTGTTAGGGGTGGTATTGGATGGACAGTGGATGACAGGTAAGAGTTACACAGGTCAGGGTGTTAGGATAGTGTTAGGGGTAGTATCGGATGGACAGTAGATGACAGGTAAGTGTGACACAGATCTGTGTGTTAGGATAGTGTTAGGGGTAGTATTGGATGGACAGTGGATGACAGGTAAGTGTAACACAGATCTGGGTGTTAGGATAGTGTTAGGGGTAGTATTGGATGGACAGTGGATGACAGGTAAGAGTTACACAGATCTGGGTGTTAGGACAGTGTTAGGAGTAGTGTTGGATGGACAGTGGATGACAGGTAAGTGTAACACAGATCTGGGTGTTAGGATAGTGTTAGGGGTAGTATTGGATGGACAGTGGATGACAGGTAAGAGTTACACAGGTCAGGGTGTTAGGATAGTGTTAGGGGTAGTATCGGATGGACAGTAGATGACAGGTAAGTGTAACACAGATCTGGGTGTTAGGATAGTGTTAGGGGTAGTATTGGATGGACAGTGGATGACAGGTAAGTGTGACACAGATCTGTGTGTTAGGATAATGTTAGGGGTAGTATCGGATGGACAGTGGATGACAGGTAAGTGTAACACAGATCTGTGTGTTAGGATAGTGTTAGGAGTAGTATCGGATGGACAGTAGATGACAGGTAAGTGTAACACAGATCTGGGTGTTAGGATAGTGTTAGGGGTGGTATTGGATGGACAGTGGATGACAGGTAAGAGTTACACAGGTCAGGGTGTTAGGATAGTGTTAGGGGTAGTATCGGATGGACAGTAGATGACAGGTAAGTGTGACACAGATCTGGGTGTTAGGATAGTGTTAGGGGTAGTATTGGATGGACAGTGGATGACAGGTAAGTGTTACACAGATCTGGGTGTTAGGATAATGTTAGTGGTGGTATTGGATGGACAGTGGATGACAGGTAAGTGTTACACAGATCTGGGTGTTAGGATAGTGTTAGGGGTAGTATCAGATGGACAGTAGATGACAGGTAAGTGTAATACAGATCTGGGTGTTAGGATAGTGTTAGGGGTAGTATTGGATGGACAGTGGATGACAGGTAAGTGTTACACAGATCTGGGTGTTAGGATAATGTTAGTGGTGGTATTGGATGGACAGTGGATTACAGGTAAGTGTTACACAGATCTGGGTGTTAGGATAGTGTTAGGGGTAGTACTGGATGGAGAGTGGATGACAGGTAAGTGTTATACAGATCTGGGTGTTAGGATAGTGTTAGGAGTAGTATCAGATGGACAGTAGATGACAGGTAAGTGTAATACAGATCTGGGTGTTAGGATAGTGTTAGGGGTAGTACTGGATGGAGAGTGGATGACAGGTAAGTGTTATACAGATCTGGGTGTTAGGATAGTGTTAGGAGTAGTATCAGATGGACAGTAGATGACAGGTAAGTGTAATACAGATCTGGGTGTTAGGATAGTGTTAGGGGTAGTATTGGATGGACAGTGGATGACAGGTAAGTGTTACACAGATCTGGGTGTTAGGATAATGTTAGTGGTGGTATTGGATGGACAGTGGATGACAGGTAAGTGTTACACAGATCTGGGTGTTAGGATAGTGTTAGGGGTAGTATTGGATGGACAGTGGATGACAGGTAAGAGTTACACAGATCTGGGTGTTAGGATAGTGTTAGGGGTAGTATCGGATGGACAGTAGATGACAGGTAAGTGTTACACAGATCTGGGTGTTAGGATAGTGTTAGGGGTAGTATTGGATGGACAGTGGATGACAGGTAAGTGTAACACAGATCTGGGTGTTAGGATAATGTTAGTGGTGGTATTGGATGGACAGTGGATGACAGGTAAGTGTTACACAGATCTGGGTGTTAGGATAGTGTTAGGGGTAGTATTGGATGGACAGTGGATGACAGGTAAGTGTTACACAGATCTGGGTGTTAGGATAGTGTTAGGGGTAGTATCGGATGGACAGTAGATGACAGGTAAGTGTGACACAGATCTGTGTGTTAGGATAGTGTTAGGGGTAGTATTGGATGGACAGTGGATGACAGGTAAGTGTAATACAGATCTGGGTGTTAGGATAGTGTTAGGGGTAGTATTGGATGGACAGTGGATGACAGGTAAGTGTTACACAGATCTGGGTGTTAGGATAGTGTTAGGGGTAGTATCGGATGGACAGTAGATGACAGGTAAGTGTAACACAGATCTGGGTGTTAGGATAGTGTTAGGGGTAGTATTGGATGGACAGTGGATGACAGGTAAGTGTTACACAGATCTGTGTGTTAGGATAGTGTTAGGGGTAGTATTGGATGGACAGTGGATGACAGGTAAGTGTAATACAGATCTGGGTGTTAGGATAGTGTTAGGGGTAGTATTGGATGGACAGTGGATGACAGGTAAGTGTTACACAGATCTGGGTGTTAGGATAGTGTTAGGGGTAGTATCAGATGGACAGTAGATGACAGGTAAGTGTAACACAGATCTGGGTGTTAGGATAGTGTTAGGGGTAGTATTGGATGGACAGTGGATGACAGGTAAGTGTAACACAGATCTGGGTGTTAGGATAATGTTAGTGGTGGTATTGGATGGACAGTGGATGACAGGTAAGTGTTACACAGATCTGGGTGTTAGGATAGTGTTAGGGGTAGTATCGGATGGACAGTAGATGACAGGTAAGTGTGACACAGATCTGTGTGTTAGGATAGTGTTAGGGGTAGTATTGGATGGACAGTGGATGACAGGTAAGTGTAATACAGATCTGGGTGTTAGTATAGTGTTAGGGGTAGTATTGGATGGACAGTGGATGACAGGTAAGTGTAACACAGATCTGGGTGTTAGGATAGTGTTAGGTGTAGTATTGGATGGACAGTGGATGACAGGTAAGTGTAACACAGATCTGGGTGTTAGGATAGTGTTAGGGGTAGTATTGGATGGACAGTGGATGACAGGTAAGTGTAACACAGATCTGGGTGTTAGGATAGTGTTAGGGGTAGTATTGGATGGACAGTGGATGACAGGTAAGAGTTACACAGATCTGGGTGTTAGGATAGTGTTAGGGGTAGTATCGGATGGACAGTGGATGACAGGTAAGAGTTACACAGATCTGGGTGTTAGGATAGTGTTAGGAGTAGTATTGGATGGACAGTGGATGACAGGTAAGTGTAACACAGATCTGGGTGTTAGGATAGTGTTAGGGATAGTATTGGATGGACAGTGGATGACAGGTAAGAGTTACACAGATCTGGGTGTTAGGACAGTGTTAGGGGTAGTATTGGATGGACAGTGGATGACAGGTAAGTGTAATACAGATCTGGGTGTTAGGATAGTGTTAGGGGTAGTATTGGATGGACAGTGGATGACAGGTAAGAGTTACACAGATCTGGGTGTTAGGATAGTGTTAGGGGTAGTATCGGATGGACAGTAGATGACAGGTAAGTGTTACACAGATCTGGGTGTTAGGATAGTGTTAGGGGTAGTATCAGATGGACAGTAGATGACAGGTAAGTGTAACACAGATCTGGGTGTTAGGATAGTGTTAGGGGTAGTATTGGATGGACAGTGGATGACAGGTAAGTGTAACACAGATCTGGGTGTTAGGATAATGTTAGTGGTGGTATTGGATGGACAGTGGATGACAGGTAAGTGTTACACAGATCTGGGTGTTAGGATAGTGTTAGGGGTAGTATCGGATGGACAGTAGATGACAGGTAAGTGTGACACAGATCTGGTGTTAGGATAGTGTTAGGGGTAGTATTGGATGGACAGTGGATGACAGGTAAGTGTTACACAGATCTGTGTGTTAGGATAGTGTTAGGGGTAGTATTGGATGGACAGTGGATGACAGGTAAGTGTAACACAGATCTGGGTGTTAGGATAGTGTTAGGGGTAGTATTGGATGGACAGTGGATGACAGGTAAGTGTTACACAGATCTGTGTGTTAGGATAGTGTTAGGGGTAGTATTGGATGGACAGTGGATGACAGGTAAGAGTTACACAGATCTGGGTGTTAGGATAGTGTTAGGGGTAGTACTGGATGGACAGTGGATAACAGGTAAGTGTTACACAGATCTGGTTGTTAGGATAGTGTTAGGGGTAGTATTGGATGGACAGTGGTTGACAGGTAAGTATAACACAGATCTGGGTGTTAGGATAGTGTTAGTGGTAGAATTGGATGGACAGTGGATGACAGGTAAGTGTAACACAGATCTGGGTGTTAGTATAGTGTTAGGGGTAGTATCGGATGGACAGTAGATGACAGGTAAGTGTGACACAGATCTGTGTGTTAGGATAGTGTTAGGGGTAGTATTAGATGGACAGTGGATGACAGGTAAGTGTAACACAGATCTGGGTGTTAGGATAGGGTTAGGGGTGGTATTGGATGGACAGTGGATGACAGGTAAGATTTACACAGGTCAGGGTGTTAGGATAGTGTTAGGGGTAGTATTGGATGGACAGTGGGTGACAGGTAAGTGTAACACAGATCTGGGTGTTAGGATAGTGTTAGGGGTAGTATTGGATGGACAGTGGATGACAGGTAAGTGTTACACAGATCTGGGTGTAAGGATAGTGTTAGGGGTAGTGTTGGATGGACAGTGATGACAGGTAAGTGTAACACAGATCTGGGTGTTAGGATAGTGTTAGGGGTAGTATTGGATGGACAGTGGATGACAGGTAAGTGTAACACAGATCTAGGTGTTAGGACAGTGTTAGGGGTAGTATTGGATGGACAGCGGATGACAGGTAAGTGTTATACAGATCTGGGTGTTAGGATAGTGTTAGGGGTAGTATTGGATGGACAGTGGATGACAGGTAAGTGTTACACAGATCTGGGTGTTAGGATAGTGTTAGGGGTAGTATTGGATGGACAGTGGATGACAGGTAAGTGTTACACAGATCTGGGTGTTAGGTTAGTGTTAGGGGTAGTATTGGATGGACAGTGGATGACAGGTAAGTGTAACACAGATCTGGGTGTTAGGATAGTGTTAGGGGTAGTATTGGATGGACAGTGGATGACAGGTAAGTGTAACACAGATCTGGGTGTTAGGATAGTGTTAGGGGTAGTATTGGATGGACAGTGGATGACAGGTAAGTGTTACACAGATCTGGGTGTTAGGATAGTGTTAGGGGTAGTATTGGATGGACAGCGGATGACAGGTAAGTGTGACACAGATCTGGGTGTTAGGATAGTGTTAGGGGTAGTGTTGGATGGACAGTGGATGACAGGTAAGTGTTATACAGATCTGGGTGTTAGGATAGTGTTAGAGGTAGTATTGGATGGACAGTAGATGACAGGTAAGTGTGACACAGATCTGGGTGTTAGGATAGTGTTAGGGGTAGTATTGGATGGACAGTGGATGACAGGTAAGTGTAACAGAGATCTGGATGTTAGGATAGTGTTAGGGGTAGTATTGGATGGACACTGGATGACAGGTAAGTGTTACACAGATCTGGGTGTTAGGATAGTGTAAGGGGTAGTATCGGAAAGACAGTGGATGACAGGTAAGTGTTACACAGATCTGGGTGTTAGGATAGTGTTAGGGGTAGTATTGGATGGACAGTGGATGACAGGTAAGTGTTACACAGATCTGGGTGTTAGGATAGTGTAAGGGGTAGTATCGGAAAGACAGTGGATGACAGGTAAGTGTTACACAGATCTGGGTGTTAGGATAGTGTTAGGGGTAGTATCGGAAAGACAGTGGATGACAGGTAAGTGTTACACAGATCTAGGTGTTAGGATAGTGTTAGGCGCAGTATAGGATGGACAGTGGATGACAGGTAAGTGTAACACAGATCTGGGTGTTAGGATAGTGTAAGGGGTAGTATCGGAAAGACAGTGGATGACAGGTAAGTGTTACACAGATCTGGGTGTTAGGATAGTGTTAGGGGTAGTATTGGATGGACAGTGGATGACAGGTAAGTGTTACACAGATCTGGGTGTTAGGATAGTGTAAGGGGTAGTATCGGAAAGACAGTGGATGACAGGTAAGTGTTACACAGATCTGGGTGTTAGGATAGTGTTAGGGGTAGTATTAGATGGACAGTGGATGACAGGTAAGTGTTACACAGATCTGGGTGTTAGGATAGTGTTAGGGGTAGTATTGGATGGACAGTGGATGACAGGTAAGTGTAACACAGATCTGGGTGTTAGGATAGTGTTAGGGGTAGTATTGGATGGACAGTGGATGACAGGTAAGTGTTACACAGATCTGGGTGTTAGGATAGTGTTAGGGGTAGTATCGGATGGACAGTGGATGACAAGTAAGTGTAACACAGATCTGGGTGTTAGGATAGGGTTAGGGGTGGTATTGGATGGACAGTGGATGACAGGTAAGAGTTACACAGATCTGTGTGTTAGGATAGTGTAAGGGGTAGTATCGGATGGACAGTGGATGACAGGTAAATGTTACACAGATCTGGGTGTTAGGATAGTGTTAGGGGTAGTATTGGATGGACAGTGGATGACAGGTAAGTATTACACAGATCTGGGTGTTAGGATAGTGTTAGGGGTAGTATTGGATGGACAGTGGATGACAGGTAAGTGTAACAGAGATCTGGATGTTAGGATAGTGTTAGGGGTAGTATGGGATGGACAGTAGATGACAGGTAAGTGTTACACAGATCTGGGTGTTAGGATAGTGTTAGGGGTAGTATTGGATGGACAGTGGATGACAGGTAAGTGTTACACAGATCTGGGTGTTAGGATAGTGTTAGGGGTAGTATTGGATGGACAGTGGATGACAGGTAAGTGTTACACAGATCTGGGTGTTAGGATAGTGTTAGGGGTAGTATCGGATGGACAGTAGATGACAGGTAAGTGTGACACAGATCTGTGTGTTAGGATAGTGTTAGGGGTAGTATTGGATGGACAGTGGATGACAGGTAAGTGTAATACAGATCTGGGTGTTAGGATAGTGTTAGGGGTAGTATTGGATGGACAGTGGATGACAGGTAAGTGTTACACAGATCTGGGTGTTAGGATAGTGTTAGGGGTAGTATCGGATGGACAGTAGATGACAGGTAAGTGTAACACAGATCTGGGTGTTAGGATAGTGTTAGGGGTAGTATTGGATGGACAGTGGATGACAGGTAAGTGTTACACAGATCTGTGTGTTAGGATAGTGTTAGGGGTAGTATTGGATGGACAGTGGATGACAGGTAAGTGTAATACAGATCTGGGTGTTAGGATAGTGTTAGGGGTAGTATTGGATGGACAGTGGATGACAGGTAAGTGTTACACAGATCTGGGTGTTAGGATAGTGTTAGGGGTAGTATCAGATGGACAGTAGATGACAGGTAAGTGTAACACAGATCTGGGTGTTAGGATAGTGTTAGGGGTAGTATTGGATGGACAGTGGATGACAGGTAAGTGTAACACAGATCTGGGTGTTAGGATAATGTTAGTGGTGGTATTGGATGGACAGTGGATGACAGGTAAGTGTTACACAGATCTGGGTGTTAGGATAGTGTTAGGGGTAGTATCGGATGGACAGTAGATGACAGGTAAGTGTGACACAGATCTGTGTGTTAGGATAGTGTTAGGGGTAGTATTGGATGGACAGTGGATGACAGGTAAGTGTAATACAGATCTGGGTGTTAGGATAGTGTTAGGGGTAGTATTGGATGGACAGTGGATGACAGGTAAGTGTAACACAGATCTGGGTGTTAGGATAGTGTTAGGTGTAGTATTGGATGGACAGTGGATGACAGGTAAGTGTAACACAGATCTGGGTGTTAGGATAGTGTTAGGGGTAGTATTGGATGGACAGTGGATGACAGGTAAGTGTAACACAGATCTGGGTGTTAGGATAGTGTTAGGGGTAGTATTGGATGGACAGTGGATGACAGGTAAGAGTTACACAGATCTGGGTGTTAGGATAGTGTTAGGGGTAGTATCGGATGGACAGTGGATGACAGGTAAGAGTTACACAGATCTGGGTGTTAGGATAGTGTTAGGAGTAGTATTGGATGGACAGTGGATGACAGGTAAGTGTAACACAGATCTGGGTGTTAGGATAGTGTTAGGGATAGTATTGGATGGACAGTGGATGACAGGTAAGAGTTACACAGATCTGGGTGTTAGGACAGTGTTAGGGGTAGTATTGGATGGACAGTGGATGACAGGTAAGTGTAATACAGATCTGGGTCTTAGGATAGTGTTAGGGGTAGTATTGGATGGACAGTGGATGACAGGTAAGAGTTACACAGATCTGGGTGTTAGGATAGTGTTAGGGGTAGTATCGGATGGACAGTAGATGACAGGTAAGTGTTACACAGATCTGGGTGTTAGGATAGTGTTAGGGGTAGTATCAGATGGACAGTAGATGACAGGTAAGTGTAACACAGATCTGGGTGTTAGGATAGTGTTAGGGGTAGTATTGGATGGACAGTGGATGACAGGTAAGTGTAACACAGATCTGGGTGTTAGGATAATGTTAGTGGTGGTATTGGATGGACAGTGGATGACAGGTAAGTGTTACACAGATCTGGTGTTAGGATAGTGTTAGGGGTAGTATTGGATGGACAGTGGATGACAGGTAAGTGTTACACAGATCTGTGTGTTAGGATAGTGTTAGGGGTAGTATTGGATGGACAGTGGATGACAGGTAAGTGTAACACAGATCTGGGTGTTAGGATAGTGTTAGGGGTAGTATTGGATGGACAGTGGATGACAGGTAAGTGTTACACAGATCTGTGTGTTAGGATAGTGTTAGGGGTAGTATTGGATGGACAGTGGATGACAGGTAAGAGTTACACAGATCTGGGTGTTAGGATAGTGTTAGGGGTAGTACTGGATGGACAGTGGATAACAGGTAAGTGTAACACAGATCTGGGTGTTAGTATAGTGTTAGGGGTAGTATCGGATGGACAGTAGATGACAGGTAAGTGTGACACAGATCTGTGTGTTAGGATAGTGTTAGGGGTAGTATTAGATGGACAGTGGATGACAGGTAAGTGTAACACAGATCTGGGTGTTAGGATAGGGTTAGGGGTGGTATTGGATGGACAGTGGATGACAGGTAAGATTTACACAGGTCAGGGTGTTAGGATAGTGTTAGGGGTAGTATTGGATGGACAGTGGGTGACAGGTAAGTGTAACACAGATCTGGGTGTTAGGATAGTGTTAGGGGTAGTATTGGATGGACAGTGGATGACAGGTAAGTGTTACACAGATCTGTGTGTTAGGATAGTGTTAGGGGTAGTATTGGATGGACAGTGGATGACAGGTAAGAGTTACACAGATCTGGGTGTTAGGATAGTGTTAGGGGTAGTACTGGATGGACAGTGGATAACAGGTAAGTGTAACACAGATCTGGGTGTTAGTATAGTGTTAGGGGTAGTATCGGATGGACAGTAGATGACAGGTAAGTGTGACACAGATCTGGTGTTAGGATAGTGTTAGGGGTAGTATTGGATGGACAGTGGATGACAGGTAAGTGTTACACAGATCTGTGTGTTAGGATAGTGTTAGGGGTAGTATTGGATGGACAGTGGATGACAGGTAAGTGTAACACAGATCTGGGTGTTAGGATAGTGTTAGGGGTAGTATTGGATGGACAGTGGATGACAGGTAAGTGTTACACAGATCTGTGTGTTAGGATAGTGTTAGGGGTAGTATTGGATGGACAGTGGATGACAGGTAAGAGTTACACAGATCTGGGTGTTAGGATAGTGTTAGGGGTAGTACTGGATGGACAGTGGATAACAGGTAAGTGTAACACAGATCTGGGTGTTAGTATAGTGTTAGGGGTAGTATCGGATGGACAGTAGATGACAGGTAAGTGTGACACAGATCTGTGTGTTAGGATAGTGTTAGGGGTAGTATTAGATGGACAGTGGATGACAGGTAAGTGTAACACAGATCTGGGTGTTAGGATAGGGTTAGGGGTGGTATTGGATGGACAGTGGATGACAGGTAAGATTTACACAGGTCAGGGTGTTAGGATAGTGTTAGGGGTAGTATTGGATGGACAGTGGGTGACAGGTAAGTGTAACACAGATCTGGGTGTTAGGATAGTGTTAGGGGTAGTATTGGATGGACAGTGGATGACAGGTAAGTGTTACACAGATCTGGGTGTAAGGATAGTGTTAGGGGTAGTGTTGGATGGACAGTGATGACAGGTAAGTGTAACACAGATCTGGGTGTTAGGATAGTGTTAGGGGTAGTATTGGATGGACAGTGGATGACAGGTAAGTGTAACACAGATCTAGGTGTTAGGACAGTGTTAGGGGTAGTATTGGATGGACAGCGGATGACAGGTAAGTGTTATACAGATCTGGGTGTTAGGATAGTGTTAGGGGTAGTATTGGATGGACAGTGGATGACAGGTAAGTGTTACACAGATCTGGGTGTTAGGATAGTGTTAGGGGTAGTATTGGATGGACAGTGGATGACAGGTAAGTGTTACACAGATCTGGGTGTTAGGTTAGTGTTAGGGGTAGTATTGGATGGACAGTGGATGACAGGTAAGTGTAACACAGATCTGGGTGTTAGGATAGTGTTAGGGGTAGTATTGGATGGACAGTGGATGACAGGTAAGTGTAACACAGATCTGGGTGTTAGGATAGTGTTAGGGGTAGTATTGGATGGACAGTGGATGACAGGTAAGTGTTACACAGATCTGGGTGTTAGGATAGTGTTAGGGGTAGTATTGGATGGACAGCGGATGACAGGTAAGTGTGACACAGATCTGGGTGTTAGGATAGTGTTAGGGGTAGTGTTGGATGGACAGTGGATGACAGGTAAGTGTTATACAGATCTGGGTGTTAGGATAGTGTTAGAGGTAGTATTGGATGGACAGTAGATGACAGGTAAGTGTGACACAGATCTGGGTGTTAGGATAGTGTTAGGGGTAGTATTGGATGGACAGTGGATGACAGGTAAGTGTAACAGAGATCTGGATGTTAGGATAGTGTTAGGGGTAGTATTGGATGGACAGTGGATGACAGGTAAGTGTTACACAGATCTGGGTGTTAGGATAGTGTAAGGGGTAGTATCGGAAAGACAGTGGATGACAGGTAAGTGTTACACAGATCTGGGTGTTAGGATAGTGTTAGGGGTAGTATTGGATGGACAGTGGATGACAGGTAAGTGTTACACAGATCTGGGTGTTAGGATAGTGTAAGGGGTAGTATCGGAAAGACAGTGGATGACAGGTAAGTGTTACACAGATCTGGGTGTTAGGATAGTGTTAGGGGTAGTATCGGAAAGACAGTGGATGACAGGTAAGTGTTACACAGATCTAGGTGTTAGGATAGTGTTAGGCGCAGTATAGGATGGACAGTGGATGACAGGTAAGTGTAACACAGATCTGGGTGTTAGGATAGTGTAAGGGGTAGTATCGGAAAGACAGTGGATGACAGGTAAGTGTTACACAGATCTGGGTGTTAGGATAGTGTTAGGGGTAGTATTGGATGGACAGTGGATGACAGGTAAGTGTTACACAGATCTGGGTGTTAGGATAGTGTAAGGGGTAGTATCGGAAAGACAGTGGATGACAGGTAAGTGTTACACAGATCTGGGTGTTAGGATAGTGTTAGGGGTAGTATTAGATGGACAGTGGATGACAGGTAAGTGTTACACAGATCTGGGTGTTAGGATAGTGTTAGGGGTAGTATTGGATGGACAGTGGATGACAGGTAAGTGTAACACAGATCTGGGTGTTAGGATAGTGTTAGGGGTAGTATTGGATGGACAGTGGATGACAGGTAAGTGTTACACAGATCTGGGTGTTAGGATAGTGTTAGGGGTAGTATCGGATGGACAGTGGATGACAAGTAAGTGTAACACAGATCTGGGTGTTAGGATAGGGTTAGGGGTGGTATTGGATGGACAGTGGATGACAGGTAAGAGTTACACAGATCTGTGTGTTAGGATAGTGTAAGGGGTAGTATCGGATGGACAGTGGATGACAGGTAAATGTTACACAGATCTGGGTGTTAGGATAGTGTTAGGGGTAGTATTGGATGGACAGTGGATGACAGGTAAGAGTTACACAGATCTGGGTGTTAGGATAGTGTTAGGGGTAGTATTGGAAGGACAGTGGATGACAGGTAAGAGTTACACAGATCTGGGTGTTAGGATAGTGTTAGGGGTAGTATTGGATGGACAGTGGATGACAGGTAAGTGTAACACAGATCAGGGTGTTAGGATAGTGTTAGGGGTAGTATTGGATGGACAGTGGATGACAGGTAAGTGTAACACAGATCTGGGTGTTAGGATAGTGTTAGGGGTAGTATTGGATGGACAGTGGATGACAGGTAAGAGTTACACAGATCTGGGTGTTAGGATAGTGTTAGGGGTAGTATAGGATGGACAGTGGATGACAGGTAAGTGTAACACAGATCTGGGTGTTAGGATAGTATTAGTGGTAGTATCGGATGCACACTGGATGACAGGTAAGTGTTACACAGATATGGGTGTTAGGATAGTGTAAGGGGTAGTATCGGATGGACAGTGGATGAAAGGTAAGTGTTACACAGATCTGGGTGTTAGGATACTGTTTAGGGGTAGTATTGGATGGACAGTGGATGACAGGTAAGTGTTACACAGATCTGGGTGTTAGGATAGTGTTAGGTGTAGTATTGGATGGACAGTGGATGACAGGTAAGTGTTACACAGATCTGGGTGTTAGGGTAGTGTTAGGGGTAGTATAGGATGGACAGTAGATGACAGGTAAGTGTAACACAGATCTGGGTGTTAGGATAGTGTTAGGGGTAGTATTGGATAGACAGTGAATGACAGGTAAGTGTTACACAGATCTGGGTGTTAGGATAGTGTTAGGGGTAGTATTGGATGGACAGTGGATGACAGGTAAGTGTTACACAGATCTGTGTGTTAGGATAGTGTTAGGGGTAGTATTGCATGGACAGTGGATGACAGGTAAGTGTAATACAGATCTGGGTGTTAGGATAGTGTTAGGGGTAGTATTGGATGTACAGTGGATGACAGGTAAGTGTTACACAGATCTGGGTGTCTATTAGGATAGGAGATGATCCTGTGTCTCCTGTGTGAGATGATCCTGTGTCTCCTTTGTGTGAGATGATCCCGTGTCTCCTGTGTGTGAGATGATCCTGTGTCTCCTGTGTGTGAGATGATCCTGTGTCTCCTGTGTGAGATGATCCTGTGTCTCCTGTGTGAGATGATCCTGTGTCTCCTGTGTGAGATGGTCCTGTGTCTCCTGTGTGAGAGATGATCCCGTGTCTCCTGTGTGTGAGATGATCCTGTGTCTCCTGTGTGTGAGATGATCCACTGTCTCCTGTGTGTGAGATGATCCTGTGTCTCCTGTGTGTGAGATGATCCCGTGTCTCCTGTGTGTGAGATGATCCTGTGTCTCCTGTGTGTGAGATTATCCTGTGTCTCCTGTGTGTGAGATGATCCTGTGTCTCCTGTGTGAGATAATCCTGTGTATCTTGTGTGTGAGATGATCCAGTGTCTCCTGTGTGTGAGATGATCTTGTGTCTCCTGTGTGTGAGATGATCCTGTGTCTCCTGTGTGATATGATCCTGTGTCTCCTGTGTGAGATGATCCTGTGTCTCCTGTGTGAGATGATCCTGTGTCTCCTGTGTGAGATGATCCCGTGTCTCCTGTGTGAGATGATCCTGTGTCTCCTTTGTGATATGATCCTGTGTCTCCTGTGTGATATGATCCTGTGTCTCCTGTGTGAGATGATCCTGTGTCTCCTGTGTGTGAGATGATCCTGTGTCTCCTGTGTGATATGATCCTGTGTCTCCTGTGTGAGATGATCCTGTGTCTCCTGTGTGAGATGGTCCTGTGTCTCCTGTGTGAGATGATCCTGTGTCTCCTGTGTGACATGATCCTGTGTCTCCTGTGTGAGATGATCCCGTGTCTCCTGTGTGTGAGATGATCCTGTGTCTCCTGTGTGAGATCATCCTGTGTCTTCTGTGTGTGAGATGATCCCGTGTCTCCTGTGTGTGAGATGATCCTGTGTCTCCTGTGTGTGAGATGATCCCGTGTCTCCTGTGTGTGAGATGATCCTGTGTCTCCTGTGTGTGAGATGATCCTGTGTCTCCTGTGTGTGAGATGATCCTGTGTCTCCTGTGTGAGATAATCCTGTGTCTCCTGTGTGTGAGATGATCCTGTGTCTCCTGTGTGTGAGATAATCCTGTGTCTCCTGTGTGTGAGATGATCCTGTGTCTCCTGTGTGTGAGATGATCCTGTGTCTCCTGTGTGAGATGATCCTGTGTCTCCTGTGTGAGATGATCCTGTGTCTCCTGTGTGAGATGATCCCATGTCTCCTGTGTGAGATGATCCTGTGTCTCCTGTGTGAGATGATCCTGTGTCTCCTGTGTGAGATGATCCTGTGTCTCCTGTGTGAGAGATGATCCTGTGTCTCCTGTGTGTGAGATATTCCTGTGTCTCCTGTGTGTGAGATGATCCTGTGTCTCCTGTGTGTGAGATAATCCTGTGTCTCCTGTGTGTGAGATGATCCTGTGTCTCCTGTGTGTGAGATGATCCTGTGTCTCCTGTGTGAGATGATGCCGTGTCTCCTGTGTGAGATGATCCTGTGTCTCCTGTGTGAGATGATCCTGTGTCTCCTGTGTGAGATGATCCTGTGTCTCCTGTGTGTGAGATGATCCTGTGTCTCCTGTGTGATATGATCCAGTGTCTCCTGTGTGAGATGATCCTGTGTCTCCTGTGTGAGATGGTCCTGTGTCTCCTGTGTGAGATGATCCTGTGTCTCCTGTGTGATATGATCCTGTGTCTCCTGTGTGAGATGATCCCGTGTCTCCTGTGTGTGAGATGATCCTGTGTCTCCTGTGTGAGATGATCCTGTGTCTTCTGTGTGTGAGATTATCCTGTGTCTCCTGTGTGAGATGGTCCTGTTTCTCCTGTGTGTGAGATGATCCTGTGTCTCCTGTGAGTGAGATGATCCACTGTCTTCTGTGTGTGAGATGATCCCGTGTCTCCTGTGTGAGATGATCCTGTGTCTCCTGTGTGTGAGATGATCCTGTGTCTCCTGTGTGTGAGATAATCCTGTGTCTCCTGTGTGTGAGATGATCCTGTGTCTCCTGTGTGAGATGATCCTGTGCCTCCTGTGTGTGAGATGATCCTGTGTCTCCTGTGTGAGATGATCCTGTGTCTCCTGTGTGAGATGATCCTGTGTCTCCTGTGTGTGAGATGATCCTGTGTCTCCTGTGTGAGATGATCCCGTGTCTCCTGTGTGTGATAATCCTGTGTCTCCTGTGTGTGAGATGATCCTGTGTCTCCTGTGTGTGAGATGATCCTGTGTTTCCTGTGTGAGATGATCCTGTGTCTCCTGTGTGAGATGATCCCGTGTCTCCTGTGTGTGATAATCCTGTGTCTCCTGTGTGTGAGATGATCCTGTGTCTCCTGTGTGTGAGATGATCCTGTGTCTCCTGTGTGAGATGATCCCGTGTCTCCTGTGTGTGATAATCCTGTGTCTCCTGTGTGTGAGATGATCCTGTGTCTCCTGTGTGTGAGATGATCCTGTGTCTCCTGTGTGAGATGATCCCGTGTCTCCTGTGTGTGATAATCCTGTGTCTCCTGTGTGTGAGATGATCCTGTGTCTCCTGTGTGTGAGATGATCCTGTGTCTCCTGTGTGAGATGATCCTGTGTCTCCTGTGTGAGATGATCCCGTGTCTCCTGTGTGTGATAATCCTGTGTCTCCTGTGTGTGAGATGATCCTGTGTCTCCTGTGTGTGAGATGATCCTGTGTCTCCTGTGTGAGATGATCCCGTGTCTCCTGTGTGTGATAATCCTGTGTCTCCTGTGTGTGAGATGATCCTGTGTCTCCTGTGTGTGAGATGATCCTGTGTCTCCTGTGTGAGATGATCCCGTGTCTCCTGTGTGTGATAATCCTGTGTCTCCTGTGTGTGAGATGATCCTGTGTCTCCTGTGTGTGAGATGATCCTGTGTCTCTTGTGTGATATGATCCTGTGTCTCCTGTGTGTGAGATGATCCTGTGTCTCCTGTGTGAGATGGTCCTGTGTCTCCTGTGTGAGATGATCCAGTGTCTCCTGTGTGTGAGATGATCCTGTGTCTCCTGTGTGTGAGATGATCCTGTGTCTCCTGTGTGTGAGATGATCCTGTGTCTCCTGTGTGAGATGATCCTATGTCTCCTGTGTGAGATGATCCTGTGTCTCCTGTGTGTGAGATGATCCCGTGTCTCCTGTGTATGAGATGATCCTGTGTCTCCTGTGAGTGAGATGATCCACTGTCTCCTGTGTGTGAGATGATCCTGTGTCTCCTGTGTGTGAGATGATCCTGTGTCTCCTGTGTGAGATGATCCTGTGTCTCCTGTGTGTGAGATGATCCTGTGTCTCCTGTGTGAGATGATCCTGTGTCTCCTGTGTGAGATGATCCTGTGTCTCCTGTGTGTGAGATGATCCTGTGTCTCCTGTGTGAGATGATCCCGTGTCTCCTGTGTGTGAGATGATCCCGTGTCTCCTGTGTGTGAGATGATCCTGTGTCTCCTGTGTGAGATGATCCTGTGTCTCCTGTGTGTGAGATGATCCTGTGTCTCCTGTGTGAGATGATCCTGTGTCTCCTGTGTGTGAGATGATCCCGTGTCTCCTGTGTGTGATAATCCTGTGTCTCCTGTGTGTGAGATGATCCCGTGTCTCCTGTGTGAGATGATCCTGTGTCTCCTGTGTGTGAGATGATCCTGTGTCTCCTGTGTGAGATGATCCTGTGTCTCCTGTGTGTGAGATGATCCCATGTCTCCTGTGTGTGAGATGATCCTGTGTCTCCTGTCTGTGAGATGATCTTGTGTCTCCTGTGTGAGATGATCCTGTGTCTCCTGTGTGTGAGATGATCCTGTGTCTCCTGTCTGTGAGATGATCCTGTGTCTCCTGTGTGAGATGATCCCGTGTCTCCTGTGTGTGATAATCCTGTGTCTCCTGTGTGTGAGATGATCCTGTGTCTCCTGTGTGTGAGATGATCCTATGTCTCTTGTGTGATATAATCCTGTGTCTCCTGTGTGAGATGATCCAGTGTCTCCTGTGTGTGAGATGATCCTGTGTCTCCTGTGTGTGAGATGATCCTGTGTCTCCTGTGTGTGAGATGATCCTGTGTCTCCTGTGAGTGAGATGATCCACTGTCTCCTGTGTGTGAGATGATCCTGTGTCTCCTGTGTGTGAGATGATCCTGTGTCTCCTGTGTGAGATGATCCTGTGTCTCCTGTGTGTGAGATGATCCTGTGTCTCCTGTGTGTGAGATGATCCTGTGTCTCCTGTGTGTGAGATAATCCTGTGTCTCCTGTGTGAGATGATCCCGTGTCTCCTGTGTGTGATAATCCTGTGTCTCCTGTGTGTGAGATGATCCTGTGTCTCCTGTGTGTGAGATGATCCTGTGTCTCCTGTGTGAGATGATCCCGTGTCTCCTGTGTGAGATGATCCCGTGTCTCCTGTGTGTGATAATCCTGTGTCTCCTGTGTGTGAGATGATCCTGTGTCTCCTGTGTGTGAGATGATCCTGTGTCTCCTGTGTGAGATGATCCTGTGTCTCCTGTGTGTGAGATGATCCTGTGTCTCCTGTGTGAGATGATCCTGTGTCTCCTGTGTGAGATGATCCTGTGTCTCCTGTGTGTGAGATGATCCTGTGTCTCCTGTGTGAGATGATCCTGTGTCTCCTGTGTGAGATGATCCCGTGTCTCCTGTGTGTGATAATCTTGTGTCTCCTGTGTGTGAGATGATCCTGTGTCTCCTGTGTGTCATTTGATCCTGTGTCTCCTGTGTGTGAGATGATCCTGTGTCTCCTGTCTGTGAGATGATCCTGTGTCTCCTGTCTGTAAGATGATCTTGTGTCTCCTGTGTGAGATGATCCTGTGTCTCCTGTGTGTGAGATGATCCTGTGTCTCCTGTGTGTGAGATGATCCCGTGTCTCCTGTGTGTGAGATGATCTTGTGTCTCCTGTGTGAGATGATCCTGTGTCTCCTATGTGTGAGATGATCCCGTGTCTCCTGTGTGTGAGATAATCCTGTGTCTCCTGTGTGTGAGATGATCCTGTGTCTCCTGTGTGTGAGATGATCCTGTGTCTCCTGTGTGAGATGATCCTGTGTCTCCTGTGTGAGATGATCCTGTGTCTCCTGTGTGTGAGATAATCCTGTGTCTCCTGTGTGTGAGATGATCCTGTGTCTCCTGTGTGTGAGATGATCCCGTGTCTCCTGTGTGTGATAATCCTGTGTCTCCTGTGTGTGAGATGATCCTGTGTCTCCTGTGTGTGAGATAATCCTGTGTCTCCTGTGTGTGAGATGATCCACTGTCTCCTGTGTGTGAGATGATCTTGTGTCTCTTGTGTGTGAGATGATCCTGTGTCTCCTGTGTGTGAGATAATCCTGTGTCTCCTGTGTGTGAGATGATCCTGTGTCTCCTGTGTGAGATAATCCTGTGTCTCCTGTGTGTGAGATGATCCTGTGTCTCCTGTGTGTGAGATAATCCTGTGTCTCCTGTGTGTGAGATGATCCTGTGTCTCCTGTGTGTGAGATGATCCTGTGTCTCCTGTGTGAGATGATCCTGTGTCTCCTGTGTGAGATAATCCTGTGTCTCCTGTGTGTGAGATGATCCCGTGTCTCCTGTGTGTGAGATGATCCTGTGTCTCCTGTGTGTGAGATGATCTTGTGTCTCCTGTCTGTGAGATGATCCTGTGTCTCCTGTCTGTGAGATGATCTTGTGTCTCCTGTGTGAGATGATCCTGTGTCTCCTGTGTGTGAGATGATCCCGTGTCTCCTGTGTGTGAGATGATCCCGTGTCTCCTGTGTGTGAGATGATCCCGTGTCTCCTGTGTGTGAGATGATCCCGTGTCTCCTGTGTGTGAGATGATCCTGTGTCTCCTGTGTGTGAGATAATCCTGTGTCTCCTGTGTGTGAGATGATCCTGTGTCTCCTGTGTGTGAGATGATCCTGTGTCTCCTGTGTGTGAGATGATCCTGTGTCTCCTGTCTGTGAGATGATCCTGTGTCTCCTGTGTGAGATGATCCTGTGTCTCCTGTCTGTGAGATGATCCTGTGTCTCCTGTGTGTGAGATGATCCTGTGTCTCCTGTGTGTGAGATGATCCAGTGTCTCCTGTGTGTGAGATGATCCTGTGTCTCCTGTCTGTGAGATGATCCAGTGTCTCCTGTGTGTGAGATGATCCTGTGTCTCCTGTGTGAGATGATCCTGTGCCTCCTGTGTGTGAGATAATCCTGTGTCTCCTGTGTGAGATGATCCTGTGTCTCCTGTGTGTGAGATGATCCCGTGTCTCCTGTGTGTGAGATGATCCCGTGTCTCCTGTGTGTGAGATAATCCTGTGTCTCCTGTGTGTGAGATAATCCTGTGTCTCCTGTGTGAGATGATCCTGTGTCTCCTGTGTGAGATGATCCTGTGTCTCCTGTGTGAGATGATCCCGTGTCTCCTGTGTGAGATGATCCTGTGTCTCCTGTGTGTGAGATGATCCTGTGTCTCCTGTGTGTGAGATAATCCTGTGTCTCCTGTGTGTGAGATGATCCTGTGTCTCCTGTGTGTGAGATAATCCTGTGTCTCCTGTGTGTGAGATAATCCTGTGTCTCCTGTGTGTGAGATGATCCTGTGTCTCCTGTGAGTGAGATGATCCCGTGTCTCCTGTGTGTGAGATGATCCTGTGTCTCCTGTGTGTGAGATGATCCTGTGTCTCCTGTGTGTGAGATAATCCTGTGTCTCCTGTGTGAGATAATCCTGTGTCTCCTGTGTGTGAGATGATCCTGTGTCTCCTGTGAGTGAGATAATCCCGTGTCTCCTGTGTGTGAGATGATCCTGTGTCTCCTGTGTGTGAGATGATCCTGTGTCTCCTGTGTGAGATAATCCTGTGTCTCCTGTGTGTGAGATAATCCTGTGTCTCCTGTGTGTGAGATGATCCTGTGTCTCCTGTGTGTGAGATGATCCTGTGTCTCCTGTCTGTGAGATGATCTTGTGTCTCCTGTGTGAGATGATCTTGTGTCTCCTGTGTGAGATGATCCTGTGTCTCCTGTGTGTGAGATGATCCTGTGTCTCCTGTGTGTGAGATGATCCAGTGTCTCCTGTGTGTGAGATGATCCCGTGTCTCCTGTGTGTGATAATCCTGTGTCTCCTGTGTGAGATGATCCCGTGTCTCCTGTGTGTGATAATCCTGTGTCTCCTGTGTGTGATAATCCTGTGTCTCCTGTGTGTGAGATGATCCCGTGTCTCCTGTGTGTGATAATCCTGTGTCTCCTGTGTGTGAGATGATCCAGTGTCTCCTGTGTGTGAGATGATCCTGTGTCTCCTGTGTGTGAGATGATCCTGTGTCTCCTGTGTGTGAGATGATCCTGTGTCTCCTGTGTGAGATGATCCTGTGTCTCCTGTGTGTGAGATGATCCTGTGTCTCCTGTGTGTGAGATGATCCTGTGTCTCCTGTGTGTGAGATGATCCTGTGTCTCCTGTCTGTGAGATAATCCTGTGTCTCCTGTGTGAGATAATCCTGTGTCTCCTGTGTGAGATAATCCTGTGTCTCCTGTGTGTCATTTGATCCTGTTTATGTAATTAGCAGGTAGACACTTGGATCCATATACATAAAACACATAAAGGGTGATGGGCAGCCTGCGGCTCTTCAGTTGATTTACTACTGATGCTAATAGAGGATGATGGGAATTTTAGTCTAACAATAGCTAGAGAAAGTAGGTTGTCCGCCATTGATGTAGTGAACTACGGGGAATAACGCGGATAAATGAAGCGTCTTTACTGGTAAGCGCAGTGCATATAGGGGTCCGTCTCCTCCACAACAGGCGTCACTGACGCTGATGTATTAGGAAAGTGGTGCAATTCTCAGGAAAACTAACTGTTTAACCTGTTGACTGCCAGAGAGGTCTCCATGTATTTAGGGGTTAAAAGCACAGTTTAAACCAGTGGGGATTTGGGGAATTATTTATGGTCCTCTATGCTGCAGTTGATTTGCTCCAAAATTGCTCTAAATCTTAACAAATCAGCATCCATGCGTTGGAGTTCCAGCAACCAATGGGTTAAAGGTATTTATGTGAACTGGAAAGGCAGAAATGGCTTTTTATTCCATGTCCTAGTGGATTGTGACTCAGCCCAAGAAAATGATTCCCATTAACACTTTGTGTATCAAAGCAGTACATACCTCTCTGGCACTCATAGGGTTAAAGTCATGAGTCAGCCATGCTCTAGTGGATTGTGACTCAGCCCAAGAAAATGATTCCCATTAACACTTTGTGTATCAAAGCAGTACATACCTCTCTGGCACTCACAGGGTTAAAGTCATGAGTCAGCCATGTTCTAGTGGATTGTGACTCAGCCCAAGAAAATGATTCCCATTAACACTTTGTGTATCAAAGCAGCACATACCTCTCTGGCACTCATAGGGTTAAAGTCATGAGTCAGCCATGTACTTTAGCTCTGCCCCCCCCAAGAGGAGAACCAAAGCTGTATAAATTATATTCCCCCTTTCCACTGCATATAAACCTCCACCCCATTCCCCTAGGAACCACTATACTCCCCAATGTTTCAAATGGCCAAAAGGGACACTTTTGATTTAGGTGATGTTTCTGGGGGGACGCACACCTAACGGGCACGGCATTACTGGGACAATGTTCTCATAACTAAAGGTTTGGACTGACATAACTTTTACTGTATATCGTCTTTGTTCCTCTGACAACATTGTCTTCCAAACTCAAACATGCGTTGCCATGGGAATGGAATCTGGGCTCTGAATTGAATGTAGAAGAGTGGACTGGACTTCGCGCTTCCATTAAAAATTCTACTCATTATTGTTATCATTTGTCTGTATAGCAACAACGTATTGCTCAGCACTTTTCAATAGGGAATAGACATAAAGAGACATTAAACATTACAGATGGAACATAGAAAACAGAGATCAGAGGGCCCCCTACAGTCTGGAGGAAGGTTGGTACGACACAGAAGGAGTGAGTTCTATGGGGTGTACGTGTCTCCTGCCACATGAACTGCCGGTCAGTGCATGGAAGAAAGAAGTGCTGGTCAGTGGTCCAGACAAGTGGCATGTCTGTTTTGGAGAACAAGACTCTTTGAACAATGATGTCACCATGGGTTTGTAGGTGGGAGAGTGATTCTAGAAGGGAATGAGATTGAGCAGAAGTTGGACAGACTGTTGATTATGAGGCAGTTTGTTGGCTTCCCTGAAGAGGTGAGTTTTCAGGGAGAATCTGAAGGCCCTTCACCCGGAGACCCTGAGATTTGGGTCAAAGCTCTTAGTCTCAGAGTCAAACCCGGAGAATTCCCAGGTTTGGAAAGGGCTCTGAAATGTAGCACCAGAATTTTTAAGTTAATTCAATATACTAATGAGAGTTAGTGTAGTGACTGGTAAAGAGGAGCAGTGTTAGAGGAGCGATGTGTGAGGTAGATTAGTCTGGCGGCAGAGTTCATTACGGACCTTAGTGGTGTTAGTCGGGTGAGAGGAGGAACAGTTAGTAGAGAGTTACAATACTTGATACGGGACATGATGAGTGTTTGGATTGGGTCTCTTTTACACTTGGAAACAAATCTTAAAATCTTATTTCCTTGGTATAGAACTTCTGAAAGTCTTGCTATATTTTACCCATATACATTACGTCTCTGTTGATGTTGCTGGCTGTTGGAATGATGATCCACATATGGTGCTCCTGTCCCAAAGAGTCTGGTGTAATCTCAGGTTTATCACAAGTCCTACATGTTGCTGGGTTGAGGGCTGGGGTTGCAAGGGTTGGCGTTAGGGTTGCTAGGGTGGGGGTTGGGGTTGCGACGGTTGCTGGGGTGAGTGTTGGGGTTGAGAGGGTGGGGGTTGGGGTTGCAAGGGTTGCTGGGGTGAGGGTTGAGGTTGCAAGGTTTGGGGCTAGGGTTGCTAGGGTGGGGGTTGGGCATGCATGGGTTGCTGGAGTTTTTTGGAAATCTCCTGATCCTCCCAATATCAGCCGTGGGAAGCTAGGATCCTGCAGATCTTCACTATGGAGAAACGTACTCCTTCTGCTTGGTATAAGGGTATGGGCTTTGGTTATACTCGGCTCCCTTCGGTGGAGTGTACTGAAAGAAGTTAGATCTTCTTCCAGCCCATGAACCACACTCTCTAGGACACACTGATTACCTGATAACTAATCTCTCTTACCAACCCCTGCCTGGTGCACATACTGGATCCCTTCACATCTGGACATACCTAGAAGTGGCAGGAACATGGATTTTATACATTCATTTGACCATACTTTGTCACAGTAAGGTCTGTTTTCCCCATGGACAGTTCTATCATACTTCTACAGCCAAGTCTTCCCTTTTTCCTATTCTCTTTCCTTTTTTCCACTCTTTGTTTTGTTCTTATTCCAGATTTATTTATGCATTTATTATAACTGGATTGCATATATCGAGCGTGGCCTGGGGCATTCATAATGCTGGGCTAGTGGGTCGCTGGCCCAGTGCCTAATAGGACTGCCCAACCAACCAGCGGCAGCCCAATATAATAGCTAACTTAGTTTTTATTGTCTCTCTAGGTGGTGGTGCTCCTGTGTTGTCCTGTTCTTGAAGCAGCACTGAGGAGCGGTTCCTCCACGTGATCATGTCTTACCATGTATCTCCAGGTTATAATCCGGAAGTACATTGTAAGGAGTGAGCCTGAGGAACCACTCTGCTGTTAGAAACAGTGGGCAGCACAGGAGCATTGCTGTTCATCACTACCTGTAGTGCTGGTATTCTGCAATTGTCTGTAGACAGGGTGAACATACATGGAGCCAGTATGATTACATTTTGCTTTTAGGGCATCTCTAATTGGTGTAACTCAAGGAAGAAGGCGGTCAGCTGAAACCCATGGCGTACAAGCCTTCTTACCATGAACATTTTTGTTGGGGCATGAGTATTAGAGTGAAAATAATCAGTTTGCACAGTCTAGGTATGGTTCTAGGTTTATTCTATACCCCTGGCAAACTAGTCAAACCAACCATCATAAAACCAACCAAAGCGACTACCCTGCCTGGAAGCATACCTCCCAACATTTCAAATTGCCAAGGAGGGACACTTTTGTTTTAGGGGTGTTGCTGGGGGCGTGTCTGGTGGGTGGGACGTTACCGAGAATTTTTAGGCTATTTCATGACCTATTGATACCTCCTTGTGTAACGAAATAAATGACTTATAACAAGATCTAAGTATTTTATTTACACAGAATAATGTATAAACATATATACTAACGTTTAAACAAACAATATTGTGAATTTTATTGGTGTAGAGCAATATGAGCCACTTATATACACACCATGCAATCAGATCTCCTAAAAAGAGGGACATCAGGGTGGGAAAGAGGGACAGAGGGATTTGGGTTCAAAAGAGGGACTGTCCCTCCTAAAGAGGGACACTTGGGAGGTATGCTGGAAGACGCATCAGACAAACCAAAGTGAATGCCTTGCTGAGAAGAGATAACATACCGTCATGGCTTACTTGGTCCCCGTACATGCAGACCCTTGTATGCCAGCTCTCCACCCATCGGCCTCCCTCCTAAATGTGCAGGGGTAGAATCCTCATCCTTTACATTGTAGTGTACATGCGTATATACACAGAAGACAAACACTAAACAAGGTCTTTTGAGCGTGACATGAAATCCTGTTTGTATGTGGGAACCCTTACTTGCATGTATGTACCCACCAATTCGTATTTGTGCCCGGTTACGCACTACGATTTCCAGCTTTACACAAATTTAAAGGAGCAAATTTTTTTTTTATGAAAAAATACATATTGTAGGGATTTTCCTATTGAGTAAAATAAGGGTACTCCCACTGCCGAGAGATTTATATTTCCAGAACCACTGCAGTTTAAACCCATGTTTATTTACATTAGCAGTGCCCTCTAGTGGTCAAATTCTAATTAGATTTCCTGTTAGATTCTAATGGAGTGGAAAGTCAGAAAAGTCAGAGACATATAGTTCTCCATAGAATGTTATAGAAACTGCAGAGTCACTTCCTGTCAGTTAGACCTATCAGGAAGTAAACCCAGTAAATTCACTTCCTGTCAGTTAGAACTATCAGGAAGTAAACACAGTAAATTCACTTCCTGTCAGTTAGATCTATCAGGAAGTAAACACAGTAAATTCACTTCCTGGTTATTTAAACTGATATAAATTTTGAATAAAACATCTGACAGCAGTGGGAGTGACCTTGTTTTATTCAGCAGAGAACGCTCTATAACATTTGTGTTTTCATAAAAAAAAACTTTACTGCTCCTTTAAGCATCCTCTGCCTTCATCAACTCAGTTATTAACCTTAGCACGGAAGAAAAAGCCAAAGAACAAAGCGAGAGTGAACCACCAAAAAGAATAATAATACCACCAGGATAATGCAATGTCCCCCTACCTAGCTAGGCAGGTACTTAAAGGAGGGTGAGGCTATCACTTGCCTCTAAAGGAAATGTGCATGTGATACCTTTAGTCCCAGTAGCAGATTCCACAGTCTTTAGACTCCCGCTTTGATCCTTCACTAAGCTTGTTCTCCATCTGCCCTTTACTTGTTTACTGTTTACGCGTACAGTCAGCCTACCTTGACCTCTGGGCTTTCCCTGACTCTGCTCAACCTTCGGCCCATTTCAGACTCCACTTTTCTCTTTTTTCCTTTGGTATCTGGGTTCAGGTTTGGCTGTAGGCCACTAATGTACGCACAAATCTTGGGGTTTAACCCCTGGGTGAAAGTGGGGGTCTCTGTGTGACTCACGTTCCTGCCTTGTGCCAGACTCCAGCCTGCTTCAAGACATTTGCTTGTCCTCTCCTATTGCTGTCACTGGGGCCCAGCCTGCCAAGAAACCATACAGAAGTATGAACCTTACTGATGGAAAGACAAGGAATTCCAGCCAAACTGAGTAACTTGTTAGGAAGAGATATCATACAAACAGAAGTATGAACCTTGCTGATGGAAAGACGAGGCATACCAGCCAAAGTGAGCACCTTGCTAGGAACAGTCATCATGCAAAGTGAAGTATGGACTTTCTGATGGAAAGACAAGGCATACCAGCCAAACTGAGAACCTTTCTAGGAAGAGACATCATATGGACAGAACTATGGAACCTGCTGATGAGAAGACAAGGAATACCAGTCACACTGAGCACCTTATCCGGAAGAGACACCATATGAACAGAAGTATGGACCTGTCTGATGAAAAGACAAGGCATACAAGCCAATCTGAATGCCTTGCTAAGAAGAGACATCATACATATAGAAGTATGGACCTTGCTGATGGAAAGACAAGGCAAACTAGACGAATGGACACCTTGTTAGGAAGAAACATCATACATATAGAAGTATGGACTTTGCTGATGGAACGATAAGGCATACCAAACAATTTAAGGTATATATTGGCAAGAGAAAATATACCAACCACATTAATTCAGAGTATATTAAAAGTCAGAGATACTTAACTGTAATGAACATGCAATACAAATTTGCAGGCTCTATAGGAATGATGTCCTACCCAGGGTGCAGTCCCTTTTAGCCCATGAGTGCCTTTCACAGAGAGGAAATATCCAAAAGTATATCATATTGGTCCTGTCATTACAGCAGTACAACCACAAAATGCCAGGCAATTCCTCTAGGAACAAGGGAGGCAGCCAACCTCAGACATATGTGTTGGCCTTCTTGGGCCTGATCAGTGAGGAGCAACTGATCTCTCTAAGCACTGTGAGCAAGGGGTCCAGTGCTGGATTCCCTCTATTACCCTTGGGGTGACTAATCTCAAGGATAATTTGCATAGACCCGTGTGGGGGTCGAAACGTCGACATCTAGCTTTTAGTTTTGATCTAATAAAGTTCATTTTTATTAAGACCGTTGTGTGCCTGCTGAAGATATCATAGTTCTTATGATACAACATTTTTGTACATTTATTTATACGGCAGTAGCACCGGGGCATATAAAAAAGAGTATTGGAGTGCCCATCTACCAACACATATATATATATATATATATATATATATATATATATATATATATATATAAAAAGTCAGAGACGCTCAACTAGGAACGTACCTGTAATTTATAATACAACAGTGAAGTGGGTCTATAATTTCGTAGCTGATTAAGATCATACCCTTTTTTAGGTATCAGTGTGATACCAGCCTACAAAGTGCTAAGGAGAAGAGGGTTCCCAACAAATGCAAATTTAAAAGAGGTAAGAAGGTAAGAAACCACAGAATCCAACATTAAACAGCAAAAGTCATAGCCATAGCCTAGTAAAGTGTAATTTTTCATCTGCTTGATGCATTGAATAACCTCTTCTGATGTAGTAGGGGCATCTAATATCGCGGCAGAACGGGATGTGAGTTTTGGCATCTTTGAGGCCTCCTGGTAGGCAGAGCTCAGTGAAGAGGATTCATAGTGTAGGGGCCGTTGGATAGCAGTTTTAAGTTGTGAAGGAGTCACATGTTTCTCTCAGGTCTGAGTGTCTTCTGCAGTAGAAATATGATGAGATCTAAGTATCCCATAATATGTAAGGAGATGAGACTGAAGGGATATTGTCATAAACATAGTCATCAGAAATCACAGTGAAAGTAAGGGCATCATTGTTAAGTAACAAAGGGTCATTAGTCTTCACTGTCAGGTATAAGAATGTATGTAAAACACCATAGTAACGTCAGCACGGTCCCACCATGTGGTATCATCCATTCCCTGCTCCGACATGCACAGGACAGACAGGTGATCAATCAGGAAGAAGCATACAGAGCCGTACGACTTAGGGACATGATAATATAAGAATCTTCTTTGGAGGTAGGAGGAGGCAGTTGCTTTGCAATGCCTTGGAGACCTATCCAGCATACAAAAGGAATAAAGCCACCATTTAACCCTTTGAGTGCTTTGCAGTGCATTGCATACCCCTCTGGCACTGAAGAGGTTAAAATAATGTGAATTTGCAGAGTGTTCCATCTAGCCCAATGGCGCAGTTGGTTTCTTCCAGAGTGGCACCTCTTTGGCTTGGTGAATGGCAGTGATGTGCCTGGGACACGGTGGATGCACGATACCTGTATGTCAGTGGTTCTCAACTCCAGTCCTCAGGATCCACTAACAGGCCAGGATTTGATGATTTCCTTGTTAGGCGCACAGGTGAGTTAATCAATGTGAATGAGCCTCTGATCACATGATTTCCTTGTTAGGAGCACAGGTGAGTTAATCAATGTGAATGAGCCTCTGATCACATGATTTCCTTGTTAGAACACAGGTGAGTTAATCAGTGTGAATGAGCCTCTGATCACATGATTTCCTTGTTAGAACACAGGTGAGTTAATCAGTGTGAATGAGCCTCTGATCACATGATTTCCTTGTTAGAACACAGGTGAGTTAATCAATGTGAATGAGCCTCTGATCACATGATTTCCTTGTTAGAACACAGGTGAGTTAATCAATGTGAATGAGCCTCTGATCACATGACTTCCTTGTTAGATCACAGGTGAGTTTATCAATGTGAATGAGCCTCTGATCACATGATTTCCTTGTTAGAACACAGGTGAGTTAATCAATGTGAATGAGCCTCTGATCACATGATTTCCTTGTTAGGAGCACAGGAGAGTTAATCATTGTGAATGAGCCTCTGATCACATGATTTCCTTGTTAGATCACAGGTGAGTTAATCAATGTGAATGAGCCTCTGATCACATGATTTCCTTGTTAGATCACAGGTGAGTTAATCAATGTGAATGAGCCTCTGATCACATGATTTCCTTGTTAGATCACAGGTGAGTTAATCAATGTGAATGAGCCTCTGATCACATGATTTCCTTGTTAGATCACAGGTGAGTTAATCAATGTGAATGAGCCTCTGATCACATGACTTCCTTGTTAGAACACAGGTGAGTTAATCAATGTGAATGAGCCTCTGATCACCACATCTGTGCTCTAGCAGATAAATCCCTAAGTCCTGGCCTGTTAGTGGGTCCTGAGGGCAGGAGTTGAGAACCACTGCTATATGTACTGAAGTGTAACCCCAGAGATGGACACTGTGGGGGTCAATAGGGGTAATGTGGAGGTGAAGATTGGGATCAATGTGGAGACTGGGGGCAATGTGGAGATTGGGGGCAATGTGGAGACAGGTAATGTGGAGACTGGGGGCAGTGTGGAGATTGGGGGTAATGTGGAGACAGGCAATGTGGAGACTGGGGGCAATGTGGAGATTGGGGGCAATGTGGAGACAGGTAATGTGGAGATTGGGGGCAATGTGGAGACAGGTAATGTGGAGACTGGGGGTAATATGGATATTGGGGGAAATGTGGAGACTGGGGGCAATGGGGGGCAATGTGGATATTGGGGGAAATGTGGAGACTGGGGGCAATGTGGATATTGGGGGAAATGTGGGGACTGGGGGCAATGGGGGCAATGTGGATATTGGGGGCAATGTGGAGATTGGGTGCAATTTGGAGGTAGAGACTGGGGGCAATGTGGAGAATGGAGATTGGGGGCAATGTGGAGTCAGGCAATGTGGAGACTGGGGGCAATGGGGGGCAAGGTGGATATTGGGGGCAATGTGGATATTGGGTGCAATGTGGAGGTAGAGATTGGGGGCAATGTGGAGAATGGAGATTGGGGGCAATGTGGAGTCAGGCAATGTGGAGATTGGGGCAATGGGGGCAATGTGGTCAGGGAAGGGCCCAGTGGCTTCTAGTTATGCCTCTGAATAAATACCACAAGCTGGAGCAATTCTGGGGCAAACCGACTGTAGTATGGGGACATATAAAATCTTCCAAAATTCCCATTGCTTTTAATGGGTCATTTAACCCCTTGAATTCCTTTCTAGCATTAAAAGAGTTAAAAGACTAATTTAAATCAAAGGGGATGTTATTTGTTCCTTATGATGCAGACAGTTTGATTCAGATGAGTTACAAGTTTATGGTCAACTGGTCAGAGCTGCCCATTAACCACTGTAGGAACAGCACCACCTTACTGCTTCAGGACATGGAGGTACTACCACCAGAAATGAACGTTTGAGCTGCAGTAACTCTTGTATAAAATGTCTCTCAGCAGTGGGACTGCATTCGTTTTACTAAGCAGGATAAAGACTGCATTACTATACCTTTATATCAGCCTCTTCCTATGGACCAGACATACAGAATATAATTCAGTATAATACAGCGTGTAGAGGCGATACAGCCAGTCAGAACGATCATCCTCAATATCTGCATTTCATAAATGGGCAGCACATCACAATCACCAGCTTTAATGTAAACAGGGAACAGAGGGGGGGCACGTACTGAGAGGCACGCATTCATTACTGCACTTTATCCCTACAATTCCTCCCGGAGTCCACAGGGAAACGTACGAATAATAGGGCAGGGGAAAATGGAGAGAAGGCTGTACAGGCGAGATAGTACCGAGAGCCCTTTAACTTGTGTAAATACAATTCAGAGAGGACAGGAGAGACAGCAGGATAAAGGATTTTATTCAGGTTCAATAGAACAGTATAAAGGATTTTATTATGGTTCAATAGAACAGTATAAAGGATTTTATTATGGTTCAATAGAACAGTATAAAGGATTTTATTAAGGTTCAATAGAACAGTATAAAGGATTTTATTAAGGTTCAATAGAACAGTATAAAGGATTTTGTTAAGGTTCAATAGAACAGTATAAAGGATTTTGTTATGGTTCAATAGAACAGAATGAAGGATTTTATTCAGGTTCAATAGAACAGAATGATGGATTTTATTAAGGTTCAATAAAACAGAATGAAGGATTTTATTAAGGTTCAATAGAACAGTGTAAAGGATTTTATTAAGGTTCAATAGAACAGAATGAAGGATTTTATTAAGGTTCAATAGAACAGTATAAAGGATTTTATTAAGGTTCAATAGAACAGTATAAAGGATTTTATTAAGGTTCCATAGAACAGTGTAAAGGATTTTATTAAGGTTCAATAGAACAGTGTAAAGGATTTTATTAAGGTTCAATAGAACAGAATGAAGGATTTTATTAAGGTTCAATAGAACAGTATAAAGGATTTTATTAAGGTTCAACAGAACAGAATGATGGATTTTATTAAGGTTCAATAGAACAGTATAAAGGATTTTATTAAGGTTCAATAGAACAGAATGATGGGTTTTATTAAGGTTCAGTAGAACAGTATAATGGATTTTATTAAGGTTCAGTAGAACAGAATGATGGGTTTTATTAAGGTTCAATAGAACAGTATAAAGGATTTTATTAAGGTTCAATAGAACAGTGTAAAGGATTATATTAAGGTTCAGTAGAACAGAATGATGGGTTTTATTAAGGTTCAGTAGAACAGTATAAAGGATTTTATTAAGGTTCAATAGAACAGTATAATGGATTTTATTAGGTTCAGTAGAACAGTATAATGGATTTTATTAAGGTTCAATAGAACAGAATGATGGATTTTATTAAGGTTCAATAGAACAGTGTAAAGGATTATATTAAGGTTCAGTAGAACAGAATGATGGGTTTTATTAAGGTTCAGTAGAACAGTATAAAGGATTTTATTAAGGTTCAATAGAACAGTATAATGGATTTTATTAGGTTCAGTAGAACAGTATAATGGATTTTATTAAGGTTCAATAGAACAGAATGATGGATTTTATTAAGGTTCAATAGAACAGAATGATGGATTTTATTAGGTTCAGTAGAACAGTATAATGGATTTTATTAAGGTTCAGTAGAACAGTATAAAGGATTTTATTAAGGTTCAATAGAACAGTATAAAGGATTTTATTAAGGTTCAATAGAACAGTATAATGGATTTTATTAGGTTCAGTAGAACAGTATAATGGATTTTATAAAGGTTCAATAGAACAGAATGATGGATTTTATTAAGGTTCAGTAGAACAGTATAAAGGATTTTATTAAGGTTCAATAGAACAGTATAAAGGATTTTATTAAGGTTCCATAGAACAGAATGATGTATTTTATTAAGGTTCAATAGAACAGAATGAAGGATTTTATTAAGGTTCAATAGAACAGAATGAAGGATTTTATTATGGTTCAATAGAACAGTATAATGGATTTTATTAAGGTTCCATAGAACAGTATAAAGGATTTTATTAAGGTTCAATAGAACAGTGTAAAGGATTTTATTAAGGTTCAGTAGAACAGAATGAAGGATTTTATTAAGGTTCAATAGAACAGAATGATGTATTTTATTAAGGTTCAATAGAACAGTATAAAGGATTTTATTAAGGTTCCATAGAACAGTGTAAAGGATTTTATTAAGTTCAATAGAACAGAATGATGTATTTATTAAGGTTCAATAGAACAGTATAAAGGATTTTATTAAGGTTCAGTAGAACAGTATAAAGGATTTTATTAAGGTTCAATAGAACAGTATAAAGGAATTAATTTGGTTCTATTATTTTACACTCACCACCCTATACCCAGATATGTGGAGGCCAGTTCAGTTCTTTATGAAGTGATATGAGGTGTACATTTCTTTCTCAACCACTTAAAATTAGTGATGAGCGAGCGTGCTCGGCCGATGCTCGGATCGGCTCGAGCATCGCTCTGCTCGGCACATGGCGGTACTCGTCGAGTACCGCCATGTGCTCTCCCGCCATGTTCGGGTGGCGGGGATCTGTGCCGGAAGAGGCACAGATCCGAAGACGCTCCGCTGGACCACCAGGGACTGGAGGTACGGGGGCATTGCGGAGATGAAGGGGGCATTGCGGAGATGAAGGGGGACATTGTGGAAGAGGGGCATAGACTCTATGCCCCTCTTACACAATGTCCCCCTTCATCTCCGCTATGCCCGTCTTCCACAATGTGCCCCTTCATCTCCGCTATGCCCCTCTTCCACAATGTGCCCCTTCATCTCCGCTATGCCCCTCTTCCACAATGTCCCCCTCCATCTCCTCTAGCGGAGATGAAGGGGGACATTGTGGAAGAGGGGCATAGCGGAGATGAAGGGGGCATAGCGGAGATGAAGGGGGACATTGCGGAGATGAAGGGGGCATTCGGAGATGAAGGGGGCATAGCGGAGATGAAGGGGGGCATTGACCAGGCACCCTCCCCTCATCAGAGCAGGGGGTGCCTGGTGTAATGCTCGTGTCGCCCCATTATATTCAATGGGGCTCGGGTGCTCGGCCGAGCACTCGAGCCTCAGGGGGTGCTCGGTCAGAGCACCCGAGCACCTGAGCATCGGGGTGCTCGCTCAACACTAGTAGTAGACTAGATCTGTATTATATCACTGTACTTCACAGTGACACGTAGTAGACTAGATCTGTATTACATCACTGTTCTTAGTAGTGACACATAGTAGACTAGATCTGTATTACATCACTTTACTTAATAGCGACACGTAGTAGACTAGATCTGCATTACATCACTGTTCTTAGTAGTGACACGTAGTAGACTAGATCTGTATTATATCATTGTTCTTAGTAGTGACACGTAATAGACTAGATCTGTGTTACATCACTGTTCTTTGTAGTTACACGTAGTAGACTAGATCTGTATTACATCACTGTTCTTAGTAGTGACACGTAGTAGTACATCACTGTTCTTAGTAATGACACGTAGTAGACTAGATCTGTAGTATATCACTGTACTTCACAGTGACACGTAGTAGACTAGATCTGTGTTACATCACTGTTCTTAGTAGTGACACTTAGTAGACTTGATCTGTATTATATCACTGTACTTAGTAGTGACACGTAGTAGACTAGATCTGTATTACATCACTGTTCTTAGTAGTGACACGTAGTAAACTAGATCTGTGTTACATAACTGTTCTTAGTAGTGACACTTAGTAGACTAGATCTGTGTTACATCACTGTTCTTAGTAGTGACACGTAGTAGACTAGATCTGTATTACATCACTGTTCTTAGTAGTGACACGTAGTAGACTAGATCTGTATTACATCACTGTTCTTAGTAGTGACACGTAGTAGACTAGATCTGTGTTACATCACTGTTCTTAGTAGTGACACGTAGTAGACTAGATCTGTATTACATCGCTGTTCTTAGTAGTGACACGTAGTAGACTAGATCTGTATTATATCACTGTTCTTAGTAGTGACATGTAATAGACTAGATCTGTATTACATCACTGTTCTTAGTAGTGACACATAGTAGACTAGATCTGTATTACATCACTGTTCTTAGTAGTGACACTTAGTAGACTTGATCTGTATTATATCACTGTACTTAGTAGTGACACGTAGTAGACTAGATCTGTATTACATCACTGTTCTTAGTAGTGACACGTAGTAAACTAGATCTGTGTTACATAACTGTTCTTAGTAGTGACACTTAGTAGACTAGATCTGTGTTACATCACTGTTCTTAGTAGTGACACGTAGTAGACTAGATCTGTATTACATCACTGTTCTTAGTAGTGACACGTAGTAGACTAGATCTGTATTACATCACTGTTCTTAGTAGTGACACGTAGTAGACTAGATCTGTGTTACATCACTGTTCTTAGTAGTGACACGTAGTAGACTAGATCTGTATTACATCACTTTTCTTAGTAGTGACACGTAGTAGACTAGATCTGTATTATATCACTGTTCTTAGTAGTGACATGTAATAGACTAGATCTGTATTACATCACTGTTCTTAGTAGTGACACATAGTAGACTAGATCTGTATTACATCACTGTTCTTAGTAGTGACACGTAGTAGACTAGATCTGTATGACATCACTGTTCTTAGTAGTGACACGTAGTAGACTAGATCTGTATTATATCACTGTACTTAGTAGTGACATGTAGTAGACTAGATCTGTATTACATCACTGTTCTTAGTAGTGACACGTAGTAGACTAGATCTGTATTATATCACTGTTCTTAGTAGTGACATGTAATAGACTAGATCTGTATTACATCACTGTTCTTAGTAGTGACACATAGTAGACTAGATCTGTATTACATCACTGTTCTTAGTAGTGACACTTAGTAGACTTGATCTGTATTATATCACTGTACTTAGTAGTGACACGTAGTAGACTAGATCTGTATTACATCACTGTTCTTAGTAGTGACATGTAGTAAACTAGATCTGTGTTACATAACTGTTCTTAGTAGTGACACTTAGTAGACTAGATCTGTATTACATCACTGTTCTTAGTAGTGACACGTAGTAGACTAGATCTGTATGACATCACTGTTCTTAGTAGTGACACGTAGTAAACTAGATCTGTGTTACATCACTGTTCTCAGTAGTGACACATAGTAGACTAGATCTGTATTACATCACTGTTCTTAGTAGTAACATGTAATAGACTAGATCTGTATTACATCACTGTTCTTAGTAGTGACACATAGTAGACTAGATCTGTATGACATCACTGTTCTTAGTAGTGACACGTAGTAAACTAGATCTGTGTTACATCACTGTTCTCAGTAGTGACACGTAGTAGACTAGATCTGTATTACATCACTGTTCTTAGTAGTAACATGTAATAGACTAGATCTGTATTACATCACTGTACTTAGTAGTGACACGTAGTAGACTAGATCTGTGTTACATCACTGTACTTAGTAGTAACATGTAATAGACTAGATCTGTATTATTTCAGCGGTTAGGTAAATCAGGAGTGGACAGATTTACATCCATTTATCTGCTGCTGATATAATAAACCAGTGATATATTTATTATTCACAATATAATTCAGATCTGCGGTTTTCTGAATGAAAACAAAACAATCACAGAGCAAGGAATAAAGGGGCAGGATAAACTGCTCCCCCCCCATCACCATGATTTAATTCCCCATGATAGATCCCCTCAATAGATCCCCCAGGAGAGATTCAGCCCTGAGAGAGAGAGACCTCGGATAGAGCGCCCCAGACTCATTCTTCCCTAGAGAGAACCCCGAGAGAGTCTCCTCTTATCGATTTTCAAAAGAAAGATTCTCCCCAGAGACACCCCCCACACAGATCCCAACCTGATAGATCCACTGAATAGATCCCTCCCTTACTGATCCCTCCTAATAGATCCCTCGATGACTGATCCCAACCTGATAGATCCCATCCTGACTGATCCCAATCTGATAGATCCCAACCTGATAGATCTCTCCCTGATAGATCCATCCCTGACAAATCCTTCCTAATAGAGATCTCCCTGACAAATCCTTCCTAATAGAGATCTCCCTGACTGATCCGTTCCCTGGTAGATCCCTCCCTGTCTGATCCCTCCCTAATACACCCTCCCTGACAGATCCCTTCTAATAGAGTTCTCCCTGACTGATCCCTCCTAACAGAGTTCTCCCTGACAGATCCCTCCTAATAGATATCTCCCTGACTGATCCCTTCTAATAGAGTTCTCCCTGACTGATCCCTTCTAATAGAGTTCTCCCTGACTGATCCCTCCTAATAGAGTTCTCCCTGACAGATCCCTCCTAATAGAGTTCTCCCTGACTGATCCCTCCTAATAGAGTTCTCCCTGACTGATCCCTCCTAATAGATATCTCTCTGACTGATCCCTCCTAATAGAGTTCTCCCTGACAGATCCCTTCTAATAGAGTTCTCCCTGACTGATCCCTCCTAATAGATATCTCTCTGACTGATCCCTCCTAATAGAGTTCTCCCTGACAGATCCCTTCTAATAGAGTTCTCCCTGACTGATCCCTCCTAATAGATATCTCCCTGACTGATCCCTCCTAATAGAGTTCTCCCTGACTGATCCCTCCTAATAGAGTTCTCCCTGACTGATCCCTCCTAATAGATATCTCCCTGACTGATCCCTCCTAATAGAGTTCTCACTGACTGATCCCTCCCTGATAGATCCCATCCTGACTGATCCCTCCTAATAGAGTTCTCCCTGACTGATCCCTCCTAATAGAGTTCTCCCTGACTGATCCCTCCTAATAGATATCTCCCTGACTGATCCCTCCTAATAGAGTTCTCACTGACTGATCCCTCCCTGATAGATCCCATCCTGACTGATCCCTCCTAATAGAGTTCTCCCTGACTGATCCCTCCTAATAGAGTTCTCCCTGACAGATCCCTCCTAATAGAGTTCTCCCTGACTGATCCCTCCTAATAGAGTTCTCCCTGACTGATCCCTCCTAATAGAGTTCTCCCTGACTGATCCCTCCTAATAGATATCTCCCTGACTGATCCCTCCTAATAGAGTTCTCCCTGACTGATCCCTCCTAATAGAGTTCTCCCTGACTGATCCCTCCTAATAGAGTTCTCCCTGACTGATCCCTCCCTGATAGATCCCATCCTGACTGATCCCTCCTAATAGAGTTCTCCCTGACTGATCCCTCCCTGATAGATCCCATCCTGACTGATCCCTCCCTGATAGATCCCATCCTGACAGATCGATTTCCACCAAAAAGATTGTCCCCAGAGCGATTCCCCTGACTGAGCCCTCCCTGATAGATCCCCACCTGATAGATCCCCTGACTGATCCCTCTCTGACTGATCCCCGATCTCTGACACTGAGCTAGACCCGAGGACGATATTCTGTAAGGAAGTGTGATGCAATTGTCCATAGGACACACATGGACAAACCCTGAATTACTATTCATTTTAATTGGGCTGTTAACCCCTTGAAAACGACAGAAGTCTCCAGCACATTGCCCCAACACACTGACACGTCTATAATTCAAGGTGTTAAAAGTGACAATTTAAATCGATGGACATTTCCAGATTTACATCTCTTCGTCCTGATGACTACGGCCCTAGACAGGGGGAGCAGTTCCTGGACACAGTGACCACAACATAAGGGACGTATACAAATCCCTAAAATCTCCATCAATTCAAACTGGGACTTGTCATTCAAGGTGTTAGAAGCGGTTCAGAAGAATTGTTCTAGAATTGCACCATTTGGCTTCCAGAATTGCACCTCCGCTGTCTGCCTGTGAATCACTGGGGGGTGGGGGGTGGACATAATCACATCCAGGGCCTTGATCTTAACTCTAAAGAGGAGCAAACCAAATGCACCAAATAATAATAATATTTAAATGGGGATATTAACCTCTAGAATGACAAATAGGTCTCCAACGCATGTTGGAGACCTGTCTGGCAGTCAAGGGGTTAAATTCACCATACATACATATATATATATATATATATATATATATATATATATATATATATATCAATGGGAATTTAAAAACTATAATTTTCACCCCTATAGACCAGCTGGTCTGCTCCAGGCTGTATCTCCAGTGTTAGGATGAATGAGGCCCCTGATCTGTATAGAACAGACAGGGATCAGGCGGGAGGAGGACAATTCATCAGTGAAAATCAATGATCCTTTTTTTTTTTTGGCTTTTAGATTCTGATTCACAAAAATCCCAGACAAAACCACAAATAAGGCTTCTCCGGACACACTGTGATAGGTAAGAGGATGCACCAATTGAGTCTAACCTCAAAAAAGCACTTTATTCCACAGTAAATACTGGTTTTATGTGATTTATAATGTGGTGCATTTGCAGGAGCAATGCTGTATCCAGAGCACAAGGCATTAACCTCAAGTCTGTTTCTTCTCAATGAGAAATACAAAATCCATTCAGGAAAAATGTAAATCCGCTATCCTGCGCTCACAGATATCCCTCAGGAGCACATCGTTTGGGTATTCTGGATTATGTATGTGTGTGTGTATATACAACTGGGTATTCTGCATTATGTCTCGGTTTGTATTATATATGTAACTCTTAACATACTGATATATATACTGAGATATATATATATATATATATATATATATATATATATATATATATATATAAACATACAAGTGTAACAATTGTGTATTCTGGATAATATATATGTAAATAACCCTTTGCATGCCAGAAGATTGCTTAGCAATGCATTGGCGAACACCCTGGCATACAGTTGGTTGAGGAGAATAGATTTTTGATGTTTTTAGCATTGTTATCTCTAATATATAAATCCAGCAGCTCTGTACATCTGATATGTGATACAATGCAGCATCCAATGAACACAGATCTCGCAGTAAACAATCCTGTCACGTTCAGGGTGCAATGAACAAATGACATTTAATAAAAATCAAAATAAAAGGATAAGAAGGCAGGGGAGGAATTACCTTGGCAGAAGGAGAAGTTGTTATTTTGTCTCCTGGATCTCAGACTTGGGATTCTCTCCAGATCACAATGTCCCCAGAACAGATAAGATGATGGAGCTGGGTGCAGGATTCAGGACTGCAGTCCCTTTGATCTTGTCCACTGTCCCTGGTGAGCTGCCTCTGGCAGCATCATCCCAACACCCCACCTCTCCGCTACCTTCTCCCTCTTCTTCTCTCCTCCTGTTTCTCTGCCTCTCCTCAGATCGGTGACTGATTGATAGGGAGCCTGGCAGAGCCACCCACACAGGGGCTGGTTTCCTGAATAGAAAAAGACAGAGGGAGAAGGGGGAGGAGGAGAGCGGCATGAATGAAATCTCCATGGCAACCGCATCAGCAGCCCTTCAGCACAGGGAAGAGGGATCTGATACAGGGAGGATGTGAGACCCCTACACACAGCGATCAGAGGTCACTGCATTCAGGGGTCAGGGGCTACTGCACAAAGGAATCAGGGGCAACTACATACAGGCATCAGGGGCTACTGCACTCAGAGATCAGGGGCCACTGCACAGAGGGATCTGGGGCCACTGCAAACAGGGATCTGGGGCCACTATCTACAAACATCAGGTGCCACTGCACGTAGGGATGAGGGATCTGAAACAGGGAGGAGTGGCTCATGAACACAATGATTAAGGGCCCCAGAACACAGGAATCAGGGGCCACTGCACAAAGCGATCAGGGGCCACTGCACAAAGGAATCAAGGACCACTACACACAGGGATCAGGGGCCACTACACAGGGATCAGGGGCCACTACACAGGGGTCAGGGATGGGGGATCGGATATACGAAGCACATGTGGCCCCTGCACCCAGCAAACCTACCAAAAAATCAAATAGCCAAAAAAGGGACACTGGTGTTTTAGGTGGTGTTGCAGGGGGTGTGGCTGGTTGGAGGATCATTACCAGTAATGTAAGGTTATTTCATGACTTATTGACACCACTTTGAATAACTGAATAAATTATTTAGAGCAAGACCAAAGTTTTATTTACACAGGCTAATTTATATACACATATTCTGACGGTTATACAGACATTAATATGAGTTTTATTGCTGTGGAGCAATGTGATACACATATATACACATACCACACAGTCGGATCTCCTAAACACAGGGACACCAGAGTGATACATTTATATACATACCACACAGTCTGATCTCCTAAACACAGGGACACCAGTGTGATACACTTATATACACACACCACACAGTCTGATCTCCTAAACACAGGGACACCAGGGCGATACACTTATATACACACCACGCAGTCTGATCTCCTAAACACAGGGACACCAGGGTGATACACTTATACACACCACACAGTCTGATCTCCTACACACAGGGACACCAGGGTGATACACTTCTATACACACCACACAGTCTGATCTCCTAAACACAGGGACACCAGGGTGATACACTTCTATACACACCACACAGTCTGATCTCCTAAACACAGGGACACCAGGGTGATACACTTCTATACACACCGCACAGTCTGATCTCCTAAACACAGGGACACCAGGGTGATGCACTTCTATACACACCACACAGTCTGATCTCCTAAACACAGGGACACCAGGGTGATACACTTCTATACACACCACACAGTCTGATCTCCTAAACACAGGGACACCAGGGTGATACACTTCTATACACACCACACAGTCTGATCTCCTAAACAGAGGGACACCAGGGTGATACACTTCTATACACACCATACAGTCTGATCGCCTAAACACAGGGACACCAGGGTGATAGACTTATATACACACCACATGGTCTGATCTCCTAAACACAGGGACACCAGGGTGATACACTTCTATACACACCACACAGTCTGATCTCCTAAACACAGGCACACCAGGGTGATACACTTATACAAACCACACAGTCTGATCTCCTAAACACAGGGAAACCAGGGTGATACACTTCTATACACACCACACAGTCTGATCTCCTAAACACGGGGACACCAGGGTGATACACTTCTATACACACCACACAGTCTGATCTCCTAAACACAGGGACACCAGGGTGATACACTTCTATACACACCACACAGTCTGATCTCCTAAACACAGGGACACCAGGGTGATACACTTCTATACACACCACACAGTCTGATCTCCTAAACACAGGGACACCAGGGTGATACACTTATATACACACCACACAGTCTGATCTCCTAAACACAGGGACACCAGGGTGATACACTTATATACACACCACACAGTCTGATCTCCTAAACACAGGGACACCAAGGTGATACACTTATATACACACCACACAGTCTGATCTCCTAAACACAGGGACACCAGGGTGATACACTTATATACACACCACACAGTCTGATCTCCTAAACACAGGGACACCAGGGTGATACATTTATATACACACCACACAGTCTGATCTCCTAAACACAGGGACACCAGGGTGATGCACTTCTATACACACCACACAGTCTGATCTCCTAAACACAGGGACACCAGGGTGATGCACTTCTATACACACCCCACAGTCTGATCTCCTAAACACATGGACACCAGGGTGATACACTTATATACACACCACACAGTCTGATCTCCTAAACACAGGGACACCAGGGTGATACACTTATATACACAAAACACAGTCTGATCTCTTAAACACAGGGACATCAGGGTGATACACTTATATACACACCCCACAGTCTGATCTCCTAAACACAGGAACACCAGGGTGATACACTTATATACACACCACACAGTCTGATCTCCTAAACACAGGGACACCAGGGTGGGAAAGATGACCATAGCGATTTGGGTCTCAAAGAGGCTCTGTTCCATCTAAAGAGGAACACCTGAGAGGTATGGTGCCCTAATATCTCCTAAAGAGGGACAATTTGGAGGGATGAACCCCTAATATCTCTTAAAGAGGGACAGCTTGGAGGTACAGACCCATAATATCTCCTAAAGAGGGACACTTGGGAGGTACGGACCCCTAATATCTCCTAGAGAGGGTGACCTGGGAGGTACAGACCCCTAATATCTCCTAAAGAGCCACCCTAGGGAGGTACAGGCCCCTAATATCTCTGAAAGAGGGACACTTGGGAGGTATGGACCCCTAATGTCTCCTAAAGAGGGACACTTGAGAGGTACAAAGCCTTGATATTTCCTAAAGAGGGATACGGTGATGTATGGACCCCTAATATCGCCTAGAGAGGGACACTTTGGAGGGATGGACCTCTAATATCTCCTAAGGAGGAACAACTGGGAGGTATTGACCTCTAATATCTCCTAAAGAAGGACATTTGGGAGGTACAGACCTCTAATATATGCTATGCTAAAGAGAGACACTTGGGAGGTATGGAGACCTAATATCTCCTAAAGGGGGACAATTGTTAGGTATAGACCCCTAATATCTTCTAAAAAGGGACACTTGGGAGGTATGGACCCCTAATATCTCCTAAACCGGGACACTTGGGAGGTACAAAGCCTTAATATTTCCTAAAGAGGGACATGGTGTGGTGTGGACCCCTAATATCTCCTAAAGCAGGACACTTGGGAGGTATGGACCTCTAATATCTCCTAAAGAGGAAAAACTGGGTGGTATTGACCTCTAATATCTCCTAAAGAGGGACACTTGGGAGGTATGGAGCCCTAATAACTCATAAAGAAGGACACTTGGGTTGTATGGCACAGAAATCAGAGGCCTCTCCCCAGATTGATGAGGGAACATTGCACACAGGGATCAGGGGCCACTACACACAGGGATCAGGGGCCACTACACACAGGGATCAGGGGCAACTACACGCAGGGATCAGGGGCCACTGCACACAGGGATCAGGGGCCACTACACGCAGGGATCAGGGACCACAGCACACAGGGATGTGAGATCTGATAAAGACAATGTTCACTGCACCATAGGGGGATGCAGAAACATACCAAATTACCACAGAGCATATATGGGGCCATTTTCTGGTCAAACAGCACATTTCCTCCTCCGAATCTGCCCCACGCACATCGTTTCACAACTACAGGCCCTGAGGTCAGGAAGGTTCCCAGGTCATGACCTTATGGAAAAAATATAATTAAAAGATTAGCAATAATGGGGCAAACCAACTACTCCATGGGGGAAATACAAATACCATAAATCCCTACTGAATGGGGCAACCTCCTGAAAGAGAAGAGAGCTCTCCAGATGCTTTGAAGACCTCTATAGCATGCAAGGGATTAATGACCATTTTACATTTATGTGAATGTTTATTTGTCCCTGGCTGAAGTTGGTTTGACCCAGAATGGCCCCAGTTCTTCTCTCTGCTCAGGGTTCATATGCAAAAAAAGCTCAGCTCTGGGACAAACCGTCAGTACCAATTGGAAGAAGAATATATACTAGCAGGTGGGTGGCAGGCTTTGCCTGTGCAACTAGACTTTTTTTTAACCCCTGAGCATCTGACAGTTATCTAACGCGTCGCTTTAGATACCACTGTGGTTATAAAAGGGTTGAATTGTATTAAAAGTCAGACCTTCTGGTGGGAAATCAGGATCCCTCCTGATGTGTCCCAGCTACTGATGTCCCTGCCGATTCAGCTGGGAGACCAACAGAGGCGACTCAGGGGAACATGAGATCTCCGCTGCTTCCATTCTACCTGGAGCCACTGGGTGAGACAGGAAACCTTCTCACACCAATGAGGGAGGTTTTCACTGACTGACGTGAGAGCGTTTCCTGATCCCGCCCACTACTACCCAGTAGTTCTCCACTCCAAACACATAAAGAAATAAAAGAAAAGGCCTAAAAACCCACAACCACTTTTGCTTCCACTAGAAATAAAAAAGGTTTGACCCCCCCATGCTGTCACCAAGGTCACTGAGAAACATAGGTTTTTCTTAAATAATGGATAACCCGTCATTTACCCATGCAGAGGGATTGCTGCTATCAAGCAGGTGAGGAGTTGTGGGGAAGGTTCTTAAGGAGAAGCTGGGGATCAGGCAGGAGACTGGGTGGGCTATTGGTCTTCCATATCCCCTTCCTGATCCAGCCCAAACGAAGCAGCTGATATCTGAGAACACCCCTAGGACTTTCTGAGTTGTGTCTTTGTTGTTTCGGAATGCATTTTGGATTAAAAGGTGACTTCTACTGAAACAAGAACAACAATACAATCAGCAGTCCAGTTCTGACCCTCAGTAAGAATGTGATTACAGGAGTAACTAGCTGGAAATAAAAATGTAGATTTGTAATTAGTGTTGAGCGAGCATGCTCGGCCGATGCTCGGATCGGCTCGAGCATCGCTCTGCTCGGCACATGGCGGTACTCGTACGAGTACCGCATGTGCTCGCCCGCCATGTTCGGGTCTCCTCCCCGCACGTTTTGCGGCTGCTGCGCAGCCAATAAACGTGCAGGGAGGCTCTGACATCGGTGTAATGCCAGCAGCCATGTTGGCTGCTGGCATTACACTGATTGGCTGGCCAGAACCCGTGGTCGGGTGCTGTATAGCACCTGACCATCGAGTTCGGCTCAGTCTTAGCCAGGGAGAGCTGAGGATAGGAAGGGAAAGGCAGTGTAGGGAGGAAAAAAACCAAAATTGTGAAAAAAAAGAACCAAAAGTCCTTTTTAGGACTACTGTGTGTGGGGGCAGCAGGTTATTTTGTGTGGGGGGAAAAAAAAAAAAAAAAAAAAATATATTCTGTTTAGTGTGCAAAGTTGCAGATTAGAGCACATTCTGTTTAGTGTGCACAGTTGCAGATTAGAGCACATTCTGTTTAGTGTGCAAAGTTGCAGATTAGAGCACATTCTGTTTAGTGTGCAAAGTTGCAGATTAGAGCACATTCTGTTCAGTCTTCAAACTAAAATATCAAAGTCACATATTCCATTCAGTGTGCTTCGCCGCAGTTTAGCAGCACATTCTGTGTACTGTGCAGAGTTGCAGAATAGGAAGAAATACTGTTAAGTCTTCAAACTAAAATATCAATGTCACATATTCCATTCAGTGTGCTTCGCCGCAGTTTAGCAGCACATTCTGTGTACTGTGCAGAGTTGCAGAATAGGAAGAAATACTGTTAAGTCTTCAAAGTAAAATATCAAAGTCACATATTCCATTCAGTGTGCTTCGCCGCAGTTTAGCAGCACATTCTGTGTACTGTGCAGAGTTGCAGAATAGGAAGAAATACTGTTAAGTCTTCAAACTAAAATATCAAAGTCACATATTCCATTCAGTGTGCTTCGCCGCAGTTTAGCAGCACATTCTGTGTACTGTGCAGAGTTGCAGAATAGGAAGAAATACTGTTAAGTCTTCAAACTAAAATATCAAAGTCACATATTCCATTCAGTGTGCTTCGCCGCAGTTTAGCAGCACATTCTGTGTACTGTGCAGAGTTGCAGAATAGGAAGAAATACTGTTAAGTCTTCAAACTAAAATATCAAAGTCACATATTCCATTCAGTGTGCTTCGCCGCAGTGTAGCAGCACATTCTGTGTACTGTGCAGAGTTGCAGAATAGGAAGAAATACTGTTAAGTCTTCAAACTAAAATATCAAAGTCACATATTCCATTCAGTGTGCTTCGCCGCAGTGTAGCAGCACATTCTGTGTACTGTGCAGAGTTGCAGAATAGGAAGAAATACTGTTAAGTCTTCAAACTCAAATATTAAAGTCACATATTCCATTCAGTGTGTGTCACCGCCGTTTAGCAGCCTATTCTGTGTACTCTGCACCGTTGCAGACTAGGAAGAAATACTGTTAAGTTTTCAAACTCAAATATTAAAGTCACATATTCCATTCAGTGTGTGTCACCGCCGTTTAGCAGCCTATTCTGTGTACTCTGCACAGTTGCAGACTAGGAAGAAATACTGTTAAGTTTTCAAACTCAAATATTAAAGTCACATATTCCATTCAGTGTGTGTCACCGCAGTTTAGCAGCCTATTCTGTGTACTCTGCACCGTTGCAGACTAGGAAGAAATACTGTTAAGTTTTCAAACTCAAATATTAAAGTCACTTATTCCATTCAGTGTGTGTCACCGCAGTTTAGCAGCCTATTCTGTGTACTCTGCACAGTTGCAGACTAGGAAGAAATACTGTTAAGTTTTCAAACTCAAATATTAAAGTCACTTATTCCATTCAGTGTGTGTCACCGCCGTTTAGCAGCCTATTCTGTGTACTCTGCACAGTTGCAGACTAGGAAGAAATACTGTTAAGTTTTCAAACTCAAATATTAAAGTCACATATTCCATTCAGTGTGTGTCACCGCCGTTTAGCAGCCTATTCTGTGTACTCTGCACCGTTGCAGACTAGGAAGAAATACTGTTAAGTTTTCAAACTCAAATATTAAAGTCACATATTCCATTCAGTGTGTGTCACCGCCGTTTAGCAGCCTATTCTGTGTACTCTGCACCGTTGCAGACTAGGAAGAAATACTGTTAAGTTTTCAAACTCAAATATTAAAGTCACATATTCCATTCAGTGTGTGTCACCGCCGTTTAGCAGCCTATTCTGTGTACTCTGCACAGTTGCAGACTAGGAAGAAATACTGTTAAGTTTTCAAACTCAAATATTAAAGTCACATATTCCATTCAGTGTGTGTCACCGCAGTTTAGCAGCCTATTCTGTGTACTCTGCACAGTTGCAGACTAGGAAGAAATACTGTTAAGTTTTCAAACTCAAATATTAAAGTCACTTATTCCATTCATTGTGTGTCACCGCAGTTTAGCAGCCTATTCTGTGTACTCTGCACCGTTGCAGACTAGGAAGAAATACTGTTAAGTTTTCAAACTCAAATATTAAAGTCACATATTCCATTCAGTGTGTGTCACCGCAGTTTAGCAGCCTATTCTGTGTACTCTGCACAGTTGCAGACTAGGAAGAAATACTGTTAAGTTTTCAAACTCAAATATTAAAGTCACTTATTCCATTCAGTGTGTGTCACCGCAGTTTAGCAGCCTATTCTGTGTACTCTGCACCGTTGCAGACTAGGAAGAAATACTGTTAAGTTTTCAAACTCAAATATTAAAGTCACATATTCCATTCAGTGTGTGTCACCGCAGTTTAGCAGCCTATTCTGTGTACTCTGCACCGTTGCAGACTAGGAAGAAATACTGTTAAGTTTTCAAACTCAAATATTAAAGTCACTTATTCCATTCAGTGTGTGTCACCGCAGTTTAGCAGCCTATTCTGTGTACTCTGCACAGTTGCAGACTAGGAAGAAATACTGTTAAGTTTTCAAACTCAAATATTAAAGTCACATATTCCATTCAGTGTGTGTCACCGCCGTTTAGCAGCCTATTCTGTGTACTCTGCACAGTTGCAGACTAGGAAGAAATACTGTTAAGTTTTCAAACTCAAATATTAAAGTCACATATTCCATTCAGTGTGTGTCACCGCCGTTTAGCAGCCTATTCTGTGTACTCTGCACCGTTGCAGACTAGGAAGAAATACTGTTAAGTTTTCAAACTCAAATATTAAAGTCACATATTCCATTCAGTGTGTGTCACCGCCGTTTAGCAGCCTATTCTGTGTACTCTGCACAGTTGCAGACTAGGAAGAAATACTGTTAAGTTTTCAAACTCAAATATTAAAGTCACATATTCCATTCAGTGTGTGTCACCGCAGTTTAGCAGCCTATTCTGTGTACTCTGCACAGTTGCAGACTAGGAAGAAATACTGTTAAGTTTTCAAACTCAAATATTAAAGTCACTTATTCCATTCAGTGTGTGTCACCGCAGTTTAGCAGCCTATTCTGTGTACTCTACACCGTTGCAGACTAGGAAGAAATACTGTTAAGTTTTCAAACTCAAATATTAAAGTCACATATTCCATTCAGTGTGTGTCACCGCAGTTTAGCAGCCTATTCTGTGTACTCTGCACAGTTGCAGACTAGGAAGAAATACTGTTAAGTTTTCAAACTCAAATATTAAAGTCACTTATTCCATTCAGTGTGTGTCACCGCAGTTTAGCAGCCTATTCTGTGTACTCTGCACCGTTGCAGACTAGGAAGAAATACTGTTAAGTTTTCAAACTCAAATATTAAAGTCACATATTCCATTCAGTGTGTGTCACCGCCGTTTAGCAGCCTATTCTGTGTACTCTGCACAGTTGCAGACTAGGAAGAAATACTGTTAAGTTTTCAAACTCAAATATTAAAGTCACATATTCCGTGTAAGATGTAGAAGGCGGGTAAAAAGGGACGGGGAAGTGGACGTGATCCTGATAGTTCAGGGCGCGGGTATGGACGCGGAGAAACTGTGCCTGGTGCCAGAGCACAAGAAAGAAAGACATCCACCATACCTAGCTTCATGTCTAATTTTACAGGGCGTCGCAGGACATCACTCTCGAGGTCAGACCACTGCGAACAGGTGGTCGGTTGGATGACAGCTGATACTGCTTCCAGTCGGTTAAGCACCACCCTGTCTTCCACCAAGTCCACTCTCAGTAGCCAAGAGTCTGGTCAAAATAATCCTCACTCTGATCATCCTTCCTCCCACCATACACAGTCTGGTCAAAGAAGTGATCCCACACTGGGATATAGTGAGGAGCTCGTCTCATCACCAATCCTTCATTTGACCCTCTCTCCAAGCACGCTTGCAGAGGAACATGACATCTTGTGCCCTGATTCACAACCTCTAGAGGCTACCCAATCACAAGAAGATGACAGATGTGAACGGCATTTAAGGTCAAAGGAAGTAGTGGATGATGATGATGATGATGAGACACAGTTGCCATTAAATCAACCACTATTTCCGTCTCAAGACCTTGTTGAGGAGAATGTTATACAGTTGTCAATGACTGAGTATGTGGTGGGATCAAGACTTGAGGAGGATGATCAGAGTGAGGAAGTGGAGGAGGACTTGGTGGACGATGAGGTGACTGACCCCACCTGGGAAGGTGTAGAGCCGAGCGATGACAGCAGTCCTGAGGGTGAGCCATCTGCAGCACCGCAACAGGCTGGAAGAGGCAGTGGTGTGGCTACAGAAAGAAGGCGGACCACACCAAACCGGCCCGCAAATGTTCCACGGAGCACCCCCTTGCGTAAATCTACCTTGCCAAAGGGTAGGTGTTCCGCTGTATGGCGTTTTTTTAAGGAAAGTGCGGACGACAAAAGAATTGTAGTTTGCAACCTGTGCCACACCAGAATGAGCCGAGGCATGAACACTAGAAACCTCACCACCACCAGCATGATCCGACACATGGCATCCAAGCACCGTAGTAAGTGGGAGGAACGCCTGGATCGCCCATCTGTGTCTGCAGGCCACACCACTGCCTCCTCTTCCCCTGTTTTCGGTGCCGGCCAATCGCCTGTCGAAGGCGCAGGCCCGCATACCTCCCGCCCTGCACCTGTACCATCTGAAGCACCATCAGCGACCACATCCACTTCCCTGTCCCAGCGCAGCGTCCAAATGTCGTTACCCCAGGCATTTGAGCGCAAGAGAAAGTACCCAGCCACCCACCCACAGGCCATAGCACTAACCTCACACCTTTCCAAATTACTGGCCATCGAAATGCTGCCATTTAGGCTTGTGGACACTGAGTCCTTCCGCAGCCTGATGGCAGCAGCTGTCCCTCGGTACGCGGTCCCCAGCCGCCACTACTTTTCCCGGTGTGCCATCCCCGCATTACACCACCATGTGTCCCGTAACATCACCCGTGCCCTGACCAACGCAGTTACTGGGAAGGTCCACTTAACGACTGACACATGGACAAGTGCTTGTGGCCAGGGACGCTACATTTCCCTGACGGCACACTGGGTGAATATCGTGGAGGCTGGGAGCGACTCGGACCCTGGGATGGCACGGGTGCTACCCACGCCGAGGATTGTGGGCCCTACCTCCATCAGGGTTTCCGCCAGCACCTACGTTATTGGCTCCTCCTCCTCCGTTTCCACCTCCGAATTCTCTACACGCAGCGCCACTCCCCCATCAGCCAGTAGCTGGAAGCAGTGTAGCACTGCAGTGGGGAAGCGTCAACAGGCCGTGCTGAAGCTGATCTGCCTTGGGGACAAACAGCACACGGCCTCAGAGCTGTTGCAGGGGATTAGTCACCAGACCGAGCAGTGGCTCTCGCCACTCAACCTGCAACCATGCATGGTTGTGTGTGATAATGGGCGTAACTTGGTGGCGGCTTTGGAGCTCGGCAAGCTCACACACGTACCATGCCTAGCGCATGTATTTAATTTAGTGGTTCAGCGATTTCTAAAAACCTACCCCAATGTGCATGACCTCTTGACCAAGGTGCGCCGCGTGTGTGCACATTTCCGTAAGTCATCTACAGCTTCGGCCGGCCTGTTGAAGCTGCAGCAGCGCTTACAATTGCCAGCTCACCGGCTGCTGTGTGATGTGAGCACGCGCTGGAACTCCACCTTCCACATGTTGGCCCGGCTTTGTGAGCAGCAGAGGGCAGTAGTGGAGTACCAGCTGTTACACGGTCGTCGCCTCTCCGTTCAACTTCCTGTAATCAGAAGTGAGGAGTGGGAATGGATGTCAGACCTCTGCGAGGTTTTACGCAATTTTGAGGAATCGACACAGATGGTGAGCGGAGATAACGCTATTATCAGTGTAACCATCCCACTTCTGTGTCTACTGAAACGCTCGCTGCTCACAATTAAAACCGACGCTTTGCATGTGGAAGAGGTGGAAATGGGGGAGGAAGAGCTTACACAAGGTGATAGCCAGAGCACCCTCACTTCGTCTTCTCAGCGACAATTGGAGGAGGCGGAGGAGGAGGAGGAGGAGGAGGAAGACACGGTTGCCTCCGCTACAGAGGGTAGCCATGGAACTTTAGTTCCATCTCTTCAGCGTGGGTGGGCAGAAGAGGAGGAAGAGGATGAGGATATTGAGAGTCATCCTCCTGGTGAGGACAGCGAAATCTTGACTGTTGGTACTCTGGCACACATGGCTGACTTTATGTTAGGCTGCCTTTCCCGTGACCCACGCGTTATACGCATTTTAAACAACACGGATTACTGGGTGTTCACCCTTCTGGACCCCCGCTACAAAGAGAATTTCTCATCTCTCATTCCTCCGGTGGAGAGGACAAGCAAAATGGTGCAATACCAGAAGGTTCTTGTTGAAAAATTGCTCCAAAATTTTCCATCTGACAACGCTGGCGGCAGAGTACGTGCTACCTTGGCCAACCGAGAAGGGGAGAAAAGGGGAGCACACAGCAGTTCCAACAAAGGCAGGGCAACACTCTCCAAGGCGTGGGACACCTTCATGACACCCCGCCAGCACCCTCACCCTGATGCGCAGCCTAGTGTCACAAGGAGGGAAAAGTTTTGGAAGATGGTGAAGGAGTACATAGCAGACCGTGTCAGCGTCCTCAATGATCCCTCTGTGCCTTATAACTACTGGGTGTCCAAGCTGGACACGTGGTATGAACTGGCACTCTACGCCTTGGAGGTGCTGGCCTGCCCTGCCGCCAGCATTCTGTCTGAGCGGGTATTTAGTGCTGCTGGTGGCATCATAACAGATAAGCGTATCCGCCTTTCCACCGACAATGCTGATAGGTTGACACTTATAAAAATGAACAAGGCCTGGATTTCCCCTGACATCTCCACTCCACTGGAGGAAAGCCCCGGGGGAACATAAAGTCACTTTATATATGTTATTTACAATGATGGGAATACTCTGTATTCCCATTCACCCCTTCCACCCAAAAAACGGGTATATGGTTGACTCTTAATCTTCTCATCCTCCTCCTCCTCTTCCATATGCCCTGGGATATAATTTTTATATAGGGCCAGCTCACCAGCGGGCCCTGTGATATAATTTTTATATAGGGCCAGCTCACCAGCGGGCCCTGTGATATAATTTTTATATAGGGCCAGCTCACCAGCGGGCCCTGTTTGACAATTTTTATATAGGTCAGCTCACCAGCGGGCCTTCTCATATAATGTTTTATTGGGTCAGCTCTCTAGCGGGCCCTCTCATATAATGTTTTATAGCGTCAGCTCACTAGCGGGCCTTCGCATATAATGTTTAGGATGGTCAGCTCTGCAGCAGACCCTCACCCATAATGTTTTAGATGGTCAGCTCAGCGCACGTTTCCCTCTTAATCATGGCCTCAGTTCTGAAAATCAAGGAAATTTTTGGGAGAATTTGCCTCTGCGCACGTTTCCCTCTTAATCATGGCCTCAGTTCTGAAAATCAAGGAAATTTTTGGGAGAATTTGCCTCTGCGCACGTTTCCCTCTTAATCATGGCCTCAGTTCTGAAAATCAAGGACATTTTTGGGAGAATTTGCCTCTGCGCACGTTTCCCTCTTAATCATGGCCTCACTTCAGAAAATCAAGGAAATTTTTGGGAGAATTTGCCTCTGCGCACGTTTCCCTCTTAATCATGGCCTCACTTCAGAAAATCAAGGAAATTTTTGGGAGAATTTGCAGATGATATACAAGTAAATATACAGCAAATATTGTTTGGTAACAATTTTTCGCCTAAAGTCGTTTTTATTTTCCTTTTTGTGTGTTTTATGGTCAGTCTGTAAAAATGGCGTACTACGGGCGAAAGATCGTTCCCAGCAGCGATGTTGGAGTCCAAGATGCATCCAGACATCCTCCCTATGCTGTCCCTGAACCATTTCTGTGGTGTTTCCATCCTTTTCTGCCATTTTCCTATGGACCAGGCACCCTCCCCTCATCAGAGCAGGGGGTGCCTGGTGTAATGCTCGAGTCCTCCCATTGACTTCAATGGGGCTCGGGTGCTCGGCCGAGCACTCGAGCCTCAGGGGGTGCTCGGTCAGAGCACCCGAACACCCGAGCATTGGGGTGCTCGCTCATCACTATTTGTAATGTAATCCACCCCAGTGGTGAGAGGGAACCAATCCGACAACAGAATGATCAACTGGCTAAATCAAGACTGCGGTGGTTATATAACACACTATAGTCATACACTGCAGTGCTCGTGTGACTGAATGATAAAGGCCAAGGAGGGGAGCCCAGGTGAACAAACAGGAGGAAGGTTATCACTGAACAGCACTGACCGGAGCGGCTGTGCCCAGGATAGCAAACAATAACACAGTTCATTTCTAATCAGGTTTAAGTGGAGTGGGTGTGTCCAGGTGAGCAGCAGGAACAAAGAACATAGGTAAAAGAAGTGCAGGACTGATTGCAGTGGGTTTGTCCAGGTGAACAGACAGGGACACAGGTAAAAGAAGTGCAGGACTGATGGCAGTGGGCGTGTCCATGTGAACAGACAGGAACACAGGTAAATAGAGAGCAGGACTGATTGGAGTGGGTGTGTCCAGGTGAGCAGAGAGGAACACAGGTAAATAAAGAGCAGGACTGATTGGAGTGGGCGTGTCTAGGTGAAGAGACCAGGACACAGGTAAATAAAGTGCAGGGCTGATTGGAGTGGGCGTGTCCAGGTGAGCAGACAGGAACACAGGTAAATGAAGAGTAGGACTGATTGGAGGGGGTTTGTCCAGAAGAGCAGAAAGGAACACAGGTAAATGAAGTGCAGGGTGTGTCCAGGTGAGCAGGCAGTTACACATGTAAATGTAGAGCAGGACTGACTGGAGTGGGTGTGTCCAGGTGAGCAGAGAGGAACACAGGTAAATGAAGAGTAGGACTGATTAGAGTGGGTGTGTCCAGGTGAACAGACAGAAACACAGGTAAATGAAGAGTAGGACTGATTAGAGTGGGTGTGTCCAGGTGAACAGACAGAAACACAGGTAAATGAAGAGCAGGACTGATTGGAGTGGGTGTGTCCAGGTGAACAGACAGGGACACAGGTAAATGAAGAGCAGGACTGATTGGAGTGGGTGTGTCCAGGTGAACAGACAGGAACACAGGTAAATGAAGAGCAGGACTGATTGGAGTGGGTGTGTCCAGGTGAACAGACAGGAACACAGGTAAATGAAGAGCAGGACTGATTGGAGTGGGTGTGTCCAGGTGAACAGACAGGAACACAGGTAAATGAAGAGCAGGACTGATTGCAGTAGGCGTGTCCAGGTGAACAGACAGGAACACAGGTAAATGAAGAGCAGGACTGATTGGAGTGGGCGTGTCCAGGTGAACAGACAGGAACACAGGTAAATGAAGAGCAGGACTGATTGGAGTGGGCGTGTCCAGGTGAACAGACAGGAACACAGGTAAATGAAGAGCAGGACTGATTGGAGTGGGCGTGTCCAGGTGAACAGACAGGAACACAGGTAAATGAAGAGCAGGACTGATTGCAGTGGGCGTGTCCAGGTGAACAGACAGGAACATAGGTAAAAGAAGTGCAGGACTGATTGCAGTGGGCGTGTCCAGGTGAACAGACAGGAACACAGGTAAATGAAGAGCAGGACTGATTGGAGTGGGCGTGTCCAGGTGAACAGACAGGAACACAGGTAAATGAAGAGCAGGACTGATTGGAGTGGGTGTGTCCAGGTGAACAGACAGGAACACAGGTAAATGAAGAGCAGGACTGATTGGAGTGGGCGTGTCCAGGTGAACAGACAGGGACACAGGTAAATGAAGAGTAGGACTGACTGGAGTGGGTGTGTCCAGGTGAACAGACAGGGACACAGGTAAATGAAGAGCAGGATTGACTGGAGTGGGTTTGTCCCGGTGAACAGACAGGGACACAGGTAAATGAAGAGCACGGCTGGGAGGAGTGGGTTTGTCCAGGTGAACAGACAGGAACACAGGTAAATGAAGAGCACGGCTGGGAGGAGTGGGTTTGTCCAGGTGAACAGACAGGAACACAGGTAAATGAAGAGCACGGCTGGGAGGAGTGGGTGTGTCCAGGTGAACAGACAGGGACACAGGTAAATGAAGAGCAGGACTGATTGGAGTGGGTGTGTCCAGGTGAACAGACAGGGACACAGGTAAATGAAGAGCAGGACTGACTGGGGTGGGTGTGTCCAGGTGAACAGACAGGGACACAGGTAAATGAAGAGCAGGACTGATTGGAGTGGGTTTGTCCAGGTGAGCAGACAGGAACACAGGTAAATGAAGAGCAGGGCTGGTAGGAGTGGGTGTGTCCAGGTGAACCACGAGGCATTCAGGTAAGTTCTGAGAGTTTTGACAAGAACGGGTTCTTACACATTTAACCCCTTGACGACTACATAGGTATACGATGGTTTTCGTTGCCACTGAGGTTTTAAAGTGGAGCTCTCACCTTAAAACAAATGTAATTTGTTTTACAGAAAAGTAAAACAACATATATTATACTAACTATTCTTCTTCAAAATAAAAATATATTGACATTTTATGCTAATTCACTGCATAGTATGATCATTAGTTCTGTTACAGGTCAAACGTACCCCACGATGTACCATTAGATACCTCCAGTGTGTGGGCTCTGCCTATAGTGTGTGGACTAGATCCATTCATATCACAGTGTGTGGACTCTGACTAGATCCATTCATATCACAGTGTGTGGACTAGATCCATTCATATCACAGTGTGTGGACTCTGTGTAGATCCATTCATATCACAGTGTGTGGACTAGATCCATTCATATCACAGTGTGTGGACTAGATACATTCATATCACAGTGTGTGGACTAGATCCATTCATATCACAGTGTGCGGACTCTGCCTAGATCCATTCACATCACAGTCTGTGGACTCTGTCTAGATCCATTCATCAATATCATTAGAACTTCAAACAAAATTACATACGGATGAAAGACTTAAGAACATATTCCCACAGTCTCCCTTACTCTCCTTCAGACAGCCTCCCAATTTGAAACAACTGATGGTGAGGAGTGCCCTGAATAAAAATAAAAAAATTGGAATATCTCCCTGCCTACAAAAGAGATGTGAAACCTGAGCACACATTTATACCACAGACAATATACCAATTCCAAACACCCAGTTACACCATAAGATCAATGGTACCTTCACCCGTAAATCATCCAATGTAATATACCTCATCATGTGTGCAAAATGCCCAACAGTTCCTTATGTGGGAGAAACTGGACAAGCACTTCATAAGAGGTTTCATTCCCACAGATCCAGTGTTAATAACAAAAAGACAGAGACACCAGTGGGGGAACATTTTTGTCAAAATGGGCACAGTGTCAGGGACAATAAGTTAACTGTATTGATGGGACTGTTTCGCACTCAGAGGGACAGAAAGGTATGGGAGGTAAAATTAATGTTAAAATTTAATGCAATTTGTAGTGGGTTGAACAGGGATAAGGAATTTATGTCAAAATATAATTTCTAAGCAAAAGCCTACAGCACCTGGTATTCCCAGGCGGTCTCCCATCCAAGTACTAACCAGGCCAGAGCCTGCAAAATATAATTTAGTTGACTGACCTTTTCACAGACCCAAGAGCATCGTAAATACCTCTAAAGCCTCAGAGGAAGAGTGCAATTTACCACTGACTGATCAAAGTATCTGGATCTGGATTGAGTTCTCTTATCTGATTTCCATTCTAAACAATGCAATGTGTACTTGTATTTAAGAGATGTTTTCATATTTATCTGTATAACATGCCTGAGGAAGAGACCTAAGGTCTTGAAATCTTGCATTCTAAATCTTCTTAGTTAGCCAATAAAAAGTATCAACAATTATATTTGCCTCCTGTAGATCCATTCATATCACAGTGTGTGGACTCTGACTAGAGTTATTCATATCACAGTGTGTGGACGCTGTCTAGATCAATTCATACCACAGTGTGTGGACTAGATTTATTCATATCACAGTGTGTGGACTAGAGCCATTCATATCACAGTGTGTGGACTAGATCCATTCATATCACAGTGTATGGACTCTGACCAGATCCATTCATATCACAGTGTGTGAACTCTGCCTAGATCAATTCATATCACAGTGTGTGGACTAGATCCATTCATATCACAGTGTGTGGACTAGATCCATTCATATCACAATGTGTGGGCTACATCCATTCATATCACAATGTGTGGACTAGATCCATTCATATCACAGTGTGTGGACTAGATCCATTCATATCACAGTGTGAGGACTAGATCCATTCATATCACAGTGTGTGGACTAGACCCATTCATATCACAATATGTGTGGACTAGATCCATTCATATCACAGCGTGTGTGGACTAGATCCATTCATATCACAGTGTGTGTGGACTAGATCCATTCATATCACAGTGTGTGGACTAGATCCATTCATATCACAGTGTGTGGACTAGATCCATTCATATCACAGTGTGTGGACTAGATCCATTCATATCACAGTGTGTGGACTAGATCCATTCATATCACAGTGTGTGGACTAGATCCATTCATATCACAGTGTGTGGACTAGACCCATTCATATCACAATATGTGTGGTCTAGATCCATTCATATCACAGCGTGTGTGGACTAGATCCATTCATATCACAGTGTGTGTGGACTAGATCCATCCTTATCACAGTGTGAGGGCTAGATCCATTCATATCACAGTGTGTGGACTCTGCCTAGATTCAGTCATAGCATAGTGTGCGGTACTATTGGCTGAGCACAGAAACCAATTAGCATAAAGTGTCACAATCTGCCACCAACATATAATTTCTCTCAATTATTTATATAACAGAGAAATAACTCCCTGAACCTTTATAACATTGTTTTATGGGAAGTAATGCTGGCACAAGGCTATAATGCAACTGTAAAGGTCTAGCAAAATACACAGCCTCTCATACAGAGTGGAAGGGACCCTGTGCGCAGAGTATAATGAAATCCGTGTGTGCACATTGCCAGCAAATGGTGAAACAATGAAGAGAAATATTGGTAAGTAATTAACCCCTTAAGGACCGGCGCACATTTTTTTTTATTAGCGCTTCCGGTTCAGAACTTCCGGAGCGGCGTGCAGCCGCGACAGGAGCCCTGAACGCCATGCCGTGCCAGGACCGTCATTGGTCCTTAAGTGCCGGACCGCCGTGCCGGTCCTGGCACGGCAATGGTCCTTAAGGGGTTAAACTTATTTTTGAGAAATTAGCAATCATAAAAAATATATTGCTATGTTGTATCATATTTTAGGATTTGGTTAAAATTATATGTGTTACTGAGTAGGAACGAACCCTAAAAAAATCTACATTTCATAATAAACATTTACTGCTCTTTTGGGCTTTTGTGTAGCTATTCATTAATAGGGGTGGACAAAAATTGTCACAGTGTTCCCGCAAGAAATCCCGCATAAACCACGTTATTGTCTGCTTTTATGCAGGAAAATCCGCTTTTAAAATAGTGATTAAAATCTTTGCATTTTTCATACATTGGCCAAAATTCCCCACCAGTTTTTCAGTGGACAGAAAGGTTCCTCCCATTGATTTACGTTGTTTTTGCCTTTTCGCCATAAAAACGTGACGTATTTGCAGAAGTGAAACACAATAGAAGCCGCTACATTGTGAGGTAGACCTGCTGCTCTTTTCACTATGAGAAAGTTTAAAAATAGTAAAAGGAGAAACTGGAAGGACCATTATGTGTCCACTGAATCTGAGGTGGAGGAAGTGACCAGCAGTATTGAACCAGTGCTGTCCGGTCTCCTTAAATCACCCCTAGGGATCTGGGGAAATGTCAAGGGAGGAAGAGAAGGGTATTAGTGAGAGCAGGACAGGTCAGCTGCCTGTACCTGCTGCCACCAGTACTGTACCTGCTGCCAGACGTGCTGCCCCTGTTACCTCCAGTACTGTACCTGCTACCAGACATGCTTCCCCTGTTACCTCCAGTACTATGCCTGCTGTCAGACATGCTGCCCCTGTTACCTCCAGTACTATGCCTGCTATCAGACGTGCTGCCCCTGTTACCTCCATGTCACGGTTTGTTATGACTCTCAGATACAAGTTTTAGGTAAAAATCAATTTTATTTGGAGCAAACCAGCGTCCGCACGCTGGGACCAACACAGGATTGTATAGTGGATAGGCTTTGGAGAAAACCAGTGACCGCACACTGGTGTAACAAGCGAGTTTGTGTAGCCGCAAGGCTTCGGAGCAAACCAGCGTCCGCACGCTGGGACCAACTCAGGATAGTATAGCCGATAGGCTTTGGAGCAAACCAGTGACCGCACACTGGTGTAACAAACAAAGTCGCCGACGCGACCGAGCAAGAGATCACCAGGATACAGAAGACAGGCGATGAGATGACAGGAACCAGCAACGATCAGTCAGGTCAGGAAACAGCAGAGTTGAAGAACCGCAGGAACTGCAACACTAGAGACTAGGCCGGAACCAGGAATGGAACAACTCAGCAGGCAGGAAACACTGGAACAGTAGAGATCAGGAACTCAGGAACACATGAGATCAGGAACTCAGGAACACTGGAACAGAGGCCCAGCTATCACTAGCATAGTGATAGCAAGAAGGTCAGAAACAACACGAAAGGGCACCCAAAGGGTGTCCAATCCAGGTTTAAATAGGCAATGAAAGGCGGGCTATCTGTAGACAGCCAATAGCAGCCCCCTACTGGTGACAGACAAGGAACTGCAGCAATCACGGGCACCGTGATAGTACCCCCCCTTCAAAGACCCCCTCTCCTAGAATAGGGTCTAGGTTTCTGTGGGTAATTGGCATGAAAGGCCCTAGTTAGCCTAGGTGCATGAAGGTCCGTACTATCCACCCATGATCGATCCTCAGGACCATACCCTTTCCAATGTACCAGGTACTGTACCCCTCCTCTAAGCCTACGGGAATCAATAATGCTCTGAACCTCGTACTCCTCCTGGCCCTCCACCTCAACAGGTCCTGGCACCACAGGTGTGGTAGTATAGCGATTGCAAACCAGAGGCTTAAGAAGGGACACATGGAACACATTATGGATACGCATGGAAGCAGGTAGGTCTAGTGCATAGGAGACAGGGTTAATTTTACGAATAACTCTGTATGGACCAATAAACCGGGGAGCCAACTTATTAGACGGAACCTGCAGCTTGAGATTTCTGGAGGAAAGCCATACTCTATCCCCAACCTGAAAAGAAACCGCTGGAAGCCTTCTGCGATTAGCATGGCGCTGATGATGCTGAAATGACTGATCAAATGCCCTCTGAACTTGTGCCCATGTGGAACGGAGTTGCTCGATATGCTCATCCAGAGCTGGAATCTGTTTAGTCTGAAATGAATCTGGAAGCAAACAGGGCTGGAACCCATAATTAATCAGAAACGGAGAGCTCCCAGATGAAGAATTGACCGCACAGTTCCTGGCGAACTCTGCCCAAGGCAACAAGTCGGACCAATTATCATGATGGTCAGTAACGAAACAACGGAGAAATTGTTCCAAGCCCTGATTAGCTCGTTCAGCGGCTCCATTGGTCTGGGGATGGTAGGCAAAGGAGAAGGACAGCTGTATGCCCATCTGTTGGCAAAATGCCCTCCAAAATCTAGACACAAACTGGCTCCCCCTTTCAGACACCAGTACCCTAGGCACTCCATGCAACCGGAATACTTCTCTGGCGAACACCATTGCCAATTCCTTCGCTGAAGGAAGACCACGGAGGGGCACGAAATGAGCCATTTTAGAAAACCTGTCCACCACCATGAATATAAAGGAGTACCCCTTGGACATAGGCAACTCTCCCATAAAATCAATGGAAACATGAGACCAGGGGCGTTCGCCATTAGGCACCGGTTGAAGCAAGCCCACAGGGAGATGTCTCGGGGTCTTAGCGCGGGCACAGGTGGCATTCGTAAATTTGGCACAATCGTTTCTCATGGAAGGCCTCCAAAATAACTGAGAAAGGGACCATAACAATTGGTCTCTACCAATATGTCCCGCAGCCTTAGAGGAATGGTAGGTTTCAAGCAGCCTAGTACGAAATGGTTCAGTGACAAAACATTTGCCCACTGGAGTTTCATGGGGAGCGGACCCCTGAGAGGCCAGGATCTCCTCCCCTAAAGGAGAAGTGATACTCATGCGTATAGTAGCCAGTATTCTATCAGGTTGGATGATAGGTGCTGGTGCTTCCACTCTGTCACTGTCGGACTCAAATTGTCTTGACAGTGCATCAGCCCTGATATTCTTTGACCCCGGTAAGTATGATACAATGAAATTAAATCGAGACAGGAACAGTGCCCACCTGGCCTGACGGGAGGACAATCTCTTGGCCTCCGAGAGATAGGTCAGATTTTTATGATCTGTTAGGATTAATACAGGATTCTTGGTACCTTCAAGCAAATGACGCCATTCCTTAAGAGCGAGGATAATGGCCAATAATTCTTTGTCACCTATCTCATAGTGGCTTTGATTGACAGTCAACTTCTTAGAGAAAAACCCACAAGGTCTGAGAGTACCACCTTTATCGTGTCGTTGCGAAAGTACTGCCCCGACCCCAATATCTGAGGCATCAACCTCTAACGTAAATGGAAGTAGAGGATTGGGGTGGGATAACACAGGAGCCGCAGCAAATGCCAGCTTCAAATTCTCAAAGGCATTCTCAGCAGATACCGGCCAACAATAAGGATTAGCACCCTTGTGCGTAAGATCGGACAAAGGTTTGACAATGGAAGAAAAGTTCTTAATAAACCTCCTATAATAATTAGCGAAACCCAGGAAACGCTGTATGGCTTTAAGACCCTTGGGTTTTGGCCATTGTAAGACAGCTGACAACTTATCCTTGTCCATGGCAATGCCATCATTGCCAATTACGAACCCCAAGAATGGCACACTGGTTCTGTGAAAGTCACATTTTTCCAGTTTACAAAATAATTTGTTCTCACGGAGTCGTAGCAATACTGCGGATACATCTTTGACGTGCTGTGCCATGTCTTGAGAGTAAATCAATATATCGTCCAGATAAACCACAACACATGTCTGTAACATATCTCTCAGAACATCGTTTATCAGTTCCTGGAAAACTGCGGGGGCATTACATAGCCCAAATGGCATTACTAGATACTCGTAGTGCCCAGCACGAGTATTAAAGGCAGTTTTCCATTCATCACCTGCTCGAATGCGCACCAGATTGTAAGCGGCCCGTAGGTCCAATTTGGTAAAAATCGAAGCGCCCTTAAGCCTGTCAAAAAGCTCGGTGATGAGTGGTATTGGGTATGCGTTTTTTGCCATTAGTTTATTCAAGCCCCGGTAGTCAATGCATGGTCTTAATTCGCCATTTTTCTTTTTTACAAAAAAGAACCCAGCCCCAGCTGGAGAGGTAGATTTTCGTATGATCCCTCTAGCAAGGGCATCAGAAATGTAATCCTCCATAGCCTTATTTTCCTCACAAGATAATGGATAAGTGCGTCCTTTCGGAGGTACTGCCCCAGGCTGCAATTCGATGCAACAATCATAAGGTCTATGCTGAGGTAGCAAACTGGCCTCTCCTTTGCTAAAAACATCGCCAAACTGTTGGTACACATCCGGTATAGCCGAGGAGGTGCACAGGACCTTAATAGGCTGAATGACGCACTTGTCCATACAAAACTGGGACCAAGCAGCAATTTCACACTTTTTCCCAATCAAATTGTGGGTTATGTAACTGTAACCACGGAAAACCCAATATTACCGCATGGTGCGGAGAATTAATCAGTTGAAACTGCTGCTCTTCTCTGTGAAGTGCCCCAATAGTCATAGACAGTGGCATAGTTTCAAACATAACCTGAGGCGGTTCCAAGGGTCTGCCATCAATCGCTTCAATAGTCAAGGGATTTTCTCTTTCAATGCGTGGAACTCCGTGCAATTCAGCAAAGGTATTATCCATAAAATACCCTGCTGCACCAGAGTCAACCAAGGCCAAAACCTCCACAGAGCGTTGTGCCCAAGATAATACCACCTGTATGGTGGGTTTCATTGTGCCCGACACTGGGGACGATTGTACACCACCTAGGGCCTGTCCCCCAAGGTACCCTAGGTGTGTGCGTTTCCCGGACGTACCGGACAGGAATTTAGCAAATGCCCTTTTTCACCGCAGTATAAACACAACCCTTGTCTTTTGCGATAAAGTCTCTCAGCCTTGGTTAGTCTAGTGAAGCCTATTTGCATAGGTTCACTTGTCTCCCATACAGGTTCACTAGACTTCAATGCCAGGGGAGGGATGGGTGGGCAAAACCTGCTACTAGGCTTATTATTCTTTGACCGTATCTTACGATTTCTGGCAATTGATCTCTCACGTATTCTGGAGTCAATTATCATAACATATTCAATGTAGTCATCTAGATCAACAGGTAGATCTTTAGCAGCGATTTCGTCCTTAATGTGGTCATTCAGGCCTTGAGAAAAAGCTGCCAATAATGCCTCGTTATTCCAACCTACCTCTGCTGCCAATGTGCGGAATTTGATGGCGTAGTCGCCTACTGTACGTCTGCCCTGATGTATCTCCATAAGGCGTTTGGCAGCAGAGGTGGTTCTACCAGGAGGCTCAAACACTCTTCGAAAGGATTGCACAAATTCTCTAAAGTTCTTAGTACAAGGTTTAGCATTCTCCCACAAGGGGTTAGCCCAAGCCAAAGCTCTGCCAGTGAGCAAAGATATCGTAAACCCCACTTTACTACGATCATTGGGAAATGCGTGTGCCGTCAATTCCATAAAGATTTTGAGTTGGTTGATGAACCCTCTGCAGAGACTAGGGTCACCATCGTATCTTAGCGGCAAGGGTGCAGAAGCCATTAACCCTTTAACAGTACCCCCTAGGGGTCTGGTATCACTCTCCGGTGTCTGACTTGGCGAGACCACCGGGCTAGAGCTAGATTTGTCAGCAAGTACCGTGCGTTCAAGGATCGTTTGAATTGCAACTGCCAACTGATCCAAACGTTGCTCGTGCACATCCATCCTCCAATGGATATTCTGTGCATTACCTTCACCCTTGCTGTCTGAGGTCATGGCCCTTTCATACTGTCACGGTTTGTTATGATTCTCAGACACAAGTTTTAGGTAAAAATCAATTTTATTTGGAGCAAACCAGCGTCCGCACGCTGGGACCAACACAGGATTGTATAGCGGATAGGCTTTGGAGCAAACCAGTGACCGCACACTGGTGTAACAAGCGAGTTTGTGTAGCCGCAAGGCTTTGGAGCAAACCAGTGACCGCACACTGGTGTAACAAACATGTAGTATAGCCGTAAGGCTTTGGAGCAAACCAGTGACCGCACACTGGTGTAACAAATGAGTTTGTATAGCCGCAAGGCTTTGGAGCAAACCAGCGTCCGCACGCTGGGACCAACTCAGGATAGTATAGCCGTAAGGCTTTGGAGCAAACCAGCGTCCGCACGCTGGGACCAACACAGGATTGTATAGCCGTAAGGCTTTGGAGCAAACCAGTGACCGCACACTGGTGTAACAAGCGAGTTTGTATAGCCGCAAGGCTTTGGAGCAAACCAGCGTCCGCACGCTGGGACCAACTCAGGATAGTATAGCCGATAGGCTTTGGAGCAAACCAGTGACCGCACACTGGTGTAACAAACGAGTTTGTATAGCCGCAAGGCTTTGGAGCAAACCAGCGTCCGCACGCTGGGACCAACACAGGATTGTATAGCGGATAGGCTTTGGAGAAAACCAGTGACCGCACACTGGTGTAACAAGCGAGTTTGTGTAGCCGCAAGGCTTTGGAGCAAACCAGCGTCCGCACGCTGGGACCAACTCAGGATAGTATAGCCGATAGGCTTTGGAGCAAACCAGTGACCGCACACTGGTGTAACAAACAAAGTCGCCGACGCGACCGAGCAAGAGGTCGCCAGGATACAGAAGACAGGCGATGAGATGACAGGAACCAGCAACGATCAGTCAGGTCAGGAAACAGCAGAGTTGAAGAACCGCAGGAACTGCAACACCAGAGACTAGGCCGGAACCAGGAATGGAACAACTCAGCAGGCAGTAAACACTGGAACAGTAGCAAACAGGTACTCAGGAACACATGAGATCAGGAACTCAGGAACACGGGAACAGAGGCCCAGCTATCACTAGCATAGTGATAGCAGGAAGGTCAGAAACAACACGAAAGGGCACCCAAAGGGTGTCCAATCCAGGTTTAAATAGGCAATGAAAGGCGGGCTATCTGCAGACAGCCAATAGCAGCCCCCTACTGGTGACAGACAAGGAACTGCAGCAATCACGGGCACCGTGATACTCCAGTACTATGCCTGCTGTCAGACGTGCTGCCTCTGGTGCCACTAATGCTGTACCTGCTGCCAGGTAACATTGCTGTGCCTGCTGTCAGACGTGCTGCCCCTGCTGCCACCAGTGCTGAACCTGCTGTCACCAATACTTTGCCTGCTGCTAGTGTGTCTTGTAGTACTCGGGGGGTTAAGGAGAAGATGATGCCAAGTGTGACAGCAAGGGACCCTAAATCACACTTGTGATTCCCAAGCAGTCCCACCAGTGCTAGTACTACTACTAAGGTCCAGCAGCTTGTTAGTGTTAGGAATGAAGGAGGGGTGATCAACAATATCCTCATATTACTAGTGACTGTGAGACTGAGGAGGAAGACTCTGAGGCTGAACTTGATGTGGTTGGTATTAGTAGTAGTAGCAGTAATAGTGAAGCAGCCGGAGTGGTGTCAAGTGTGACATTAAGGGACCCTCTATCACATTGCTCGTCACCTCCTCCAAGCAGCAATGAGATGTCTGGAATAGAGCAGCAGCACGTAGGGACTAGTGGGGGTGGTGGTGATGATGTTGGAGAAGCTGGGGTGGAAGAGACATTGATGGCCTTTTTTATCAGAAACTGAGAAGGAATGGGAGACAGGGATGAGGATGGACATCACCACCACCACTAGCAATGACATTTTGATATCTGAATTAGCAACTGCTCTAATTCCTTCTGATGCTGAGATGCAAGGGCAGCAGGGTGCTGAGGAGCAGGTTAGTGTTCCACAGACCACTGTGGACACAGTGGGAATGGGGTCAACAAGTGATGCGGGACTAGGACAGGCTCCACTTGCCAGCAGTAGCAATACTCCTCCTGATACTAGTTGCAGTGCTGATTCTGAGGCAGTAGCAGCAACATTATCTGCTGTCACAGACACTAAAGGGGAATGTGGAGGACAAGAAGACAGAGGCGATTCTTCTCCACCTGTTCCCTATCCCCTGAAGTCATCATGGGTGTGGGACTATTTTTCTCTTGGGCCAGGTACAGTGCAGTCATCAGCAACGGCACTGTGCACGATTTGTGACAAGTCAGCGAGAAGGAGAAAGGAGGGAACACACCTTGGCACAAGTGCAGTGATATCACACATGAAACACAGACACCATGACATTTACGTCAGACATGTTAACGACAAACACCCACCACAGAAATCAAGCACCGTGGTTGCTGTACCCCCTGACTCTCCAGAAAGACAACTAAAAGTGAGGCAGAAATAAAAGAGGAGGAAGAGTAGACAAACTCAGGCAGAGGCTGGAAGTTCCACGATGAGTGAAACAACTAGCTTGCCATCATTATCACCTTCTTCCTCTAGGGTAACAAGTACATCTCCTGCCAATCCACCTCATTCATCGTTACCTCCCCCACCAAATGATAGCCACTCTGTTGATGTTAAAATGTGGCAGTTTGTCTCTACCCATTGCATACAGATTATGCTAAGATGGTGGCAGGGAGGGTTCATCATTACTATTAAAATGTCAGAAACTTGTCATGTATCCTTAGTGGGGTCTGGGCAAAGGGTATAGTGACAGTGGCAGTACTTGGGTTCTGGTGTCATGGTGTTTGGATACAGTTGTGCCCCCAGATGTTATTTACCTCACACACATACTGTGCACATTGCAGTTGCTGATGAGAGCCACGGTTCCTGCTCTAAAGGGAAAAATATATATTCTAAAAACAACACACCCATGATTTTGGAGGAGAGACAGGTGTGCTGCTACTGCCTCAGGTGCGTCACTGGAGCTAGTAGTGGCAAGTGGAACCTTCATCACCCATCACCCATGTTACTGCTATTGTTGATCCCATTCCCTTTCAGCTGCCTAATCATCCTGCTGCTTAAACAACTCAGCAACAGCAACAAGAACAGCAGTTGCAAATTCCGCTGTTATGGACTTAGACTCAGGAGGACATTTGACAATGGCCAATGGCCACTGGCCAACATGACAGGCTGGCAGTAGGCCAGTAGGGCATTTTTGTTTCTCAGGGCTTGTGCTTTAAAAAAATATAAATAAATACAAACAAGCTTAAGTCCTACAAATCAATGTGTTCTCAGGGCTTGGGCCTCTAACAAGTCTAAGTCCTACAAATCAATGTGTTCTCAGGGCTTGGGCCTCTAACAAGTCTAAGTCCTACAAATCAATGTGTTCTCAGGGCTTGGGCCTCTAACAACAAATCTAACAAATCATCCTCTACAAAATACTCTATCAAGTCAAGTATCAGTCCACCCCAGTGGTAACTCATGTCAGGAGGTTCCCGTCTCTATCCCTTTACATACACATTTGTATGTCAAGAACCCCCCAAAAAACAAATTCCCTGTTCAACTGATTCATTCCCCAGACTCCACCCACTAACACAGGCACCATCCTCAGACCCCTTTTATACTATGGAGGGTTATTTTTATTTGTATTTAGGATTTATTTTTATTAACTTCCCCCAATCCCAGTAAACACCCCCCCTCCAAAAATTCCCTGTTCAGCTGATTCTTTCCTCACAACCCACCAGCACAGGCACCCTCCTGCCCCTTTAATACTATGCCTTTGGGAAATAAAATAACATTTATTATGTGTTGTGTGTAAATTCAATGTTCCCATTGATTTCAATGAAATGAGCTAGGAAAAAAAGTGGAAAATAGGCAATTGTCGCAGAAAAATATTCTCTAAGTGGGAAGTGACATAATTCTCCGATTTCAGTTTGAGGCAAATTATGGCACTTCCCACTTAGAGAATATTTTTCTGCGACATCCCCATTCCTTAACCCTTTAGATGCCAGAAGTGGCCCACATTGTGAAGTAACTCTTCGGAGAAAACTTCAGCGTTCAGAGAACTAAACCTTAAAGGGGAACTTTCACCCCTTAATAACTAAAGCTCCCCTTACTGCTGACCTGGCGACTAGCTGCTTAGTAGCGCTAGTCGCCAGGAAACTTACCCCGTTCTCAAGATTTCGCCGTTTGAAAGGATCAGGAAGCACGGACGTCTCTTCACAGTGACGTCCGTGCGCCTGCGCTGTCATTCCCTTGTCAGTCCCTTGTGCACCGTATGCACCGTACGGTGCACAAGGGACTGACAGCGCAGGCGCACGGACGTCACTGTGAAGAGATGTCCGTGCTTCCTGATCCTTTCAAACGGCGAAATCTTGAGAACGGGGTAAGTTTTCTGGCGACTAGCGCTACTAAGCAGCTAGTCGCCAGGTCAGCAGTAAAGGGAGCTTTAGTTATTAAGGGGTGAAAGTTCCCCTTTAAGACAAATTGTGTCTTATCCAAAAGTCCAGTAAATGTCCAGTTATGGAGATGTTCATACTTATTACTATGTGCTAATGTATGGTAATTGTGGTACCCGTCCAGTATAATGACATTTAATGTGAATTTTAAGTGACATTTCATATGCTAATAAAGGTTTTCAATGACTTGTCATATGCTAATTAAGCCCTCTCAGTGATATTATATATGCTAATTAATTCATATTCAGTGACATGTCATATGATAATCAATCCATATTCAGTGCTTGTCATATGATAATTAAGCCTTATTCAGTGACATGTCATATGATAATTAATCCCTCTCGGTGACAAGTCATATGATAATTAAGCCCTGTTCGGTGTCATGCCATATGATAATTAATCCCTCTCAGTGACTTGTCATATGATAATTAATCCCTCTCAGTGACATATCATATGATAATTAAGCCCTATTCAGTGACATGTCATATGCTAATTAATCCATATTCAGTGACGTGTCATATGACAATTCATCCCTCTCAGTGACTTGTCATATGATAATTAATCCATCTCAGTGTCATGTCATATGATAATTAAGCCCTATTCAGTGAGATGTCATATGATAATTAATTCATATTCAGTGACGTGTCATATGATAATCCATCACAGTGCATATCATATGATAATTAATTCATATTCAGTGACATGTCATATGATAATTAATCCATATTCAGTGCTTGTCATATGATAATTAATTCATATTCAGTGACATATCATATGATAATTAAGCCCTATTCAGTGACATGCCGTATGATAATTAAGTCCTATTCAGTGACATGCCGTATGATAATTAAGTCCTATTTAGTGACATGTCATATGATAATTAATCCCTCTCAGTGACATGCCGTATGATAATTAAGCCCTATTCAGTGACATGCCATATGATAATTAATCCCTCTCAGTGACATGTTGTATGATAATTAAGCCCTATTCAGTGCAGTGGCGTCGCCGGGGGGGGGGCAGAGGGGACCAGTGCCCCTCCAACATTCCACTGTGCCCCCCCATGTGCCCCCCCAATTTTCTTCAATTAGCGATCGCGATCGCGTACGCGTCACGTGACGTCCAGTTCCCCTGTCCTTCTTTAACTACTAGTGCTCCTGCTCCCTGCCTTCTTTGGGGCAGCCTTCATTGTAATTTCCAGCGTTAGCTGGTGACGTCAGGCTTAAGAACAGTGAGTCTGCGCACCACTAGCCTCCAGAAGAGCTGCAGCCAAACCCAGAGGAGGACGTGCGCGGGAAGGATCTGAGAGCGCAAGGCCAACGGCAGGGCAATGGGCACTCAGGCTCAGTCAGCAAGCAAAGCAGCCAGCGACAGTAGCGACTGTGTGTTGTGCACTCCAACACCGGTTAGTGAGACCACTGAGCCTCTTCTAAGTTATCTGATTTGACTAACTTGATTTATGAATTATGACTTTGACAGTATTTGCTGTTGCCTGCTGTGCTCAGCTGACTGAGTCGACATTATCATTTTCCAGCTTGGTGTGTTTCTTTGTGTTAAAAAAACATAAGATACCACTTTAGCAGCTAAAGTGGTATCTTATGTTTTTTTAACCCTGCAAGAAAGTGGTATGTTTTGGAAAGTATGTCTCTTCATTGTTTGCCTGGTTTAAAATGGCAACAGCCGACATGACATTGTCAATGTCATGTCGGCTGTCGCCATTTTAAACCAGGCATCTAATGAAGAGACATACTTTCAAAAAAGATACCACTTTCTTGCAGGGTTAAAAAAAATAAGATACCACTTTAGCTGCTAAAGTGGTATCTTATGTTTTTTTAACCCTGCAAGAAAGTGGTATCTTTTTGCATCATTATGTCTATAAATGCAGGGCTGGTGCAAGGATTTTTGCCACCCTAGGCAAAACCTAATTTTGCCGCCCCTTGGCTCCACCCCTTGTGCCCTACCCATTTATGCCCCGCCTCTGTATGGGTTTAAGTGTCAGTGTGTTCCTATATGTGTCAGTTAGTGTGTGTGTTCTCTATATGTGTATTTGTTCCCTGTATGGATATAAGTGTGTCAGTGTGTGTTCCCTGTATGGATATAAGTGTGTCAGTGTGTGTGAGTCTCTGTAAGGATATCAGTGTGTAAGTATGTGTGTGTGCTTCTCTATATGCGTATCAGTGTGACAGAGTGTATGTTCTCTATATGAGACTCTCCCCCCTTTGACTCTCTCCCCTTCTTGACTGTTGACCCTCCTTTGACTCTCTCTCTTCCCGTCTGACTCTTGATCCCCCTCTTGACTGCTGATCCCCCCCTTTGACTCTCTCTCTCCCCCATCTGACTCTTGCTCCCCCTTTTGACTGTTGATCCCCCCCTTGACTCTCTCTCTCTCTCTCCCCGTCTGACTCTTTATCCCCTCTTGACCCCTGTTCCACTTACTGTTTCCGGTGCACGTCTCTCTCTCCCCCAGTGAGTACGTTACGGTTCTCTCCCTTGGCTGGCTATTTTTTTTAACCTTTTCAGTGCCAGAGGGGTATACAACGCATTGAAAAGCTATGCGTTGCGTACGCCTCAGGCACTGAAAGGGTTAATGTAGCACAGCGATGCCTGTTCCTCTCTCCCCCTCCGCTTCTTCAATCCTGGTCCAGGATTGAAGGAGCGGAGGGGGAGAGAGAAACAGGTATCGCTTTGCTACATTAAAAAATAGCCAGCCAAGGGAGGGCACCGAAACGTACATTTTTTGTTGTTGTTTTTTTTTCTTGCTTCCACAGTATTTGGTGAGCGGCAGCGGGGGCCTATGCGCCCTCAGAGAATGTGCGCCCTAGGCCAGCGCCTACCTCGCCTATAGGTGGCGCCGGCCCTGTATAAATGGGAGCAGTAATTAACTGGTTAATCCAGTCTAGTAGCCAGGCTGTGATTCGCTATTTCACTTCCGCTGAATCCCTGAGGCAGGAGTCTGCCTGCTCTAACACGTATTTTACCTTCTGCTGGGGCACTGGGCAGCCTGGAGAAGAAGCAGGGAGGGGAGGAGGATAGGTTTAAACCAAACTGCATATATTGTTTCCTCTCCCTATCAGCTGCCACCTGCCCACAGAATAGCTGAGAAAAGGCTCAGCCAGCCTGGGCAGAGGTGGCCTATCCCAGGCCTGCGTGAATGAGAATTGTTTAGTTTTGTGTATTTATTAAATGATAACTTATCACACACAATGCAGAATTTACCTCGCGTGAGACTTCACCTGAGTAAGGTCCCTATGAGGACCAAAAACATTTGGGAACAAATCTTCACCTTTTCTATGTACATGCAATGAGTGCTGACTATAGTCTTCCTACTTGGGTACCAGGTAAAGGAAATCTTTGTATAAATGGCCCAATCACTAGTGGTGGCCAAGGAGAGCCAAAATCCACAACCTGTTTACATGGTGCTCAGAAAGGCAGAGGGCTGTCCAGATTGAATCGATCTGGTTGCTAGTAGGGTACCTGTTTGATTTTAAAAGGGCCTCTGAAGCTTGATTTGCATGTATCTATTTGTTAGTGGCTGGACTGTATTGACCTGCTGCATTCCTATGTCTGGTTACGTTGTAACTCTGTGATGGCTGGTGTGTCACTTGTGTAAAGATCCATGTAGGTGACACTTAAAAAATGCTTATACTGTGATTGTAGAGAATACACTATTAAATGCCCATTTTCTATATTTGTCAAATATTTATTTACAAATGTTAATTTAAACATCATACAAATTACGTTATAAATTATTTTGAAAATCAAAATGTTTAAAAAAAAAACAAAAAAAAAACTATAGTCTTATAATCATTCCGGCATCAAAAGAGTTTGTGTGTGTATGTATGTGTGTATATATGTATATATATATATTATTTATTTATTTTTTTTATTGTCCCCCTACGTTTGTCTCTGGCCCCCTATGTGCCCCCCCTAAATATGAAAGCTGGAGTCGCCACTGATTCAGTGACATGTCGTATGATAATTAAGCCCTATTCAATTACGTGTCATATGATAATTAATCCCTCTCAGTGACATGTCATATGCTAATTAAGCCCTATTCAGTGTCATGTCATATGATATTTAATCCCTCTCAGAGACATGCCATATGATAATTAAGCCCTAATCAGTGACATGTCATACGCTAATTAATCCATATTCAGTGACATGCCATATGATAATTAATTCATATTCAGTGACATGTCATATGATAATTAATCCATATTCAGTGCTTGTCATATGATAATTAATCCATATTCAGTGACATATCATATGATAATTAAGCCCTATTCAGTGACATGCCGTATGATAATTAAGTCCTATTCAGTGACATGTCATATGATAATTAATCCCTCTCAGTGACATGCCGTATGATAATTAAGCCATATTCAGTGACATGCCGTATGATAATTAAGCCCTATTCAATTACATATCATATGATAATTAAGCCCTATTCAGTGACATGTCATATGATAATTAATCCCTGTCAGTGACATATCATATGATAATTAAGCCCTATTCAGTGACATGCCGTATGATAATTAAGTCCTATTCAGTGACATGTCATATGATAATTAATCCCTCTCAGTGACATGCCGTATGATAATTAAGCCATATTCAGTGACATGCCGTATGATAATTAAGCCCTATTCAATTACATATCATATGATAATTAATCCCTCTCAGTGACATGTCATATGATAATTAATCCCTCTCAGTGACATGCCATATGATAATTAAGCCCTAATCAGTGACATGTCATACGCTAATTAATCCATATTCAGTGACGTGTCATATGATAATTAATTCATATTCATTACGTCATATGATAATCAATCCTTCTCAGTGACAAGTCATATGATAATTAAGCCCTATTCAGTGACATGTCATCTGATAATTAATCCATATTCATGACATGTCATATGATAATTCATATTCATTACATATCATATGATAATTAATTCATATTCATGACATGTCATATGATAATGTTCCAGGACATTTTCCCTTTTCCCAGAAATAAAACTGTGAATATATCCTAAACTGTACATCTGCTGTGATTCTGGGTGACATGGGACATAGGTGTTTTGAATGAAGTTTTCAAATATGTAAAGACCATTCAAGGTGACAGGTCCACTTTAATATGGGAATAATACATATTGCAGGGTTTATCCTCATGGTAACACCCATTGCTGAAGGATGTTTTATTCAAATGTTATTGCAGGTCAGACCTGAAAGTTTTGGGATGCAATACATTCATGGCCTGACATCTTGTTCACCCTGAAGGACTTTCCTAGGGAGGTGACCTTCACACAGCAGACACTTATTTCTACTATTTGTCTTTGTATTGATTCTCTGTTTAGTCCACAGATACTTGTTTCTTCAGTCTGTTTCAACGTATGTCCCTTCCAGATCAATAGAGTCTGTTGAAGCCCATTGTTTTCTGTGAGGAAATGTGACCTAGAGGCGGACGTCAATAGAAGTATATACAGGACAGAGCAGGTATAATGCAATATGATGCTTTGCGATGCGTTGGATACCTCACTGGCATTCAAGGGGTTAAAACCACCATTTAAATCAAGTAATGTTTGCATGTCCTTAATGTGGCTGTTCATTTCTACCCAGAATTGCACCTTTTTATATTAACTCTTTGAGTGCCAAATATATTGGATACCTATCTGGCACTCAGAGGGTTAATGGATGTAGCCCATAAAAAGAGATGGAACTGAGACATGAAAGAGGATGAAAGGGGAAGAAAGACGATTAAAGGGGAAGATCCATGACTCCCAGATGGAGCTGACAATGTGAATGAGATTCTAGTGACAATGAGAGGGCGCACAGGTGTCGGGAGGGGGGAGACGATCAGGACTCTGTATCCACAATGGACCAACTGGAGGTGATAAATGTATCCCTGTTTGTGTCTCTACATTAACCCTTTAAGGACCGGAGGTGTCAGAAATGTGTTACACTCCCTTCTGGATAAGTGGACCTGTCTAACACAAGTTTAGTTTGTTTTACAGATAAGTAAAATCTGTCTTTTTGTTGTAACACAATTTTTTTTGCTGTAAAACAGATTATTATAAATAAATATTTATGTGTTGGTGGCACAGTCTGGCACCAAGCCCTCAGCCACGGCCAGTACAATAGATGGATACTTTTTACTTCTCTTTACAATTAACTAACCTTATCTTAAGGTGACAGCTCCACTGCATCTACTACTGTCCCTATACTGCCTCCTCTATTATATACTGCCTCTACTGACCCTATACTGCCTCTACTACTGACCCTATACTGTCTCCTCTGTTATATACTGCCTCTACTGCCCTATACTGCCTCTACTGACCCTATACTGCCTCTACTACTGACCCTATACTGCCTCCTCTATTATATACTACCTCTACTGACCCTATACAGCCCCCTCTATTGTATACTGCCTCTACTGCCCTATACTGCCTCTACTACTGACCCTATACTCACTCTTCTATTATATACTGCCTCTACTGACCCTATACTGCCTCTACTACTGACCCTATACTGTCTTTTCTATTGTATACTGCCTCTACTGACCCTATACTACCTCTACTGACCCTATACAGCCTCCTCTATTGTATACTGCCTCTACTGCCCTATACTGCCTCTACTGCCCTATACTGACTCTTCTATTGTATACTGCCTCTACTGCCCTATACTGACTCTTCTATTGTATACTGCCTCTACTTCCCTATACTACCTCTACTGACCCTATACAGCCTCCTCTATTATATACTGCCTCTACTGACCCTATACAGCCTCCTATACTGCCTCTACTACTGACCCTATACTGTCTTTTCTATTGTATACTGCCTCTACTGACCCTATACTACCTCTACTGACCCTATACAGCCTCCTCTATTGTATACTACCTCTACTGACCCTATACAGCCCCCTCTATTGTATACTGCCTCTACTGCCCTATACTGCCTCTACTGCCCTATACTGACTCTTCTATTGTATACTGCCTCTACTGCCCTATACTGACTCTTCTATTGTATACTGCCTCTACTGCCCTATACTGACTTGTCTATTGTATACTGCCTCTACTGCCCTATACTGACTTGTCTATTGTATACTGCCTCTACTGACCCTATACTGACTCTTCTATTGTATACTGCCTCTACTGCCCTATACTACCTCTACTGACCCTATACAGCCTCCTCTATTATATACTGCCTCTACTGACCCTATACTACCTCTACTGACCCTATACTGTCTTTTCTATTGTATACTGCCTCTACTGCCCTATACTGACTTGTCTATTGTATACTGCCTCTACTGACCCTATACTGCCTCTACTGCCCTATACTACCTCTACTGACCCTATACAGCCTCCTCTATTATATACTGCCTCTACTGACCCTATACTGCCTCTACTGCCCTATACTGTCTTTTCTATTGTATACTGCCTCTACTGACCCTATACTACCTCTACTGACCCTATACAGCCTCTTCTATTGTATACTACCTCTACTGACCCTATACAGCCCCCTCTATTGTATACTGCCTCTACTGCCCTATACTGCCTCTACTGCCCTATACTGACTCTTCTATTGTATACTGCCTCTACTGCCCTATACTGACTCTTCTATTGTATACTGCCTCTACTGCCCTATACTACCTCTACTGACCCTATACAGCCTCCTCTATTATATACTGCCTCTACTGACCCTATACTGCCTCTACTACTGACCCTATACTGCTGCTTCTATTATATACTGCCTCTACTGACCCTATACTACCTCTACTGACCCTATACTGTCTTTTCTATTGTATACTGCCTCTACTGCCCTATACTGACTCTTCTATTGTATACTGCCTCTACTGCCCTATACTGACTCTTCTATTGTATACTGCCTCTACTGCCCTATACTACCTCTACTGACCCTATACAGCCTCCTCTATTATATACTGCCTCTACTGACCCTATACAGCCCCCTCTATTGTATACTGCCTCTACTGCCCTATACTGACTCTTCTATTGTATACTGCCTCTACTGACCCTATACTACCTCTACTGACCCTATACTGTCTTTTCTATTGTATACTGCCTCTACTGACCCTAAACTGACTTGTCTATTGTATACTGCCTCTACTGACCCTATACTGCCTCTTCTATTGTATACTGCCTCTACTGCCCTATACTGACTTGTCTATTGTATACTGCCTCTACTACTGACCCTATACTCACTCTTCTATTATATACTGCCTCTACTGACCCTATACTGCCTCTACTACTGACCCTATACTGTCTTTTCTATTGTATACTGCCTCTACTGACCCTATACTACCTCTACTGACCCTATACAGCCTCCTCTATTGTATACTGCCTCTACTGCCCTATACTGCCTCTACTGCCCTATACTGACTCTTCTATTGTATACTGCCTCTACTGCCCTATACTGACTCTTCTATTGTATACTGCCTCTACTGCCCTATACTGACTCTTCTATTGTATACTGCCTCTACTGCCCTATACTACCACTACTGACCCTATACAGCCTCCTCTATTATATACTGCCTCTACTGACCCTATACAGCCTCCTATACTGCCTCTACTACTGACCCTATACTGTCTTTTCTATTGTATACTGCCTCTACTGACCCTATACTACCTCTACTGACCCTATACAGCCTCCTCTATTGTATACTACCTCTACTGACCCTATACAGCCCCCTCTATTGTATACTGCCTCTACTGCCCTATACTGCCTCTACTGCCCTATACTGACTCTTCTATTGTATACTGCCTCTACTGCCCTATACTGACTCTTCTATTGTATACTGCCTCTACTGCCCTATACTGACTTGTCTATTGTATACTGCCTCTACTGCCCTATACTGACTTGTCTATTGTATACTGCCTCTACTGACCCTATACTGACTCTTCTATTGTATACTGCCTCTACTGCCCTATACTACCTCTACTGACCCTATACTGCCTCTACTACTGACCCTATACTGCTGCTTCTATTATATACTGCCTTTACTGACCCTATACTACCTCTACTGACCCTATACTGTCTTTTCTATTGTATACTGCCTCTACTGCCCTATACTGACTCTTCTATTGTATACTGCCTCTACTGCCCTATACTGACTCTTCTATTGTATACTGCCTCTACTGCCCTATACTACCTCTACTGACCCTATACAGCCTCCTCTATTATATACTGCCTCTACTGACCCTATACAGCCCCCTCTATTGTATACTGCCTCTACTGCCCTATACTGACTCTTCTATTGTATACTGCCTCTACTGACCCTATACTACCTCTACTGACCCTATACTGTCTTTTCTATTGTATACTGCCTCTACTGACCCTAAACTGACTTGTCTATTGTATACTGCCTCTACTGACCCTATACTGCCTCTTCTATTGTATACTGCCTCTACTGCCCTATACTGACTTGTCTATTGTATACTGCCTCTACTACTGACCCTATACTCACTCTTCTATTATATACTGCCTCTACTGACCCTATACTGCCTCTACTACTGACCCTATACTGTCTTTTCTATTGTATACTGCCTCTACTGACCCTATACTACCTCTACTGACCCTATACAGCCTCCTCTATTGTATACTGCCTCTACTGCCCTATACTGCCTCTACTGCCCTATACTGACTCTTCTGTTGTATACTGCCTCTACTGCCCTATACTGACTCTTCTATTGTATACTGCCTCTACTGCCCTATACTGACTCTTCTATTGTATACTGCCTCTACTGCCCTATACTACCACTACTGACCCTATACAGCCTCCTCTATTATATACTGTCTCTACTGACCCTATACAGCCTCCTATACTGCCTCTACTACTGACCCTATACTGTCTTTTCTATTGTATACTGCCTCTACTGACCCTATACTACCTCTACTGACCCTATACAGCCTCCTCTATTGTATACTACCTCTACTGACCCTATACAGCCCCCTCTATTGTACACTGCCTCTACTGCCCTATACTGCCTCTACTGCCCTATACTGACTCTTCTATTGTATACTGCCTCTACTGCCCTATACTGACTCTTCTATTGTATACTGCCTCTACTGCCCTATACTGACTTGTCTATTGTATACTGCCTCTACTGCCCTATACTGACTTGTCTATTGTATACTGCCTCTACTGACCCTATACTGACTCTTCTATTGTATACTGCCTCTACTGCCCTATACTACCTCTACTGACCCTATACAGCCTCCTCTATTATATACTGCCTCTACTGACCCTATACTACCTCTACTGACCCTATACTGTCTTTTCTATTGTATACTGCCTCTACTGCCCTATACTGACTTGTCTATTGTATACTGCCTCTACTGACCCTATACTGCCTCTACTGCCCTATACTGACTTGTCTATTGTATACTGCCTCTACTGACCCTATACTGCCTCTACTGCCCTATACTGTCTTTTCTATTGTATACTGCCTCTACTGACCCTATACTACCTCTACTGACCCTATACAGCCTCTTCTATTGTATACTACCTCTACTGACCCTATACAGCCCCCTCTATTGTATACTGCCTCTACTGCCCTATACTGCCTCTACTGCCCTATACTGACTCTTCTATTGTATACTGCCTCTACTGCCCTATACTGACTCTTCTATTGTATACTGCCTCTACTGCCCTATACTACCTCTACTGACCCTATACAGCCTCCTCTATTATATACTGCCTCTACTGACCCTATACTGCCTCTACTACTGACCCTATACTGCTGCTTCTATTATATACTGCCTCTACTGACCCTATACTACCTCTACTGACCCTATACTGTCTTTTCTATTGTATACTGCCTCTACTGCCCTATACTGACTCTTCCATTGTATACTGCCTCTACTGCCCTATACTGACTCTTCTATTGTATACTGCCTCTACTGCCCTATACTACCTCTACTGACCCTATACAGCCTCCTCTATTATATACTGCCTCTACTGACCCTATACAGCCCCCTCTATTGTATACTGCCTCTACTGCCCTATACTGACTCTTCTATTGTATACTGCCTCTACTGACCCTATACTACCTCTACTGACCATATACTGTCTTTTCTATTGTATACTGCCTCTACTGACCCTAAACTGACTTGTCTATTGTATACTGCCTCTACTGACCCTATACTGCCTCTTCTATTGTATACTGCCTCTACTGCCCTATACTGACTTGTCTATTGTATACTGCCTCTACTACTGACCCTATACTGTCTTTTCTATTGTATACTGCCTCTACTGCCCTATACTGCCTCTACTGACCCTGTACTGCCTATTCTATTGTATACTGCCTCTACTGCCCTATACTGACTCTGCTATTGTATACTGCCTCTACTGACCCTGTACTGCCTCTTCTATTGTATACTGCCTCTACTGCCCTATACTGCCTCTACTGACCCTATACTGACTCTGCTATTGTATACTACCTCTACTGACCCTATACTGCCTCTTCTATTGTATACTACCTCTACTGACCCTATACTGCCTCTTCTATTGTATACTGCCTCTACTGACCCTATACTGACTTGTCTATTGTATACTGCCTCTACTGACCCTGTACTGCCTATTCTATTGTATACTGCCTCTACTGCCCTATACTACCTCTACTGACCCTATACAGCCTCCTCTATTATATACTGCCTCTACTGACCCTATACAGCCTCCTATACTGCCTCTACTACTGACCCTATACTGTCTTTTCTATTGTATACTGCCTCTACTGACCCTATACTACCTCTACTGACCCTATACAGCCTCCTCTATTGTATACTACCTCTACTGACCCTATACAGCCCCCTCTATTGTATACTGCCTCTACTGCCCTATACTGCCTCTACTGCCCTATACTGACTCTTCTATTGTATACTGCCTCTACTGCCCTATACTGACTCTTCTATTGTATACTGCCTCTACTGCCCTATACTACCTCTACTGACCCTATACAGCCTCCTCTATTATATACTGCCTCTACTGACCCTATACTGCCTCTACTACTGACCCTATACTGCTGCTTCTATTATATACTGCCTCTACTGACCCTATACTACCTCTACTGACCCTATACTGTCTTTTCTATTATATACTGCCTCTACTGACCCTAAACTGACTTGTCTATTGTATACTGCCTCTACTGACCCTATACTGCCTCTTCTATTGTATACTGCCTCTACTGACCCTATACTGCCTCTTCTATTGTACACTGCCTCTACTGCCCTATACTGACTTGTCTATTGTATACTGCCTCTACTACTGACCCTATACTGTCTTTTCTATTGTATACTGCCTCTACTGCCCTATACTGCCTCTACTGACCCTGTACTGCCTATTCTATTGTATACTGCCTCTACTGCCCTATACTGACTCTGCTATTGTATACTACCTCTACTGACCCTATACTGCCTCTTCTATTGTATACTGCCTCTACTGACCCTGTACTACCTCTTCTATTGTATACTGCCTCTACTGCCCTATACTGCCTCTACTGACCCTATACTGACTCTGCTATTGTATACTACCTCTACTGACCCTATACTGCCTCTTCTATTGTATACTACCTCTACTGACCCTATACTGCCTCTTCTATTGTATACTGCCTCTACTGACCCTATACTGACTTGTCTATTGTATACTGCCTCTACTGACCCTGTACTGCCTATTCTATTGTATACTGCCTCTACTGCCCTATACTACCTCTACTACTGACCCTATACTGTCTCCTCTGTTATATACTGCCTCTACTGCCCTATACTACCTCTACTACTGACCCTATACTGACTTGTCTATTGTATACTGCCTCTACTGACCCTATACTGCCTCATCTATTATATACTGCCTCTACTGACCCTATACTACCTCTACTACTGACCCTATACTGTCTTTTCTATGGTATACTTCCTCTACTGCCCTAAACTGACTTGTCTATTGTATACTGCCTCTACTGACCCTATACTACCTCTTCTATTGTATACTGCCTCTACTGCCCTATACTGACTTGTCTATTGTATACTGCCTCTACTGACCCTATACTGCCTCTTCTATTGTATACTGCCTATACTGCCCTATACTGACTTGTCTATTGTATACTGCCTCTACTGACCCTATACTGCCTCTTCTATTGTATACTACCTCTACTGACCCTATACTGCCTCTTCTATTGTATACTGCCTCTACTGACCCTATACTGACTTGTCTATTGTATACTGCCTCTACTGACCCTGTACTGCCTATTCTATTGTATACTGCCTCTACTGCCCTATACTACCTCTACTGACCCTATACAGCCTCCTCTATTATATACTGCCTCTACTGACCCTATACAGCCTCCTATACTGCCTCTACTACTGACCCTATACTGTCTTTTCTATTGTATACTGCCTCTACTGACCCTATACTACCTCTACTGACCCTATACAGCCTCCTCTATTGTATACTACCTCTACTGACCCTATACAGCCCCCTCTATTGTATACTGCCTCTACTGCCCTATACTGCCTCTACTGCCCTATACTGACTCTTCTATTGTATACTGCCTCTACTGCCCTATACTGACTCTTCTATTGTATACTGCCTCTACTGCCCTATACTACCTCTACTGACCCTATACAGCCTCCTCTATTATATACTGCCTCTACTGACCCTATACTGCCTCTACTACTGACCCTATACTGCTGCTTCTATTATATACTGCCTCTACTGACCCTATACTACCTCTACTGACCCTATACTGTCTTTTCTATTATATACTGCCTCTACTGACCCTAAACTGACTTGTCTATTGTATACTGCCTCTACTGACCCTATACTGCCTCTTCTATTGTATACTGCCTCTACTGACCCTATACTGCCTCTTCTATTGTATACTGCCTCTACTGCCCTATACTGACTTGTCTATTGTATACTGCCTCTACTACTGACCCTATACTGTCTTTTCTATTGTATACTGCCTCTACTGCCCTATACTGCCTCTACTGACCCTGTACTGCCTATTCTATTGTATACTGCCTCTACTGCCCTATACTGACTCTGCTATTGTATACTACCTCTACTGACCCTATACTGCCTCTTCTATTGTATACTGCCTCTACTGACCCTGTACTACCTCTTCTATTGTATACTGCCTCTACTGCCCTATACTGCCTCTACTGACCCTATACTGACTCTGCTATTGTATACTACCTCTACTGACCCTATACTGCCTCTTCTATTGTATACTACCTCTACTGACCCTATACTGCCTCTTCTATTGTATACTGCCTCTACTGACCCTATACTGACTTGTCTATTGTATACTGCCTCTACTGACCCTGTACTGCCTATTCTATTGTATACTGCCTCTACTGCCCTATACTACCTCTACTACTGACCCTATACTGTCTCCTCTGTTATATACTGCCTCTACTGCCCTATACTACCTCTACTACTGACCCTATACTGACTTGTCTATTGTATACTGCCTCTACTGACCCTATACTGCCTCATCTATTATATACTGCCTCTACTGACCCTATACTACCTCTACTACTGACCCTATACTGTCTTTTCTATTGTATACTTCCTCTACTGCCCTAAACTGACTTGTCTATTGTATACTGCCTCTACTGACCCTATACTACCTCTTCTATTGTATACTGCCTCTACTGCCCTATACTGACTTGTCTATTGTATACTGCCTCTACTGACCCTATACTGCCTCTTCTATTGTATACTGCCTATACTGCCCTATACTGACTTGTCTATTGTATACTGCCTCTACTGACCCTATACTGCCTCTTCTATTGTATACTACCTCTACTGACCCTATACTGCCTCTTCTATTGTATACTTCCTCTACTGACCCTATACTGACTTGTCTATTGTATACTGCCTCTACTGACCCTGTACTGCCTATTCTATTGTATACTGCCTCTACTGCCCTATACTACCTCTACTGACCCTATACAGCCTCCTCTATTATATACTGCCTCTACTGACCCTATACAGCCTCCTATACTGCCTCTACTACTGACCCTATACTGTCTTTTCTATTGTATACTGCCTCTACTGACCCTATACTACCTCTACTGACCCTATACAGCCTCCTCTATTGTATACTACCTCTACTGACCCTATACAGCCCCCTCTATTGTATACTGCCTCTACTGCCCTATACTGCCTCTACTGCCCTATACTGACTCTTCTATTGTATACTGCCTCTACTGCCCTATACTGACTCTTCTATTGTATACTGCCTCTACTGCCCTATACTACCTCTACTGACCCTATACAGCCTCCTCTATTATATACTGCCTCTACTGACCCTATACTGCCTCTACTACTGACCCTATACTGCTGCTTCTATTATATACTGCCTCTACTGACCCTATACTACCTCTACTGACCCTATACTGTCTTTTCTATTATATACTGCCTCTACTGCCCTATACTACCTCTACTACTGACCCTATACTGACTTGTCTATTGTATACTGCCTCTACTGACCCTATACTGCCTCATCTATTATATACTGCCTCTACTGACCCTATACTACCTCTACTACTGACCCTATACTGTCTTTTCTATTGTATACTTCCTCTACTGCCCTAAACTGACTTGTCTATTGTATACTGCCTCTACTGACCCTATACTACCTCTTCTATTGTACACTGCCTCTACTGCCCTATACTGACTTGTCTATTGTATACTGCCTCTACTGACCCTATACTGCCTCTTCTATTGTATACTGCCTATACTGCCCTATACTGTCTTGTCTATTGTATACTGCCTCTACTGACCCTATACTGCCTCTTCTATTGTATACTACCTCTACTGACCCTATACTGCCTCTTCTATTGTATACTGCCTCTACTGACCCTATACTGACTTGTCTATTGTATACTGCCTCTACTGACCCTGTACTGCCTATTCTATTGTATACTGCCTCTACTGCCCTATACTACCTCTACTGACCCTATACAGCCTCCTCTATTATATACTGCCTCTACTGACCCTATACAGCCTCCTATACTGCCTCTACTACTGACCCTATACTGTCTTTTCTATTGTATACTGCCTCTACTGACCCTATACTACCTCTACTGACCCTATACAGCCTCCTCTATTGTATACTACCTCTACTGACCCTATACAGCCCCCTCTATTGTATACTGCCTCTACTGCCCTATACTGCCTCTACTGCCCTATACTGACTCTTCTATTGTATACTGCCTCTACTGCCCTATACTACCTCTACTGACCCTATACAGCCTCCTCTATTATATACTGCCTCTACTGACCCTATACTGCCTCTACTACTGACCCTATACTGCTGCTTCTATTATATACTGCCTCTACTGACCCTATACTACCTCTACTGACCCTATACTGTCTTTTCTATTATATACTGCCTCTACTGCCCTATACTACCTCTACTACTGACCCTATACTGACTTGTCTATTGTATACTGCCTCTACTGACCCTATACTGCCTCATCTATTATATACTGCCTCTACTGACCCTATACTACCTCTACTACTGACCCTATACTGTCTTTTCTATTGTATACTTCCTCTACTGCCCTAAACTGACTTGTCTATTGTATACTGCCTCTACTGACCCTATACTACCTCTTCTATTGTATACTGCCTCTACTGCCCTATACTGACTTGTCTATTGTATACTGCCTCTACTGACCCTATACTGCCTCTTCTATTGTATACTGCCTATACTGCCCTATACTGACTTGTCTATTGTATACTGCCTCTACTGACCCTATACTGCCTCTTCTATTGTATACTGCCTATACTGCCCTATACTGACTTGTCTATTGTATACTGCCTCTACTGACTCGTCTATTGTATTCTGCCTCTACTGCCCTATACTGCCTCTTCTATTGTATTCTGCCTCTACTGACCGTATACTGCCTCTACTTACCCTATACTGACTCTTCTATTGACCATATACTGCCACTTCTATTGACCCTATACTGCCTCTACTAACTCTATACTGCCTCTTCTAGTGACCCTATACTGCTTTGACTGACCCTATACTGCCTCTTCTATTGACCCTATAGTGCCTCTACTTACCCTATACTGCCTCTTCTATTGACCCTATAGTGCCTCTACTGACCCTATACTGCCTCTACTAACCCTGTAGTGCCTCTGCTGCCCCTATACTGCCTCTACTGCCCCTTTACTGCCTCTTCTATTGACCCTATACTGCCTCTACTAACTCTATACTGCCTCTTCTATTGATTGTATACTGCTTTGACTCACCCTTTACTGCCTCTTCTATTGACCCTGTAGTGCCTCTACTGACCCTATACTGCCTCTACTGACCCTACACTGCCTCTACTGCCCCTATACTGCCTCTACTTACCCTATACTGCCTCTTCTATTGACCCTATACTGCCTCTACTTAGCCAATACTGCCTCTACTAACCCTGTAGTGCCTCTACTGCCCCTATACTGCCTCTACTTACCCTATACTGCCTCTTCTATTGACCCTATACTGCCTCTACTTACCCTATACTGCCTCTTCTATTGATTGTATACTGCTTTGACTCACCCTTTACTGCCTCTTCTATTGACCCTGTAGTGCCTCTACTGACCCTATACTGCCTCTTCTGACCGTATACTGCCTCTTCTATTGACCCTATAGTGCCTCTACTGACCTTATACTGCTTCTACTGCCCCTACACTGCCTCTACTTACCCTATATTGCCTCTTCTATTGACCCTATACTGCCTCTACTAACCCTGTAGTGCCTCTACTGCCCCTATACTGCCTCTACTTACCCTATACTGCCTCTTTTATTGACCCTATACTGCCTCTACTTAGCCAATACTGCCTCTACTAACCCTGTAGTGCCTCTACTGCCCCTATACTGCCTCTACTTACCCTATACAGCCTCCTCTATTGACCCTATACTGCCTCTACTTACCCTATACTGCCTCTTCTATTGACCCTATACTGCCTCTACTTACCCTATACCGCCTCTTCTATTGACCCTATACTGCCTCTGCTAACTCTAGACTGCCTCTTCTATTGATTGTATACTGCTTTGACTCACCCTATGCTGCCTCTTCTATTGACCCTGTAGTGCCTCTACTGACCCTACACTGCCTCTACTGCCCCTATACTGCCTCTACTTACCCTATACTGCCTCTTCTATTGACCCTATACTTCCTCTTCTTTTGACCCTATACTGCCTCTTCTATTGACCATATACTGCATGTACTAACCCTATACTGCCTCTACTGACCCTATACTGCCTGTACTAACCCTATACTGCCTCTACTGACCCTATACTGCCTGTACTAACCCTATACTGCCTCTACTGAACCTATACTGCCTCTTCTATTGACCCTATACTGCCTCTTCTATTGACCCTATACTTCCTCTTCTTTTGACCCTATACTTCCTCTTCTATTGACCATATACTGCATGTACTAACCCTATACTGCCTGTACTAACCCTATACTGCCTGTACTAACCCTATACTGCCTCTACTGATCCTATACTGCCTCTTCTATTGACCCTATACTGCCTGTACTAACCCTATACTGCCTCTTCTATTGACCCTATACTGCCACTTCTATTGACCCTATAGTGACTCTTTCCAGTGCCTTGAAAAGCAGGTTGGAGACCTCTCTACCATTCAAGGGGTAAAATGTCCTATTAAAAGCAATAGGAAACATCGGTGTAACTGCAGGGGGCGCCATTGTGAAGGGAACCCATTCACCATGAGCACAACAGAGTCAAGTTATGGCTGGAAGAACAGTTTTGTTTTCTGCACTGGGGCCCTGTTGTCGCTCATTTCAAGACCGATGGGAACGGCTACGTATCCTCTGTGGGAAAGTTGGTTTTCCCTACAATTACTCCAAACAGTCTTTGTTTATATGTCCCTAAGTGGGACAGAAATGCCTGACTGAAAAGCTGAACACATTTAACCCCTTACATGAGGGATTGAACCCCTGCAATGCTAGTGAAGTCTACACCAGATTTCTTTGCCACATTTTGGAGACCTCTCTAGCATTTAAGGGGTTAAAAGACACTTATTTATTCACCAAGGTGCAGTCTGTTAGGCCACTTTTTCATGGTACATATTACCGACAAGGAGGAAAGTGTTTTGTTTTTTTAATTAAAATCAGTCTTATTTTTAGCTTCTATTGTGTTTGAAAGAATTGCCATGAAATGACATTAATGCCCACAAAGAGAGCGGTGACACAAGCGCTGGAGGGATGAGAAGTGTTAGGTAAAGGAGATGCAGATGGGGCCACAGACAAAGGAATCCATTATTGTCTGTTCTGAGGCGAGAGAGGAGAGGTAGACACATTCATTCATTGCATTCACATTGTCAGCAACACGTGCCCCCTCCCCTGCACAGAGAGGGGATCCAGATGTTGCCTGCGCCCTTATTACTCACTTCCTACCTCCAACGTCAGAGCGTATTTAGGAAAGTGTTATGTATATTATTAATATAGAATTTAAAAGGGAAAATAACACAATGCGGGGCCCTGTATGAGTAGGAAGTCATCTGGATTCCGGTGTGGGCTGAAAAGATGTCTTTTTTAGTATTCGGATTGCACAGATTGCCTCCCCATTCTGTGTGAGCGAAACCATCAGCGCAGTTATAAGTCTTCTAACACCCACAGTCCTCTATTATAGGATTACATCACAAGCATTAATGTCACTCCAAACGGTAATGAACACAAGGAAATTCATTCTCTCCTCAAGAGGATTTCAGTTCCTACAGCAGAAGATGGGCCGCAGGAGACAATAAACTACACGTGAACTTGACAATAAAGGAGTATTACAGGTGTAAAGCCACCTGGTCTGTGTGTGTGTGTGTGTGTGTGTGAGTCTATTCTGCATGTAAATATGTGTGTGTGTGTGTGTGTTTGTGTATTCATGTGTGTGCATGTGTATATGTTTGTGCATGCCTGTTAGTGAGTGTGCATGTATGTGAGTGTGTGTATTTGTGGGACCATGTGTGCATGCATATGTATGCGTATGTAAGTGAGTTTCTATGCCTGCAGGTGAGTGGGAGTGTACAACCATTGTGGATCTCAGTTTGTATCTAGACACAAACCTCTGCTGAGCCGGACGCATACAAATAGAGCTTCACTCACTAGATCTATCAAAAATAAATACAATAAATAAAATAAAACTTTTTTTATGAAAACATATTTTATAGAGCATATCCTGATGAATAAAACAAGGTCACTCCCATCGCTGTCAGATGTTTTATTCAAAATTTATAGAAGTTTAAATAACCAGGAAGTGAATTTACTGTGTTTACTTCCTGGTAGGTCTAACTGACAGGAAGTGAATTTACTGTGTTTACTTCCTGATAGTTCTAACTGACAGGAAGTGAATTTACTGTGTTTACTTCCTGATAGTTCTAACTGACAGGAAGTGAATTTACTGTGTGTTTACTTCCTGATAGTTCTAACTGACAGGTAGGGTTGCCACCTTTTCTTCAAAACAATAATGGCTAAGCCATTCCCTCCATAGACTTAACATTGTAAAGAAGCCAATTTTTTACCGGCCTGCCGGTAAAATACAGGCTGGGTGGCAACCCTACTGACAGGAAGTGAATTTACTGTGTTTACTTCCTGATAGTTCTAATTGACAGGAAGTGACTCAGCAGTTTCTATCACATTCTATTAGGGTTGCCACCCAACCGGTATTTTACCAGCAGGCCGGTAAAAAATTGGCTTCTGTCCAATGTCCAAAGTCTATGGAGGGAATGCCATGGCCGATATTTTTTTGAAGAAAAGGTGTTAACCCTACATTCTATGGAGAACTGTAAGTCACTGACTTTTCTGACTTTCCTCTCCATTAGAATCTAACAGGAAATCTAATTAGAATTTGACCACTAGAGGGCACTGCTAATGTAAAAAAACATGGGTTTAAACTGTAATAACTCTAAAAATATAAATCTCTCTGCAGTGGGAGTACCCTTATTTTATTCAATAGGAAAATCCCTACAATATATATTTTTTCATAAAAAAGTTTACTGCTCCTTTAAGCACCCTTGATCAATTAAACAATGTGTTTTGATCAATCAGGCTTTCTTCACCTGCTTTTTATTTGTACTGTGGGGATATAAGGTGCAAGATAAGATTTTGGGAGATTTTGGCTCCTCCTTTCTTGGCTGTTAGCACCCCAGACAGGGTGACAGCTGAATTAGGGAAGGTATATATGTCTCCCTCAATTCCCTCACAAGGGTTTTGCTCACAATAGAGGTAAGGGTGGAATCACTGCATTATATTAAATACATACTCACAGATTGTAGGTAGATATGGACTTGTCTGAATCTGGTGCCTTGAAGGAAAGAGAAGTTTTCCATGTCTTCTGTCCCAAAACAGGTCACTAAATCCACTGTTTTATTTGTAGCAATTCATGGGTTGTTTATTTGTAAAACTCAGGATTAGATTTGCAGACAATCTCTTTTTGTTTACTATGTGAAAGATAACTATGAATGTATACAGTGTGTGTGTGTGCACTCGTGTGTGTGTATATGTATGTAGGAGTAAGTGTATATATTTGTACACTTGCATGTGTGTGTGTCTGTATTTGTGAGTGTGTGTGTGTATATATATATATATATATATATATATATATATAGGTGTGCGTGTCTGCATTTTTGTGTGTGTGTGTATCTATATATCTATTTGTATATGTATATATGTATCTGTATGTATATATATATATATATAGGTGTGTGTGTATGTCGGTGTGTGTGTATATATTTATATATATATATATTTACACCAAAACTATTTAGGCAAAGTTGTAAATGGGTGAAAGATCCCCTTTAAGTAATATTCTGGTTATCCTGTACAAATTAAGCACACTACTGTGCGCACTACCAAACACATAATTTGCTGATATTTTTCACTACTAGATATTTTACAGCATGTAGCGAATGTAATTACCAGATGTAAATACTTTGTGTATTGCGTCCTAGGAGTTTCTGTACAAGTCACACCTTAATATTCTTTCAAAAGAGCCCTTCTTCAAAAGGACTACATGTAACAAATGTAATTATTAGATGTAATAACTTTGCATATTGTGTTAAAGCCCATAGGAGTTTCTGTACAAGTCACACCTTAACATTTTTTCAAAAGGTCTGTTCTTCAAAAGGACTACATTTAACACATGTAAAAAAGTAAGAATGCAATTATTAGATGACACACCCATTCTGTAATCAGTATGCATATTTTCTTTCTTGCTTGGAGGAACACCTTCATATTTCACTAAATGCACATCCTCACATTGGGGAGCTGTGTTACAGCCTGCTGTACCTCTTGGCCGGCGTCATATTGCCAGTTACTGATGCCTTGCTGGGGCCAGTGCTGACACTCCTTCCCTGTTCCCTGTGTCTCTCTCCCAGCTCGCAGCCTGGCCGCATCTGGTGCCTCCCGTGGCCGGCCATGCTCTCTCCCGGGGCAGCGCAGCTGGATTTCATCAACGTACATGGGAGGGGTGTTGTGTCATTTTATTAAGCATTCCTGTGGGTGTTACACACCCACGTCTTTATACCATGGGCCATGGCTTAACTCCTCCTTACTGCTTCCTGACTTGGTATATAAGGGTGGTGGAGCCTGTGCTCAGTAGCCCTTACATTGGTGTCAGTGACAGTCACTTTTCTCCTAGTTGTGCTCCGTGTATGACCTTGGCATTGTCTGACCATCCTATCTGATGCTGACCTGTGGCTCTGTCTGACTATCTGCTCCGTTCTCATTTCTGCTATTGTTAGATACCCAATCTGGTGCAGACCTCTGGCTGACTACCCACTCCGTGTATGACCCTGGCATTGTCTGACCATCCTATCTGGTGCTGACCTGTGGCTCTGTCTGACTATCTGCTCCGTTCTCATTTCTGCTATTGTTAGATACCAAATCTGGTGCAGACCTGTGGCTCTGGCTGACTACCCACTCCGTGTATGACCCTGGCATTGTCTGACCATCCTATCTGGTGCTGACTTGCGGCTCTATCTGACTATACCCTCCATGTGATCTCTGGGATAGCTGGATACCCACTCTGGTGCAGACCTGTGGCTCTAGATGACTACCCGCTCCGTGTATGACCTTGGCATTGTCTGACCATCCTATCTGATGCTGACCTGTGGCTCTGTCTGACTATCTGCTCCGTTCTCATTTCTGCTATTGTTAGATACCCAATCTGGTGCAGACCTGTGCCTCTGGCTGACTACCCGCTCCGTGTATGACCTTGGCATTGTCTGACCATCCAACCTGGTGCTGACCTGTGGCTCTGTCTGACTATACCCTCAATGTGATCTCTGGGATAGCTGGATACCCACTCTGGTGCAGACCTGTGCCTCTGGCTGACTACCCGCTCCGTGTATGACCTTGGCATTGTCTGATCATCCTATCTGGTGCTGACCTGTGGGTCTGTCTGACTATCCCCTCCGTGTGATCTCTGGGATAGTGGGATAACCAATCTGGTGCAGGCCTGTGGCTCTGGCTGACTACCAGCTCCGTGTTTTACCTAGACTTGGATATCCATCCATCCAGTTGCATACTTGTGGCTTTGGCTGACTACCCGCTCAGTGCCTTAACCTAGGCTTGTCTCGCTACCCATTCTGGTGCTGACCTGTGGCTCTATCTGACTATTGTCTCTGTGTTGCCTACGTAGTCGGATACCCTATTTGGTGCAGACCTGTGGCTCTGGCAGACTCCTCACATATTCACATGGGCTCCTAGTCTATGTGAGAAATACCCGGACGCAGTCTCATACTTCTCATAGGACTATCATGCTCCATGGTGGGATCTTCCTTATCTTATCCTGTGTTTATTTTGTATATTCCATGATCTGTTTGCCTCTATCAATAAAATGAATTTTTACTCTAAGTACTTGTCCGCCAATCTTTTGCAAACCTTGACTGTACGTAAGGGCTATGACAGCGGACATTACTGGTGATCCACCTTTTCAGAGTATCCTAGACAGGATGGAGACTCAGGACCAACGTATAAATCAATTATCATTGGCCATGCAAACCTTGCTGAACCATACTGCACACCTTGAAAGCTCTGACAGACAACCGGTGGCCTCTCTTGCTTCTTCCCCGGCACTGGTGATTCCTACCGCTCCTGATGCAGGCATGATCAGAGGGTTGTCTGGCTCCGCTCCGCTGCCACGACGTTATGTTGGGGATCCTGAGTTGTGCTGTGGGTTCCTCATCCAATTGGGCATATACTTTGAGATGGTACCTCAAGCCTTCCCTAATGAGCGCAGTAGGGTTGGTTTTATGATTTCGCTCAGGCAAAGCGCTGGCTTGGGCGAATTCTTTATGGGAGACCAATAGACCCATAGTATATAACTTTATGGAATTTGTGGCCTCTTTTAAACGAGTATTTGATGTGTCGGGTCGCACTGCCTCGGCTCCCAAGTACCTGATGTCCATTCGCCAGGGCATTCGTATGGTGGCTGAGTACACTATCGAATTTTGTACTCTGGCAGCTGAAGTGGGGTGGAATAATGAGGCCCTAGTAACTGCTTTTTCCCAGTGGTTGTGTCATACTATTAAAGATGAGATTGCTGCCCAAGAGTTGCCAAAAAATTTAGATGAGTTGGTCTCCTTTACTATCCAAATTGACACCAGGATATGGGAGAGACCTTCATTTAAGGAGCGCCTGTGGAGGCCTCCCTCTCGATTGGCACCTCATTTTTCTCACCCACCCATTCCTCTCTCACCTCCCATGCCTTCTAGTTCGGATCCTATGGGCAGTGAAGCCATGCAAGTTGGTTCAACTCACCTCTCTGTGGAGGACAGGGCCTTCCGAAGGAGGGAGGGACTTTGTTTATATTGCGGTCATCTTTGGGAATGCTTCCACAACCGTTGCTGTTTGTCTTATATTGCGGTAAGCCTGGACACCTGCTGAGGTCCTGCCCGGTGCGTCCGGGAAACGCTCGCACCTAAGGTCCTGTCGGGGACAGATCTTAGGGGCCATTTCTCAGTCCCCAGAGATCATCCAGGACAAACCTATCCTGGAAGTAATTCTTTCTTGCGCTGATTCCTCCGGGACTGCTCCTGCCTTGCTGGATATTTTGTTGATGCAGAGTTTACGGCAAAAAACTTGATCCCAGTGCAGCTCCGCTCCTCACCATTAGCCATCGAGGCTACAGACGTAGACCTCTTCTACCCCCTCATATCACACATGATACGTCCCCTTTGACCTTGAGGTTGGGGACCCTTCATAAGGAGGTCCTGAAATTTCAGGTGATCAGTTCCCCCACTAAGCCATTGTTCTGGGGTTCCCTTGGTTGCATGGACATAACTCTAGAATCAATTGGCATACCTGTTATATATTGTCTGGGCTCTGCAGTGTACCGATTCCTGTCCCTCCCACCCTAGAAGACTTATTGGTGCTACCTCCCCAGTCCTGCCTGAGCAGTATTTGCCTTTCAGTGATGTATTCAACAATCTTTTTTTTTTTTAATCTTATTATGCCTCCTTTACTTTTTCTTTTTCCATTAATATACTGTTACAGTTGGCAAGCAAAACCAGGAGTCAGAGGGTATAGTTAAGATAATCTTTATGTTGAGAAGAATAACAGTAATGCAATATATATATATATATATATATATACACACAGTGGGTGATCGAAGAGGCAAGCACTGTATCAGGAATAGCAGTCTCTCAATATCTCCACCACACTGTCCGAGACTAGGCCTCAGCCTGCTGGAGTCTCAAAGTACGGTAACGCCCAGATCTAGCACTGACTCAACCTGCAGTCAGTCTAGGAGCGGAGTCTATACTGTATGCAACACGGAAGCTACTGACTCAGCCTGCAGTCAGTAGCTAGGAGTCTGCTAGAGCCCCAGGTCAGGAAGGATGTCTGAGGAACGGAACCAACACAGGTGGTAAATATACCTTTTGAGCTAGGTGCAAATGACCAAAGGGGTAATTTATTGAGTTATGTTACAGGTTTACTTAAAAGTGTATTCTTTTACCAGGGCCAGCATACAAGAGACCCGTCAGTCTTTTTAGTCTTTTATAAGAGCTAGTGATGCAAGGGCAAATTTTAGTGTAAATTTTATAATGTTGGATAAATATCTTATTTTACAATGGAATGTGGTGGTGGATGGGACTTGCAGTGAACTATCAATGCATAAAAGAAAAAAAACTAAGAAGTAGTGCATTGGTCCATTCAAAAATCAGATGGGCGAGTAGATTAGTGAGGATAAGAAGGCTGATGTCCTGAATATATTCTTTTTATCAATATATACCAGAGAACAAGCAATGACAGACGAAAGAACGTCAACAAATAACATGTACAACCATAACATTTTCAGTTATAAAGTTAACATAAAAAGAGGTAATGGAAGACTAGACAAAATGAATGCTGACAAAGCACCTGGCCCCGGTGATATACATCTAAGGGTTGTTCTAGAACCTAGTGCAGTGTTAGCAAGGTCCCTCCTTTTCATTTTAAACACTCTGAGGGCTCGATTCAATTGTCTCCATGAGGCAAAAAAAAAAGCCGGTATTTTTTTTAAGTGGATCTATCACATATAGATACCTAATGCTCATAATATAGAGCATTTAGCGAAAAAGTTGAATATGTTATTCTTTTTTTAAAAAAAAAACGTTATCTGCGCAAAAATTAAACTTTAAAATGTGCCCAGCAACCTACTTCCTGCTTACAGCACTGCCTCTGCTTCCGTCCCACTACCCAGCATCCTCTGATGACGGAGGCTTTCTGTCTCTAAGCCGGAGCAATCTCATTGGCAGAGATCGATATCTAACCAATAAGATCGCTCCAGCTTAGAGACAGAAAGCCTCCGTCATCAGAGGATGCTGGGTAGTGGGACGGGAGCAGCCTCTGTGCGGCAAGCAGCTTGCCACAGTGGCAAATGGAAGTAGGCTGCTGGGCACCTTTTAATCTGGAATTTTTGCGTAGATACGTTTAAAAAAAAAAAAAATGACTAACATATTAAACTTTTTTGCTAAATGCTCTGTCTAATGAGCATTAGATATCTATATGAGATAGATCTACTTTAAGCACGCTTAGCAATTCAATTACCTGTGCTATGAAGAAATGCCTGCAGAAAAAAAGCATTTTGGGCGCTAGAATTAGCACGATAGAAACGTACTCCAAATAGTGGAATCTGCAATACAATTGACTGTGTTAGCGGTCAGATGCGCTAAGGGACCCATGTTAATGTGGGAGAATCTGCACCCAGTTTTTTTGGGCACATAGTCCCTTATTACATTTTTAAACAGCCGACACATGAATTGAATGTGGAAAAAAAAAGTCTAAAAAGAGTTCCCAGTGGAAATATTGGGCCCTAAGTCCCATATCAATACATCTGAAGCACTCCCAAAATGTGTCTAGTGTTAGTAGAATTAACCCTATGAGTGCCAGTGGGGTATGCTCACAGGGTTAATCCGACTAAATTACAAAGCAAAAGCCCCTTAAAAGTAACACTTACCGTTAATCCTGATGCCCAGCGCAGTTCTCAGCACCCTGGTCAGCTACCGTCCATCTTCTTCTTCATTCTTCTCATCTTCTTTCTTCTTCTGTTCCATCCTCGTTCTTCCTTCTTCCATTGACAGTCCTGTAAAATAAAGAGGAATATTAATGATGTGTCACAATAAAAGAACTCACACATATGTCCATAGTTATAACCCCTTAAGTGCCAGAGGTGTAATCAACACATTGCAGAGTAATGGATTGACTACCTCTCTGGCACTCAAAGGGTTAAGCATTGCACATATGTGCAAGTCAAAATAGTAGAAGATACCAAATGTTCCAAACATTTTTCCCATTATTCCGTTCCGAAATAATCGAAAGATGGAATTCGAAAAATTGTGGGTGAAAAAAGGAATCATTAATAAAATGCCTCCTTTTTTGTTCTCCGTCATTGTTGGCGGCCATGGCGGTGGGGTAGAAATTGCAAACATAGCCCCCCTCTTAATACCTCATGAGCGGATGCCCGTTCCAGTGTGAGGGAATTTTGGACAGAGGCTGCCCTTTTATATGGGCAGTCTCTTTCAAAATGACTCACAGCCATTGGCTGGGATGTGTGCTTATCAACCTCCCAGTCAATCAGCTGCGAGCAGGTTCCTTCAATCCCCCACTCGAATCTGTTTAGCTGGGAGGTATGCAGCACACCTCCCAGCTAATGGCTGTGATCATTTTGAACAGGGACTGCCCATGTAAAAGGTCAGACTCTGTTTAAAATTCCCTCACACTGGAAAGGACATCTGCCCTTGAGGTACTAAGAGAGGTTTTAGTTCTGCAATTCCTTCCGCTGCAGATACCGCTGATGCCAACAGTGGCAGAGAACAAAAAAAAGGGGGCATTTTAATAATGATTCAGTTTTTGCCCACTATTTAATTTTTCAAATTCCAAAGATTATTTCAGGAAGGGAAAAATGGGGAAATATTTCTGGAACATTTTGCATCTTCTACTATTTTAACTCGGACATATGTGCAATGCACATTTGTGAGAGTTCTTTTTATGGCACAGCATTAACATTTCTCTTTATTTTACAGGATGTGAATGGAAGACGGAAGAAAGACGGAACAGAAGAAGAGAGAAGATGGTGAGAAAGAAGATGGAACAGAAGAAGAAAGAGGATGGAGAGGAAGAAGGTTAGAGAACAAAGAGGAACGAAGATAGAAAAAGATGGACAGTGGATGACAGGTAAGTGTTACACAGATCTGGGTGTTAGGATAGTGTTAGGGGTAGTATCGGATGGACAATGGATGACAGGTAAGTGTTACACAGATCTGGGTGTTAGGATAGTGTTAGGGGTAGTATTGGATGGACAGTGGATGACAGGTAAGTGTAACACAGATCTAGGTGTTAGGATAGTGTTAGGGGTAGTATTGGATGGACAGTGGATGACAGGTAAGTGTAACACAGATCTGGGTGTTAGGATAGTGTTAGGGGTAGTATTGGGTGGACAGTGGATGACAGGTAAGTGTTACACAGATCTAGGTGTTAGGATAGTGTTAGGAGTAGTATTGGATGGACAGTGGATGACAGGTAAGTGTTACACAGATCTGGGTGTTAGGATAGTGTTAGGGGTAGTATTGGATGGACAGTGGATGACAGGTAAGTGTTACACAGATCTAGGTGTTAGGATAGTGTTAGGAGTAGTATTGGATGGACAGTGGATGACAGGTAAGTGTTACACAGATCTGGGTGTTAGGATAGTGTTAGGGGTAGTATTGGATGGACAGTGGATGACAGGTAAGTGTAACACAGATGTAGGTGTTAGGATAGTGTTAGGGGTAGTATTGGATGGACAGTGGATGACAGGTAAGTGTAACACAGATCTGGGTGTTAGGATAGTGTTAGGGGTAGTATTGGATGGACAGTGGATGACAGGTAAGTGTAACACAGATCTGGGTGTTAAGATAGTGTTAGGGGTAGTATTGGATGGACAGTGGATGACAGGTAAGTGTAACACAGATCTGGGTGTTAGGATAGTGTTAGGGGTAGTGTTGGATGGACAGTGGATGACAGGTAAGTGTAATACAAAGCTGGGTGTTAGGATAGTGTTAGGAGTAGTATTGGATGGACAGTGGATGACAGGTAAGTGTAACACAGATCTGGGTGTTAGGATAGTGTTAGGAGTAGTATTGGATGGACAGTGGATGACAGGTAAGTGTTACACAGATCTGGGTGTTAGGATAGTGTTAGGGGTAGTATTGGATGGACAGTGGATGACAGGTAAGTGTTAAACAGATCTGGGTGTTAGGATAGTGTTAGGGGTAGTATGGGATGGACAGTGGATGACAGGTAAGTGTAACACAGATCTGGGTGTTAGGATAGTGTTAGGCGCAGTATCGGATGGACAGTGGATGACAGGTAAGTGTAACACAGATCTAGGTGTTAGGATAGTGTTAGGGGTAGTATCGGATGGACAATGGATGACAGGTAAGTGTTACGCAGATCTGGGTGTTAGGATAGTGTTAGGGGTAGTATTGGATGGACAGTGGATGACAGGTAAGTGTTACACAGATCTGGGTGTTAGGATAGTGTTAGGGGTAGTATTGGATGGACAGTAGATGACAGGTAAGTGTTACACAGATCTAGGTGTTAGGATAGTGTTAGGGGTAGTATCGGATGGACAGTGGATGACAGGAAAGTGTAATACAAAGCTGGGTGTTAGGATAGTGTTAGGAGTAGTATTGGATGGACAGTGGATGACAGGTAAGTGTAACACAGATCTGGGTGTTAGGATAGTGTTAGGAGTAGTATTGGATGGACAGTGGATGACAGGTAATTGTTACACAGATCTGGGTGTTAGGATAGTGTTAGGGGTAGTATTGGATGGACAGTGGATGACAGGTAAGTGTTACACAGATCTGGGTGTTAGGATAGTGTTAGGGGTAGTATTGGATGGACAGTGGATGACAGGTAAGTGTTACACAGATCTGGGTGTTAGGATAGTGTTAGGGGTAGTGTTGGATGGACAGTGGATGACAGGTAAGTGTAACACAGATCTAGGTGTTAGGATAGTGTTAGGGGTAGTATTGGATGGACAGTGGATGACAGGTAAGTGTAACACAGATGTAGGTGTTAGGATAGTGTTAGGGGTAGTATTGGATGGACAGTGGATGACAGGTAAGTGTAACACAGATCTGGGTGTTAGGATAGTGTTAGGGGTAGTATTGGATGGACAGTGGATGACAGGTAAGTGTAACACAGATCTGGGTGTTAAGATAGTGTTAGGGGTAGTATTGGATGGACAGTGGATGACAGGTAAGTGTAACACAGATCTGGGTGTTAGGATAGTGTTAGGGGTAGTGTTGGATGGACAGTGGATGACAGGTAAGTGTAATACAAAGCTGGGTGTTAGGATAGTGTTAGGAGTAGTATTGGATGGACAGTGGATGACAGGTAAGTGTAACACAGATCTGGGTGTTAGGATAGTGTTAGGAGTAGTATTGGATGGACAGTGGATGACAGGTAAGTGTTACACAGATCTGGGTGTTAGGATAGTGTTAGGGGTAGTATTGGATGGACAGTGGATGACAGGTAAGTGTTAAACAGATCTGGGTGTTAGGATAGTGTTAGGGGTAGTATGGGATGGACAGTGGATGACAGGTAAGTGTAACACAGATCTGGGTGTTAGGATAGTGTTAGGCGCAGTATCGGATGGACAGTGGATGACAGGTAAGTGTAACACAGATCTAGGTGTTAGGATAGTGTTAGGGGTAGTATCGGATGGACAATGGATGACAGGTAAGTGTTACGCAGATCTGGGTGTTAGGATAGTGTTAGGGGTAGTATTGGATGGACAGTGGATGACAGGTAAGTGTTACACAGATCTGGGTGTTAGGATAGTGTTAGGGGTAGTATTGGATGGACAGTAGATGACAGGTAAGTGTTACACAGATCTAGGTGTTAGGATAGTGTTAGGGGTAGTATCGGATGGACAGTGGATGACAGGAAAGTGTAATACAAAGCTGGGTGTTAGGATAGTGTTAGGAGTAGTATTGGATGGACAGTGGATGACAGGTAAGTGTAACACAGATCTGGGTGTTAGGATAGTGTTAGGAGTAGTATTGGATGGACAGTGGATGACAGGTAATTGTTACACAGATCTGGGTGTTAGGATAGTGTTAGGGGTAGTATTGGATGGACAGTGGATGACAGGTAAGTGTTACACAGATCTGGGTGTTAGGATAGTGTTAGGGGTAGTATTGGATGGACAGTGGATGACAGGTAAGTGTTACACAGATCTGGGTGTTAGGATAGTGTTAGGGGTAGTGTTGGATGGACAGTGGATGACAGGTAAGTGTAACACAGATCTAGGTGTTAGGATAGTGTTAGGGGTAGTATTGGATGGACAGTGGATGACAGGTAAGTGTAACACAGATCTGGGTGTTAGGATAGTGTTAGGGGTAGTATTGGATGGACAGTGGATGACAGGTAAGTGTTACACAGAGCTAGGTGTTAGGATAGTGTTAGGGGTAGTATTGGATGGACAGTGGATGACAGGTAAGTGTAACACAGATCTGGGTGTTAGGATAGTGTTAGGGGTAGTGTTGGATGGACAGTGGATGACAGGTAAGTGTAATACAAAGCTGGGTGTTAGGATAGTGTTAGGAGTAGTATTGGATGGACAGTGGATGACAGGTAAGTGTTACACAGATCTGGGTGTTAGGATAGTGTTAGGGGTAGTATTGGATGGACAGTGGATGACAGGTAAGTGTTACACAGATCTGGGTGTTAGGATAGTGTTAGGGGTAGTATTGGATGGACAGTGGATGACAGGTAAGTGTAACACAGATCTGGGTGTTAGGATAGTGTTAGGCGCAGTATCGGATGGACAGTGGATGACAGGTAAGTGTAACACAGATCTAGGTGTTAGGATAGTGTTAGGGGTAGTATCGGATGGACAGTGGATGACAGGTAAGTGTTACGCGGATCTGGGTGTTAGGATAGTGTTAGGGGTAGTATTGGATGGACAGTGGATGACAGGTAAGTGTTACACAGATCTGGGTGTTAGGATAGTGTTAGGGGTAGTATTGGATGGACAGTGGATGACAGGTAAGTGTTACACAGATCTAGGTGTTAGGATAGTGTTAGGGGTAGTATCGGATGGACAGTGGATGACAGGTAAGTGTAATACAAAGCTGGGTGTTAGGATAGTGTTAGGAGTAGTATTGGATGGACAGTGGATGACAGGTAAGTGTAACACAGATCTGGGTGTTAGGATAGTGTTATGAGTAGTATTGGATGGACAGTGGATGACAGGTAAGTGTTACACAGATATGGGTGTTAGGATAGTGTTAGGGGTAGTATTGGATGGACAGTGGATGACAGGTAAGTGTTACACAGATCTGGGTGTTAGGATAGTGTTAGGGGTAGTATTGGATGGACAGTGGATGACAGGTAAGTGTAACACAGATCTGGGTGTTAGGATAGTGTTAGGCGCAGTATCGGATGGACAGTGGATGACAGGTAAGTGTAACACAGATCTAGGTGTTAGGATAGTGTTAGGGGTAGTATCGGATGGACAATGGATGACAGGTAAGTGTTACGCAGATCTGGGTGTTAGGATAGTGTTAGGGGTAGTATTGGATGGACAGTGGATGACAGGTAATTGTTACACAGATCTGGGTGTTAGGATAGTGTTAGGGGTAGTGTTGGATGGACAGTGGATGACAGGTAAGTGTTACACAGATCTGGGTGTTAGGATAGTGTTAGGGGTAGTATTGGATGGACAGTGGATGACAGGTAAGTGTTACACAGATCTGGGTGTTAGGATAGTGTTAGGGGTAGTGTTGGATGGACAGTGGATGACAGGTAAGTGTAACACAGATCTAGGTGTTAGGATAGTGTTAGGGGTGGTATTGGATGGACAGTGGATGACAGGTAAGTGTAACACAGATCTGGGTGTTAGGATAGTGTTAGGGGTAGTATTGGATGGACAGTGGATGACAGGTAAGTGTTACACAGAGCTAGGTGTTAGGATAGTGTTAGGGGTAGTATTGGATGGACAGTGGATGACAGGTAAGTGTAACACAGATCTGGGTGTTAGGATAGTGTTAGGGGTAGTGTTGGATGGACAGTGGATGACAGGTAAGTGTAATACAAAGCTGGGTGTTAGGATAGTGTTAGGAGTAGTATTGGATGGACAGTGGATGACAGGTAAGTGTTACACAGATCTGGGTGTTAGGATAGTGTTAGGGGTAGTATTGGATGGACAGTGGATGACAGGTAAGTGTTACACAGATCTGGGTGTTAGGATAGTGTTAGGGGTAGTATTGGATGGACAGTGGATGACAGGTAAGTGTAACACAGATCTGGGTGTTAGGATAGTGTTAGGCGCAGTATCGGATGGACAGTGGATGACAGGTAAGTGTAACACAGATCTAGGTGTTAGGATAGTGTTAGGGGTAGTATCGGATGGACAGTGGATGACAGGTAAGTGTTACGCGGATCTGGGTGTTAGGATAGTGTTAGGGGTAGTATTGGATGGACAGTGGATGACAGGTAAGTGTTACACAGATCTGGGTGTTAGGATAGTGTTAGGGGTAGTATTGGATGGACAGTGGATGACAGGTAAGTGTTACACAGATCTAGGTGTTAGGATAGTGTTAGGGGTAGTATCGGATGGACAGTGGATGACAGGTAAGTGTAATACAAAGCTGGGTGTTAGGATAGTGTTAGGAGTAGTATTGGATGGACAGTGGATGACAGGTAAGTGTAACACAGATCTGGGTGTTAGGATAGTGTTATGAGTAGTATTGGATGGACAGTGGATGACAGGTAAGTGTTACACAGATCTGGGTGTTAGGATAGTGTTAGGGGTAGTATTGGATGGACAGTGGATGACAGGTAAGTGTTACACAGATCTGGGTGTTTGGATAGTGTTAGGGGTAGTATTGGATGGACAGTGGATGACAGGTAAGTGTAACACAGATCTGGGTGTTAGGATAGTGTTAGGCGCAGTATCGGATGGACAGTGGATGACAGGTAAGTGTAACACAGATCTAGGTGTTAGGATAGTGTTAGGGGTAGTATCGGATGGACAATGGATGACAGGTAAGTGTTACGCAGATCTGGGTGTTAGGATAGTGTTAGGGGTAGTATTGGATGGACAGTGGATGACAGGTAAGTGTTACACAGATCTGGGTGTTAGGATAGTGTTAGGGGTAGTATTGGATGGACAGTGGATGACAGGTAAGTGTTACACAGATCTGGGTGTTAGGATAGTGTTAGGGGTAGTATTGGATGGACAGTGGATGACAGGTAAGTGTAACACAGATCTGGGTGTTAGGATAGTGTTAGGCGTAGTATCGGATGGACAGTGGATGACAGGTAAGTGTAACACAGATCTAGGTGTTAGGATAGTGTTAGGGGTAGTACTGGATGGACAGTGGATGACAGGTAAGTGTTACACAGATCTGGGTGTTAGGATAGTGTTATGGGATAGTATCGGATGGACAGTGGATGACAGGTAAGTGTTACACAGATCTGGGTGTTAGGATAGTGTTAGGGGTAGTATCGGATGGACAGTGGATGACAGGTAAGTGTTACACAGATCTGGGTGTTAGGATAGTGTTAGGGGTAGTATCGGACGGACAGTGGATGACAGGTGAGTGTTACACAGATCTGGGTGTTAGGATACTGTTTAGGGGTAGTATCGGATGGACAGTGGATGACAGGTAAGTGTAACACAGATCTGGGTGTTAGGATAGTGTTAGGGGTAGTATCGGATGGACAGTGGATGACAGGTAAGTGTAACACAGATCTAGGTGTTAGGATAGTGTTAGAGGTAGTACTGGATGGACAGTGGATGACAGGTAAGTGTTACACAGATCTGGGTGTTAGGATAGTGTTATGGGATAGTATCGGATGGACAGTGGATGACAGGTAAGTGTTACACAGATCTGGGTGTTAGGATAGTGTTAGGGGTAGTATTGGATGGACAGTGGATGACAGGTAAGTGTAACACAGATCTGGGTGTTAGGATAGTGTTAGGCGCAGTATCGGATGGACAGTGGATGACAGGTAAGTGTAACACAGATCTAGGTGTTAGGATAGTGTTAGGGGTAGTATCGGATGGACAATGGATGACAGGTAAGTGTTACGCAGATCTGGGTGTTAGGATAGTGTTAGGGGTAGTATTGGATGGACAGTGGATGACAGGTAAGTGTTACACAGATCTGGGTGTTAGGATAGTGTTAGGGGTAGTATTGGATGGACAGTGGATGACAGGTAAGTGTTACACAGATCTGGGTGTTAGGATAGTGTTAGGGGTAGTATTGGATGGACAGTGGATGACAGGTAAGTGTAACACAGATCTGGGTGTTAGGATAGTGTTAGGCGTAGTATCGGATGGACAGTGGATGACAGGTAAGTGTAACACAGATCTAGGTGTTAGGATAGTGTTAGGGGTAGTACTGGATGGACAGTGGATGACAGGTAAGTGTTACACAGATCTGGGTGTTAGGATAGTGTTATGGGATAGTATCGGATGGACAGTGGATGACAGGTAAGTGTAACACAGATCTGGGTGTTAGGATAGTGTTAGGGGTAGTATTGGATGGACAGTGGATGACAGGTAAGTGTTACACAGAGCTAGGTGTTAGGATAGTGTTAGGGGTAGTATTGGATGGACAGTGGATGACAGGTAAGTGTAACACAGATCTGGGTGTTAGGATAGTGTTAGGGGTAGTGTTGGATGGACAGTGGATGACAGGTAAGTGTAATACAAAGCTGGGTGTTAGGATAGTGTTAGGAGTAGTATTGGATGGACAGTGGATGACAGGTAAGTGTTACACAGATCTGGGTGTTAGGATAGTGTTAGGGGTAGTATTGGATGGACAGTGGATGACAGGTAAGTGTTACACAGATCTGGGTGTTAGGATAGTGTTAGGGGTAGTATTGGATGGACAGTGGATGACAGGTAAGTGTAACACAGATCTGGGTGTTAGGATAGTGTTAGGCGCAGTATCGGATGGACAGTGGATGACAGGTAAGTGTAACACAGATCTAGGTGTTAGGATAGTGTTAGGGGTAGTATCGGATGGACAGTGGATGACAGGTAAGTGTTACGCGGATCTGGGTGTTAGGATAGTGTTAGGGGTAGTATTGGATGGACAGTGGATGACAGGTAAGTGTTACACAGATCTGGGTGTTAGGATAGTGTTAGGGGTAGTATTGGATGGACAGTGGATGACAGGTAAGTGTTACACAGATCTAGGTGTTAGGATAGTGTTAGGGGTAGTATCGGATGGACAGTGGATGACAGGTAAGTGTAATACAAAGCTGGGTGTTAGGATAGTGTTAGGAGTAGTATTGGATGGACAGTGGATGACAGGTAAGTGTAACACAGATCTGGGTGTTAGGATAGTGTTATGAGTAGTATTGGATGGACAGTGGATGACAGGTAAGTGTTACACAGATATGGGTGTTAGGATAGTGTTAGGGGTAGTATTGGATGGACAGTGGATGACAGGTAAGTGTTACACAGATCTGGGTGTTAGGATAGTGTTAGGGGTAGTATTGGATGGACAGTGGATGACAGGTAAGTGTAACACAGATCTGGGTGTTAGGATAGTGTTAGGCGCAGTATCGGATGGACAGTGGATGACAGGTAAGTGTAACACAGATCTAGGTGTTAGGATAGTGTTAGGGGTAGTATCGGATGGACAATGGATGACAGGTAAGTGTTACGCAGATCTGGGTGTTAGGATAGTGTTAGGGGTAGTATTGGATGGACAGTGGATGACAGGTAATTGTTACACAGATCTGGGTGTTAGGATAGTGTTAGGGGTAGTGTTGGATGGACAGTGGATGACAGGTAAGTGTTACACAGATCTGGGTGTTAGGATAGTGTTAGGGGTAGTATTGGATGGACAGTGGATGACAGGTAAGTGTTACACAGATCTGGGTGTTAGGATAGTGTTAGGGGTAGTGTTGGATGGACAGTGGATGACAGGTAAGTGTAACACAGATCTAGGTGTTAGGATAGTGTTAGGGGTAGTATTGGATGGACAGTGGATGACAGGTAAGTGTAACACAGATCTGGGTGTTAGGATAGTGTTAGGGGTAGTATTGGATGGACAGTGGATGACAGGTAAGTGTTACACAGAGCTAGGTGTTAGGATAGTGTTAGGGGTAGTATTGGATGGACAGTGGATGACAGGTAAGTGTAACACAGATCTGGGTGTTAGGATAGTGTTAGGGGTAGTGTTGGATGGACAGTGGATGACAGGTAAGTGTAATACAAAGCTGGGTGTTAGGATAGTGTTAGGAGTAGTATTGGATGGACAGTGGATGACAGGTAAGTGTTACACAGATCTGGGTGTTAGGATAGTGTTAGGGGTAGTATTGGATGGACAGTGGATGACAGGTAAGTGTTACACAGATCTGGGTGTTAGGATAGTGTTAGGGGTAGTATTGGATGGACAGTGGATGACAGGTAAGTGTAACACAGATCTGGGTGTTAGGATAGTGTTAGGCGCAGTATCGGATGGACAGTGGATGACAGGTAAGTGTAACACAGATCTAGGTGTTAGGATAGTGTTAGGGGTAGTATCGGATGGACAGTGGATGACAGGTAAGTGTTACGCGGATCTGGGTGTTAGGATAGTGTTAGGGGTAGTATTGGATGGACAGTGGATGACAGGTAAGTGTTACACAGATCTGGGTGTTAGGATAGTGTTAGGGGTAGTATTGGATGGACAGTGGATGACAGGTAAGTGTTACACAGATCTGGGTGTTTGGATAGTGTTAGGGGTAGTATTGGATGGACAGTGGATGACAGGTAAGTGTAACACAGATCTGGGTGTTAGGATAGTGTTAGGCGCAGTATCGGATGGACAGTGGATGACAGGTAAGTGTAACACAGATCTAGGTGTTAGGATAGTGTTAGGGGTAGTATCGGATGGACAATGGATGACAGGTAAGTGTTACGCAGATCTGGGTGTTAGGATAGTGTTAGGGGTAGTATTGGATGGACAGTGGATGACAGGTAAGTGTTACACAGATCTGGGTGTTAGGATAGTGTTAGGGGTAGTATTGGATGGACAGTGGATGACAGGTAAGTGTTACACAGATCTGGGTGTTAGGATAGTGTTAGGGGTAGTATTGGATGGACAGTGGATGACAGGTAAGTGTAACACAGATCTGGGTGTTAGGATAGTGTTAGGCGTAGTATCGGATGGACAGTGGATGACAGGTAAGTGTAACACAGATCTAGGTGTTAGGATAGTGTTAGGGGTAGTACTGGATGGACAGTGGATGACAGGTAAGTGTTACACAGATCTGGGTGTTAGGATAGTGTTATGGGATAGTATCGGATGGACAGTGGATGACAGGTGAGTGTTACACAGATCTGGGTGTTAGGATACTGTTTAGGGGTAGTATCGGATGGACAGTGGATGACAGGTAAGTGTAACACAGATCTGGGTGTTAGGATAGTGTTAGGGGTAGTATCGGATGGACAGTGAATGACAGGTAAGTGTAACACAGATCTAGGTGTTAGGATAGTGTTAGAGGTAGTACTGGATGGACAGTGGATGACAGGTAAGTGTTACACAGATCTGGGTGTTAGGATAGTGTTATGGGATAGTATCGGATGGACAGTGGATGACAGGTAAGTGTTACACAGATCTGGGTGTTAGGATAGTGTTAGGGGTAGTATTGGATGGACAGTGGATGACAGGTAAGTGTAACACAGATCTGGGTGTTAGGATAGTGTTAGGCGCAGTATCGGATGGACAGTGGATGACAGGTAAGTGTAACACAGATCTAGGTGTTAGGATAGTGTTAGGGGTAGTATCGGATGGACAATGGATGACAGGTAAGTGTTACGCAGATCTGGGTGTTAGGATAGTGTTAGGGGTAGTATTGGATGGACAGTGGATGACAGGTAAGTGTTACACAGATCTGGGTGTTAGGATAGTGTTAGGGGTAGTATTGGATGGACAGTGGATGACAGGTAAGTGTTACACAGATCTGGGTGTTAGGATAGTGTTAGGGGTAGTATTGGATGGACAGTGGATGACAGGTAAGTGTAACACAGATCTGGGTGTTAGGATAGTGTTAGGCGTAGTATCGGATGGACAGTGGATGACAGGTAAGTGTAACACAGATCTAGGTGTTAGGATAGTGTTAGGGGTAGTACTGGATGGACAGTGGATGACAGGTAAGTGTTACACAGATCTGGGTGTTAGGATAGTGTTATGGGATAGTATCGGATGGACAGTGGATGACAGGTAAGTGTTACACAGAGCTGGGTGTTAGGATAGTGTTAGGGGTAGTATCGGATGGACAGTGGATGACAGGTAAGTGTTACACAGATCTGGGTGTTAGGATACTGTTTAGGGGTAGTATCGGATGGACAGTGGATGACAGGTAAGTGTAACACAGATCTGGGTGTTAGGATAGTGTTAGGGGTAGTATCGGATGGACATTGGATGACAGGTAAGTGTAACACAGATCTAGGTGTTAGGATAGTGTTAGGGGTAGTACTGGATGGACAGTGGATGACAGGTAAGTGTTACACAGATCTGGGTGTTAGGATAGTGTTATGGGATAGTATCGGATGGACAGTGGATGACAGGTAAGTGTTACACAGAGCTGGGTGTTAGGATAGTGTTAGGGGTAGTATCGGATGGACAGTGGATGACAGGTAAGTGTTACACAGATCTGGGTGTTAGGATAGTGTTAGGGGTAGTATTGGATGGACAGTGGATGACAGGAAAGTGTTACACAGATCTGGGTGTTAGGATACTGTTTAGGGGTAGTATCGGATGGACAGTGGATGACAGGTAAGTGTAACACAGATCTGGGTGTTAGGATAGTGTTAGGCGTAGTATCGGATGGACAGTGGATGACAGGTAAGTGTTACACAGATCTGGGTGTTAGGATAGTGTTAGGGGTAGTATTGGATGGACAGTGGATGACAGGAAAGTGTTACACAGATCTGGGTGTTAGGATACTGTTTAGGGGTAGTATCGGATGGACAGTGGATGACAGGTAAGTGTAACACAGATCTGGGTGTTAGGATAGTGTTAGGGGTAGTATCGGATGGACAGTGGATGACAGGTAAGTGTTACACAGATCTGGGTGTTAGGATAGTGTTAGGGGTAGTACTGGATGGACAGTGGATGACAGGTAAGTGTTACACAGATCTGGGTGTTAGGATAGTGTTATGGGATAGTATCGGATGGACAGTGGATGACAGGTAAGTGTTACACAGAGCTGGGTGTTAGGATAGTGTTAGGGGTAGTATCGGATGGACAGTGGATGACAGGTAAGTGTTACACAGATCTGGGTGTTAGGATAGTGTTAGGGGTAGTATCGGATGGACAGTGGATGACAGGTAAGTGTTACACAGATCTGGGTGTTAGGATAGTGTTAGGGGTAGTATTGGATGGACAGTGGATGACAGGTAAGTGTAACACAGATCTGGGTGTTAGGATAGTGTTAGGCGTAGTATCGGATGGACAATGGATGACAGGTAAGTGTAACACAGATCTAGGTGTTAGGATAGTGTTAGGGGTAGTACTGGATGGACAGTGGATGACAGGTAAGTGTTACACAGATCTGGGTGTTAGGATAGTGTTATGGGATAGTATCGGATGGACAGTGGATGACAGGTAAGTGTTACACAGATCTGGGTGTTAGGATAGTGTTAGGGGTAGTATCGGATGGACAGTGGATGACAGGTAAGTGTTACACAGATCTGGGTGTTAGGATAGTGTTAGGGGTAGTATCGGACGGACAGTGGATGACAGGTGAGTGTTACACAGATCTGGGTGTTAGGATACTGTTTAGGGGTAGTATCGGATGGACAGTGGATGACAGGTAAGTGTAACACAGATCTGGGTGTTAGGATAGTGTTAGGGGTAGTATCGGATGGACAGTGGATGACAGGTAAGTGTAACACAGATCTAGGTGTTAGGATAGTGTTAGGGGTAGTACTGGATGGACAGTGGATGACAGGTAAGTGTTACACAGATCTGGGTGTTAGGATAGTGTTATGGGATAGTATCGGATGGACAGTGGATGACAGGTAAGTGTTACACAGATCTGGGTGTTAGGATAGTGTTAGGGGTAGTATTGGATGGACAGTGGATGACAGGTAAGTGTAACACAGATCTGGGTGTTAGGATAGTGTTAGGCGCAGTATCGGATGGACAGTGGATGACAGGTAAGTGTAACACAGATCTAGGTGTTAGGATAGTGTTAGGGGTAGTATCGGATGGACAATGGATGACAGGTAAGTGTTACGCAGATCTGGGTGTTAGGATAGTGTTAGGGGTAGTATTGGATGGACAGTGGATGACAGGTAAGTGTTACACAGATCTGGGTGTTAGGATAGTGTTAGGGGTAGTATTGGATGGACAGTGGATGACAGGTAAGTGTTACACAGATCTGGGTGTTAGGATAGTGTTAGGGGTAGTATTGGATGGACAGTGGATGACAGGTAAGTGTTACACAGATCTGGGTGTTAGGATAGTGTTAGGCGTAGTATCGGATGGACAGTGGATGACAGGTAAGTGTAACACAGATCTAGGTGTTAGGATAGTGTTAGGGGTAGTACTGGATGGACAGTGGATGACAGGTAAGTGTTACACAGATCTGGGTGTTAGGATAGTGTTATGGGATAGTATCGGATGGACAGTGGATGACAGGTAAGTGTTACACAGAGCTGGGTGTTAGGATAGTGTTAGGGGTAGTATCGGATGGACAGTGGATGACAGGTAAGTGTTACACAGATCTGGGTTTTAGGATAATGTTAGGGGTAGTATCGGATGGACAGTGGATGACAGGTAAGTGTTACACAGATCTGGGTGTTAGGATACTGTTTAGGGGTAGTATCGGATGGACAGTGGATGACAGGTAAGTGTAACACAGATCTGGGTGTTAGGATAGTGTTAGGGGTAGTATCGGATGGACATTGGATGACAGGTAAGTGTAACACAGATCTAGGTGTTAGGATAGTGTTAGGGGTAGTACTGGATGGACAGTGGATGACAGGTAAGTGTTACACAGATCTGGGTGTTAGGATAGTGTTATGGGATAGTATCGGATGGACAGTGGATGACAGGTAAGTGTTACACAGAGCTGGGTGTTAGGATAGTGTTAGGGGTAGTATCGGATGGACAGTGGATGACAGGTAAGTGTTACACAGATCTGGGTGTTAGGATAGTGTTAGGGGTAGTATTGGATGGACAGTGGATGACAGGAAAGTGTTACACAGATCTGGGTGTTAGGATACTGTTTAGGGGTAGTATCGGATGGACAGTGGATGACAGGTAAGTGTAACACAGATCTGGGTGTTAGGATAGTGTTAGGCGTAGTATCGGATGGACAGTGGATGACAGGTAAGTGTTACACAGATCTGGGTGTTAGGATAGTGTTAGAGGTAGTATTGGATGGACAGTGGATGACAGGAAAGTGTTACACAGATCTGGGTGTTAGGATACTGTTTAGGGGTAGTATCGGATGGACAGTGGATGACAGGTAAGTGTAACACAGATCTGGGTGTTAGGATAGTGTTAGGGGTAGTATCGGATGGACAGTGGATGACAGGAAAGTGTTACACAGATCTGGGTGTTAGGATAGTGTTAGGGGTAGTACTGGATGGACAGTGGATGACAGGTAAGTGTTACACAGATCTGGGTGTTAGGATAGTGTTATGGGATAGTATCGGATGGACAGTGGATGACAGGTAAGTGTTACACAGAGCTGGGTGTTAGGATAGTGTTAGGGGTAGTATCGGATGGACAGTGGATGACAGGTAAGTGTTACACAGATCTGGGTGTTAGGATAGTGTTAGGGGTAGTATCGGATGGACAGTGGATGACAGGTAAGTGTTACACAGATCTGGGTGTTAGGATACTGTTTAGGGGTAGTATCGGATGGACAGTGGATGACAGGTAAGTGTTACACAGATCTGGGTGTTAGGATAGTGTTAGGGGTAGTATCGGATGGACAGTGGATGACAGGTAAATGTAACACAGATCTGGGTGTTAGGATAGTGTTAGGGGTAGTATTGGATGGACAGTGGATGACAGGTAAGTGTTACACAGATCTGGGTGTTAGGATAGTGTTAGGGGTAGTATTGGATGGACAGTGGATGACAGGTAAGTGTAACACAGATCTGGGTGTTAGGATAGTGTTAGGGGTAGTATTGGATGAACAGTGGACGACAGGTAAGTGTAACACATAGTGTAGGGTTAGTGTTTGGGAAGGTGACTGTATTTGAGTTATTGATCGGTGCTTGACAGTATATCAGGCACAGATTGCTAGAGTTTGATGTTTCCATTATTGCCGCTATTTAGCGACATTTTGGAAATGTAACCTCCGTTGTGCTTTCAGCTGGTAGGGCAATTGAATAGCTTGCTAGCACTTTTTGCTAATGTGCAGTTATCCAATTTTACCACACAGAATTTAAATGAGGCCTCTAACTCCAAAGGTTCAGTGCTTTATGTTTGCATGTTGCTCCGCTGTTTAAGAATGGAACTACAACAGAAGCAGTGAATCATAGACATGCGAGTTTAACCTTTTTGGTGAGAAAACTGCTTGAAGGGACAATAAGGATTATGGTCAGGACTTGGTTTTTTTTTTAAGCAATGCTCAACCCTAGGAATGTGTGAGGGTATTGAACCCTTTGGCAGAGGGGGGACAGGGTCCCACAGTCAATGAAGACAATAAAGTCTTGTGTGTGTGTGTGTTTGGTTCTGTGTATGTCTGTGTTTGGTGTATGTGCTTGGTGCTGTGTGTGTGTGTGTTTGGTGCTGTGTGTGTGTTTGGTGCTGTGTGTGTGTGTGTTTTGTGCTGTGTGTGTGTTTGGTGCTGTGTGAGTGGGGCATGTTTGTATTAGAGTGATGTAGCAGCAAGTGGCAGCAATTTTTATTTTTTGCAGACTTGGATAGTGGTGGGCTGGCTGGATAGTAGGGGTTGGCCAACTCCCTGCATGATTTTCAAAGGATTAGCAGTGGCATTCGGCCACTATAACTCCTGTGAAAATCACACCTCCATTGAATCACCCAATGGGAGCAGTAACCCCTCCTTACTGCCGCCCCTGGATGTGTTTGCCAGGCACACAGAAGTCTTCTTTTATATATATAGATTACATTGTGAAAAATAAAATTATTAGCAGGAACTAACATGGCTTTATGAGGAATATAGCATGCTAAACAAATCTTTGGAGCTTCTATGAAGAAGTAAGTAGCAACCTAAATAATTTAAAGCAGTAGATGAATTGTTTCTAGATTTTAAAAAGGCATTTGATACAGTGCCATCAATTAGTACATTAGGGCTGGGGGATAACTGGAAAGAAAGCTTGTGGAAGGATAGGTAACCCTGTGTTTTTGTAAATAGAAAATTCTCCAATACAGTTAAAGTTGAGAATGGAGTATCTTAGGGTTCATTATTCAGTCAACTGCTTTTTAACAGTTTTATAAATGATCTGGAAATAGGTATAGGAAGCAAAATTTCAATATTTGCAGAAGACTCTAAATTATGCATGATAATACATTCAGAGAAGGATGTTTGTATTCCACAAAAGAGTTTCCACAAAATGGCAGATTGGGCAAACAAATGGAACATGAAATTTAATGTAATAAAGTGTAAAGTAATGCATTTGGGATGATCAAATCTAAATTCTACTTATGAATTTAATGGAAAAATTCTAGGAGACTTGTTGCTGTAGCTAAAGCATAAAATGGGGTATTGAAGCAAGAGTGAATAACATCATTTTGCCATTGTACAAATCATTGGTAAGACCTCTCCTCGAATATGCAGTGCAGTTTTGGAAACCAGTTTTGGAAACCAGTTCAAGAACTGGAGAAAGTACAGTGAAGAGCAACAAAATGAATTAGTGGAGGACATGACGTATGAGGAACGACTAGACAACTGTGGTTTACCGTAAAATCTCGGGTATAATTCGTACATTTTTAACCCATTTCACCTTATGTGAAGTGGAGGGTGTGTATTATACATGAGTAAAAAAAATTAAAGTAAAATAGTAAGTCCAGCAACCTCTCTGGAGGCAGCGGGCGGCATCCCTGGCTCACCGCCCGCTTCCTCTGTGCAGAAATACTGTATAAAAAAAATGAAATGCCCACCTTGATAACCAGGATTCCCCCTCTGTACTCATAAGCAGCCGTCAAACAGAGACAGCGGGCGGCATTCTTGCACTAGCCGCCCGCTTCTTCCTCTCACCGAACTCCTCTGAGCAGCCCTGTCATGTATGGTAGGTCCTAACAGGGCTGCTCAGAGGAGTTCGGTGAGAGGAAGAAGCGGGCGGCTAGTGCAAGAATGCCGCCCGCTGTCTCTGCTTGATGGCTGCTTATGAATACAGAGGGGGAATCCTGGTTATCAAGGTGGGCATTTCATTTTTTTTATACAGTATTTCTGCACAGAGGAAGCGGGCGGTGAGCCAGGGATGCCGCCCGCTGCCTCCAGACGGGGGTGCGTATTATACATAGGAACTACACATTTAACCAAAATCTTGGGTATAATTTGTACCTGCGTATTATACACAGGTGCGTATTATACCTGAGATTTTACGGTATGTACTCTACAGAAGAGACAACTAAGAGGAAACATTTTACACTGTACAAGTATATGAGCGGTCAATACAAGGATCTCTCTGGTGAGCTCTTCATTCCAAGGCCTGATCAAACAACTAGGGACCACCCCTTAAAGGGATATTAATGTTTAATTTTTAAGATTCTTTAATATTATAGGCATTAAAAAAATAATGACATCAATGTAAGTCCTATCTCTCAAAACTTTATGGTTTGAGAGATATCACTGGCTAAAGTTCCCCCCTCCAGGCTGTTTCAGAGAAGTCTGCCCTCTAGCTGACAGCAGCAGATTCCGGTCCCGGGACCAGACAGCGGCTCTTCAGCAGAGCCGAAATCGCACACACTTTGTAGACCATTCCAATGAAGTATTTATTTCTGAATAGAGAGATTTCGGCTCTGCTGAAGAGCCACCGTCCAGTCAAATGATCGGAATCTACTGCTGTCAGCTAGAGGGGCAGACTTCTCTGAAACAGCCTGTAGGGGGGAACTTTAGCCATAAAGGTTTAAGAGACAGGCCTTACGTGAATGTCATTTTTTATTGCCTACAATATTAAAGAATCTTAAAATTAAATATTACTATTCCTTTAAGATTAGAGGAAAGGAAGTTTCAACTTCAGCAGAGGAAGGGTTCTTTTACAGTAAGGTCTGTTAAATTGTGGAATTCCTTGCCCAAGGATGTGGTAATGGCAGATACCAAGAATATATTTACAGAAGATTAGATGTATTTCTATCAGGGTTATACTAACATAGTAACATAGTAATTTAGGTCAAAAAAAGACTTGCGTCCATCCAGTTCAACCCTTTTCCTATTCCTGTTTACCATCATTGATCCAAAAGAAGGCAAAAAAACCCTCAATACAGCAATTTCAAATTCTGCCTTCAATGGGGGGAAAAATTCCTTCTTGATTCCAAATGGCAATCAGATTTCTCCGTGGATCAACAAGCACTAACTAAATATTAATCCTAATACTAACATACATAGCCCTCTATGTTCTGCTCTTTTAAATAAGTATCCAGGCCCTTTTTAAAGGCATCTAATGTATTCGATAGCACCACCTCCTCAGGCAGAGAATTCCATACCTTTACTGTCCTTATTGTAAAGAAACCCTTCCTCTGTTGTAGATTAAATCTCCTTTCCTCAAGTCTAAGCGGGTGGCCCCTTGTCCTATGTACTGTTCTGTTAATGAACAGGTCTTTGGAGAGGCCTTTGTATGGGCCCTGAACATACTTATATAGTGTTATCATATCCCCTCTAAAACGCCGTTTCTCTAGCGTGTACAAGTTTAACTTTTCTAGCCTTTCTTCATAAGTAAAACTTTCCATTCCCCTTACTAGTTTTGTAGCCCTCCTCTGCACTCTTTCTAGTTCCATAATGTCCTTTTTCAGAAAGGGCGCCCAGAATTGAACAGCATATTCTAGGTGGGGTCTTACCATGAACCTGTAAAGAGGCATAATTATATCTTCCTCCCTTGAGTCAATACCCCTTTTAATACATGCCAATATCTTACTGGCCTTTGCAGCTGCCAGCTGGCACTGCATGCTACTGCTAAGTCTATTGTCTACCATTACTCCTAAATCCTTTTCATTAGTAGATTTCCCCAGAGAAACACCATTTAAACTATATGTTGCATTTTTATTATTATACCCAAAATGCATAACTTTACACTTGTCTACATTGAATCTCATTTGCCATTTGCCTGCCCAGTTACTCAATTTGTCCAAATCCTCTTGTAATGAAGACACATCCAGCTCTGGGAGGTAATTAATAAACAAATTAAAAAGAAGATGACCCAGGACAGATCCCTGAGGTAATCCACTTATCACATTTATCCAATTGGAGAACTTGCCATTTACTACCACTCTTTGCATTCTATCTTTCAGCCAATTTCTAATCCACACACAAACGTTTTCGCCTAGGCCTATTTCATTCAATTTGTACAGTAATCTCTTGTGTGGAACCGTATCAAATGCCTTGGCAAAGTCTAAATAGATCACATCAACCGTTGCTCCCGCATCTATATTTTTACTCACTTTTCATAAAATGTGATCAAGTTAGTTTGTCTTTCACATAGCCTTGTTGGCTCCTGCTAATGATATTCCTGTTCTGGCTGAATTCTTGAATATATTCCCTTAGCAACCCTTCAAACAGCTTCCCTACCACAGATGTCAAGCTTACAGGTCTGTAGTTTCCTGGCTGTGACTTTGATCCCTTTTTAAATATGGGCACCACATTATCACGGTGCCCGTGATTGCTGCCTTTTCCTGTCAGTTATTGTCACGATGGCCGACGGTCTCCTACCTGGTCCAGTCACCCGCGGCGTCTGCAGAGTTGGCTGGCTTCCACGCTGGGATCGAGGCACCCGCGGCGCTTCTGGGTTCTAAGCGCCGCGGTCCTTGTCTCTCGGCACATGCGCGGCCGGCCGGCTGTGCGACCTCTATCCTGGGTCCCTTCACCGCCCTCTGATGCCTGCAGTGGTTCCCCCCAGGCAGGTAACACCACAACGGGGGGCTCTCTTTCCTCCATGGAGGGTTCCCATGCGGGAGACATGTCAGCTGTGTCCACTGGAGGTAATGAATGAGCTGGTGGGCGGGCTTATGGTAGAGTAGGAGTGTCTTTTCCACTAGTGGTGCTCCCCAGGTCATGTGACTGTCTGTTTTTTAAGTCTGCTCTCTCCCTCCAGTCTTTGCTCAGTTGTTCTGTAGCCTTGCTGTGCTTACCTGTGTCTTACAGTCCTGTCTGATAGCCTGGTTCCTGATCTTGCTACGTTTCCTGACTCCGCTTGTGTTGCCGCCTGCCCTGACCTTTGGCTCGCCTCTGACTCCGCTTGTGTTGCTGCCTGCCCTGACCTTTGGCTCGTCTCTGACTCCGCTTGTGCTGCCGCCTGCCCTGACCTCTGACCCGTCCACGACCCTGTCTCTGTCTTGATCCTGCTGGTTTACACCGGTGCCTCTACCCGCTGTCCGCTGCACCTGGGCTCCTGTCTTGCAGATACCCAAGGACCCTGCCGGGCCATCACAGTTATCCATTGGCTGCCTGTCTTTAGTCCGCCCAGTATTGCCTATATAGACTGGGTTCTGGCACCCTTTGGTTGCCCTTTCGTGGTGTCTCTATGTCCCTAGCCACCTGAAGTTTATTCCTGAGTTCCCTGGACCTTGGCTGCTGACACTACTCTCCAGAGACCGCCTGATTACCTGCCTGACAGCCTTCTCCGTGTATTGGTTCCTGCCTCTGTTCCTGATCCGGTTTGGGCTGTCGTTCCTGCTTCCGTTCCTGATCCGGTTGACTGCCGTTACTGTTCCTGTTTCCTGTCTCGGCTTAGCTGTTGTTCCTGCTCCTGGATCGTGTGCAGAGTGTCTCCTTCTTCATTTCGCTTGGGCGACATTTTCATCATTGAGTGTCTATGTGTAGTCCAGTACGTGGGTACTGGTTCGCTACACCTATAACCGGTTGCTTGCTGCGTTCCATACAGCACCGGTAGTGTTTAGTGTAGTCCAGTACCCGCGTACTGGTTCACTCCATCTATCACCGGTTGCTCGCTGCGCTCCATACAACACCGGTCGTGTCTTGTGTAGTCCAGTACCCGGTACTGGTTCGCTCCATCTATCACCGGTTGCTTGCTGCGCTCCATACAGCAACGGTAGTGTCTTGTGTAGTCCAGTATGCGGATACTGGTTCGCTCCATATTCACTGGTTGCTTGCTGCGTTCTATATAGCACCGGTAGTGTCTATGTTTAGTCCAGAACGTGGGTACTGGTTTGCTCCAATATTCACTGGTTGCTTGCTGCGATCCATATAGCACCGGTAGTGTCTATGTTTAGTCCAGTACGCGGGTACTGGTTTGCTCCAATGTTCACCGGCTCCTTGCTGACACCTATACAGCACCGGTAAGGCTTCTGTGTGTCCAGAACATGCAACTGGTTTGCTCCACCACTCTCCTGGTCGCTGAAGCCATCTCCGCTTATGCACCAGTACTTGTCTCCTCTGGGTCCAATGAGGCTGCCTTGCCCGGTATATTGGCAGGGCCGGTAAAGCCTCTTCTTTCATTGTGCCAGTCTCAAGGCTGCCTTGCCCGGTATATTGGCAGGGCCGGTAGAACTTCCTCTCTCGTTGTGCCAGTCTCTAGGCTGCTTTCCCTGGTATATTGGCAGGGCCGGTAGAGCCTCCTCTCTCGTTGTGCCAGTCTCCAGGCTGCCTTGCCCGGTATATTGGTAAGGCCGGTAGAGCCTATTTCCGTATTGTGCCAGTCTTTAGGCTGCCTTACCCCGTATTGGCAAGGCCGATAGAGCCTCTCTATTATTCACTGTACACCATTGCATTGTACTAATCACGTGTTGAGAGATATGTGTAATGTCAACTAGAGAGGGTTCTCTTTAAACATTCAATAAAGTTGTGTTTTTATCTTAACTCTGTGTATGAAAGTCAAAGCTAGACTTGTGCACGGGCAAAAGTTTTGGTAAAATTCGAATTTGGACAAATTTTTTTTTTTCTAATTTGGATGATCCCAATTTCGGACCGGGCCTATTCGATTCGGACGAAATTCTGATCCATTCCGAATTATTCGGCTGAATTTAACATGGGTTAAATTATAGCAGTGCGCCTCCGTGCACGCTGCTATCATTATTTGCAGACAGGGTGTGCATTTAGAAAAAGATCCATCCCAAAAACGGACATTGTCGTACATTGAAAGTCTGTGCATGTCACCTCTACTCTAGCGTGGGACGCCAGTCACAATGCAAACGTCGAACATCGAAAACCCATGCCTGTCATTCAATTTAGCATATGTTCGAACATCAAAACCTCATGCCTGTCATTCAATTTAGCATATGCTCGACATCGAAAACCCATGCCTGTCACATCCTACTCAACATAAGTGGTCGACTCGAACATGGACAAACTACATGTCACATTCTATGTTAGTACATGGGTAAAGATTAAGGTTTCATTTTCTGGTACAAGCCTCCTACCCTACTGTCCCTCTTTAGTACCCAAATTCCTCTCTCTCGTTTTCCTATCCTGATTTCCCCTCATATCAGATAACTCTATGTGTATATACATTGTAGAGTTTCATACTACATCAAGAATAAACATCAATGATTGTAATGTGATAGATGTAATGTGTTAAAAAGAAAAATTGAGACATTCTGTTGTGAACAAACTGCAACACAGGAGAGAAATAAAAAAAAAATGCTTGACATCTATACTGAAGAGGGATCCACAGCATTGTCTTAGTATAGCAATATCACCGTTTTCCGTGAGTGCGCAATACAGGGTTCTACGGTAATTGCTGGGCATTTCCCAATGTCATAATCAGGGGATGATGGGAGTTGTATTCTAACTACTGTTAGGAAACACATAAGTGATGCACATTCATCTCCCACCTAGAAATTATTTACACACGAGGCAACTCCCCCAAGTAATACCTAGCCCCTTTCCAAGTGAAAGGACTTCCAAAAAGGCTTCAGATCTCTTAGTGACTCACCTGTTATTGCCAGTCAGCGGGACCCGGAGAGTAGGAGGGGGTGATGCTATGGCTGCACGGCACGGTGCTCTTAGTTGGTCACTTGTCGCAATGTTGAAGCTCAGCCCGGCCAGCACCTTCTGGGTGGAGACACCTCACAGCAATCCTGTTCAGGACACATCATGCACTATTGTGCACTCATACTAGGGATCCCAAATGTTTAGACTCATTTTGTACAGGGGGCACCCTCCTGTATTTGTAAAACCTCTCTAGCAAATCTGGGACGGTAGACCTATTTACTCAAGTCTTGACTTTAGGTGGGCAATAAACAATACAAAATAGGCATAATGTTTCACTATCACATAATTCATGTCACTGAAGCAGCCAGCAGGCATCGCCATTGAGTGAGCATAGGGCTGCCCGGCTGCTGACAGTCACACTGATGGGACACCCTGCAATACAGAAATGGCGGAAGAGCACAAAATAAACATGCTATGGGACGGCAAATTGCCGCCCCTGTCAAAGTGCTGCCTGGGTCCATGGACCCACTGGGACCCATGTAAGGGCCGGCCCTGTATTCGAACAAATACCTAATATTTTTTTATATTTTGCACAGGAACAAATATTACTTGCTCTTGCAGTGGCAATAACTGGAACTAATGCTGGCTGCCTACCTATGCCTAATGCTACCTGCCTGCCTACACAACAACTGTACACTCTCTAATCTCTTCTCTCTCTGAGCTCCAACAACCCAATGAGGAAATGCAGGCTGTCTGTCTGTGTGACTGTGTCATTAGTCCAACCCCCATCATGAAACGAAGAAGGCTATTGGAATACAGACAAAAGAGGGAAGTAGTGCATGAAACGGAGAATGGAATTGGACTAGAGACATGGAGGGAAAATTATGGAGGGAAAGTAATTGAGCGCGCACAGGAAGTACAAAAAAGTCCTGGTCAAAAGTAGTCAAAACTTTTGGAAATGTGTCGATTGCCGAAACTTCCGAAACTTTCGACGAATTTCGGACCTGGGCTGTTCGGAGTCGTATCATTTTTTCCGAATGACCCTTGAGTTTCGGATTGGCCGAATGTCTCCGAATGACCCCATTTTCGACGAAATCCGAATGTCTCCGAATGAATTCGCACATGTCTAGTCAAAACTAACCGGGACAGTACGAAAGGGCCATGACCTCAGATAGTAAGAGTGAGGGTAATGCACAGAACATCCATTGGAGGATGGATGTACATGAGCAGTGCCTGGATCAGCTAGCAATGGCGATCCAAACCATTCTTGAACGTACAGTACTCACGGACAAGTCTGTCTCGAGTCCGGTGGTCTCCCCAGGTTCGAAACCGGAGAGCGATACTATGCCCTCAGTGGCTGCAGTCAAAGGGTTAACCACTTCCGCTCCATTACCACTCAGATATGATGGCGAACCCAGCCTGTGCAGAGGGTTTATCAACCAACTTGAGATATTTATTGAATTAACCTCGCATGCCTTTCCTAATGATCGCAGTAAAGTTGGGTTTATGATATCCCTACTGACTGGCAGAGCCCTGGAATGGGCCATTCCTTTATGGGAGAGTACGAAACCTTGTATAAAGAATTTCAGGGAATTTGTGCAATCATTTCAGAGAGTGTTTGAGATCCCTGGTAGAACCGCCTCTGCTGCTAAACACCTAATGGAGATACAACAGGGCAGGCGTACCGTGGGCGATTATGCCATTGAATTCCGCACATTGGCAGCAGAGGTAGTTTGGAATAATGAGGTGTTGCTGGCAGCCTTTGTTCAAGGTTTGAGCGAGCAGATCAAAGATGAAACCATAGCTAAAGAGTTGCCTACTGATCTGGACAAATATATTGATTATGTTATCTTAATTGACACTCGGATCTGTGAGAGATTGATGGCTAAAGACCGTAGGCTACGGTAAAAAAATAACGGATCTAGCAGTTAATTTTGTCCACCCACCCCTCCCTTGGCACCTAAGTCAAATGACCAATTTCGGGAATCAGGTGAACCTATGCAATTAGGCTTCACTAGGCTAACCAAGGAGGAAAGAGCACACTGCAGAAGGCAGGGGTTGTGCTTATACTGTGGCAAAACTGGGCACCTGCTAAGATCTTGTCCCGTACATCCAGGAAAGGAACACACCTAGGGTACCTTGGGGGACAGGCCCTAGGTGGTGTTCAACCATCCCCAGGTTTGATCATACAGAAACCCACCATACAGGTGGTACTCTCGTGGGCAGATTGCTCGGTGGAGGTTCTGGCCCTGGTTGACTCCGGCGCAGCTGGATATTTTATGGATAGTGCCTTTGCTGAACGGCTTAAGATTCCGCTGGTCAAGAGAGAATCCCCTCTCGCTATTGAAGCTATTGACGGCAGACCTCTAGAACCTGCCCAGGTTACCTTTGAAACGATGCCATTACTTATGACCATTGGGGCGCTTCATAAAGAGGAACAGCAGTTCCAGATTATCAATCCTCCACACTACGCAGTCATTCTGGGATTTCCCTGGTTGCAGCTTCATAATCCTCAGTTTGATTGGCAAAAGTGTGAAATCTCTGCTTGGTCTCAGTATTGTATGGAGCATTGTGTATTCCACCCGGTTAAGATTCTGCGAACCTCTCCTTCATTGCCAGACGAGTACCAATAATTCAGCGATGTGTTTAGTAAAGGAGAGGCTGGCACCCTACCCCAGCACAGATCTTATGACTGAGTTACCTCCGGGGGTGGTGCCCCCTATGGGATTCACATATCCATTGTCTTGTAATGAGAACCAAGCTATGGAGGAATATATTTCAGATGCCCTCAAGAGAGGTATTATAAGGAAATCCACCTCACCAGTTGGGGCTGGATTCTTTTTTGTGAAAAAAAAAAGAATGGCGAATTGAGACCGTGCATTGATTAACGTGGCCTAAACAAATTAATGTCAAAAAATGCTTATCCGATACCACTCATCACCGAATTATTTCACAGCTTAAAAGGTTCCTCAGTCTTTACTAAACTGGACCTATGTGCTGCTTATAACCTGATTCGGATCAGAGCTGGCGATGAGCGGAAAACAGCCTTTAACACTAGATCCGGGCACTATGAATATCTAGTTATGCCGTTTGGTCTCTGTAATGCACCCGCAGTATTTCAGGAACTGATTAATGATATCCTCAGGGAAATGCTGCAGTCCTGTGTTGTTGTCTACCTGGACGATATACTCATTCATTCTGAAAATGTGTCACAACACATTAAAGATGTGTCAGAAGTGTTGCTCCGCCTACGAAAAAACAAATTGTATTGCAAATTGGAAAAATGCGAGTTTCATAAATCCAGTGTGCCCTTCTTGGGGTTCATGATTGCCAAAGAAGGTATTGCCATGGATCAGGAGAAACTTGCGGCAGTTTTGCAATGGCCTCGGCCTAAGGGCTTAAAAGCCATTCAGCGATTTCTGGGTTTCGCTAATTATTACAGAAAGTTTATTAAGAACTTTTCCACGATTGTTAAACCATTGTCTGACCTTACTCATAAGGGCGCTAATCCTTCCCAATGGTCTGTGGCAGCTGAAGACGCTTTTGAGACATTGAAATCCGCTTTTGCAACTGCTCCCGTGCTATCACACCCCAACCCATCTCTCCCGTTGTGCCAGTCTCAAGGCTGCCTTGCCCGGTATATTGGTAAGGCCGGTAGAGCCTATTTCCATATTGTGCCAGTCTTTAGGCTGCCTTACCCAGTATTGGCAAGGCCGGTAGAGCCTCTCTATTATTCACCGTACCATTGTTCACCATTGCATTGTACAAATCACGTGTTGAGATATATGTGTAATGTCAACTCGCGAGGGTTCTCTTTAAATTTTCAATAAAGTTGTGTTTTTATCTTAGCTCTGTGTCTGAGAGTCAAAACAAACCGTGACACACATCTGCTTTACACCAATCCGTGGGCACCATACCTGAAATAAAAGAATCCCTGAAAATCAAATATAACGGTCTGGCCAGGGCCTGGCTTAGCTCTTTAAGTACCCGTGGGTGTATACCATCTGGCCCCGGAGCTTTGTCTACCTTAACACCATTCAATTGTTTTAACACTTTTTCTTGTGTTAGCCAGTCCCATGCTTGCTGTGACTGTTCTGTAAAAGTAGTTTGCAGATTCTTGTCCAATGGGTCTTCCTTGGTAAAAACAGAAGAAAAGAAATTATTTAAAATATCTGCCTTCTCTCTGTCCCCCTTGACCATCTCACCCGTTTCAGATAACAAGGACCCAACATTATCAGACTGTAATTTTTTTGCTATTAATGTATTTAAAGAATTTTTTTGGGTTGCTTTTGCTCTCCTTTGCAATATGTTTTTCATTCTCTAGTCTAGCTAATTTAATAGCCTTTTTACAGGTTTTGTTGACATTTTTGTATTCTGAAAATGCCTCTACTGATCCCTCAGCTTTGTAATGTTTAAATGCCGCTTTCTTGTTATTTATTTCATGAATTACTTTACTGGTTAGCCACATTGGTTTTAATTTGCTTCTTTTGTATTTGTTTCCAACAGGGATAAATTTATATGTATATTTTTGCAATGTTATTTTGAAGGCATTCCACTTACCTTCTGTGTTTTTTCCTGAAAAATTTCTATCCCAGTCAACGAGACCAAGGGATGAATTAAACCTGCTAAAGTTGGCCTTTTTAAAATTCAGTGTTTTGGTGGAACCCATACAAATTGCTTTTTTGAATTAATCTCAAACGATACCATGTTATGGTCACTGTGTCAAACCTCCCAAGTGTCCATCTTTAGGAGGGACAGTCCCTTTTTGAGATCCCCCTGTCCCTCTTTTCTACCCTTTTGTCCCACTTTTCTGGAGATCAGAACGAGTAGTATGTATCACATTGCTCCACAGCAATAAAAGTCACATAAATGTGTAGTTAATCTTCAATATAAAAGTTTCTATATTAGTCTGTATAAATAAAATACTTTAGACTTGCTGTAAATCATTTATTCAGTAACACAAAGAGGTAATAGGTCTTGAAATAATGTAAAAATTCTTGGTAATGCCCCACCCACTGGCCACTCCCCCATAAGCTCCACCTAAAACAAAAGTGTCCCTCTTTGGCGATTTGAAATGTTGGGAGGTATGCTGTGTATTAGCAGGTAAAACGGGAGTTCTGGTAAACAGAGTAATAACTATTTAGGGGTCATGAAGACCTTCACATTTTCTGTGGCAAAGTCATGGAATTGTGTCTTTTTTCAACCTAATTTGCTATGTAACTATGTAAATTCCTCTGGGACGGGGGATATGAGAGGCAACCCTCCCTGAAGTCCCACATCCAGGGTAAAGACCAGTGATTTCAATCTGACAACAGCCAAGAGATATTTGATCTTCTGTTGATTCTCATACAATTCTACATAACAGGTTAAACAGCAAATCATCCTGTAGTTAAAGCTCTGACTAGTGACCTGAGTTTTCCTCTAAGATCTCACATTTCTGTGAATGTTTCAGAGTGACAGATAGTGCCTGTCCTGTCTGTATCTGTTGCCTGTCCTGTCCTGCTGGGACTGGGGACCATAACTACTGCCTGTCCTGTCCTATCTACTGCCTGTCCTGTCATACTGGATCTGGGGACCATAACTACTGCCTGTCCTGTCTGTATCTACTGCCTGTCCTGTCATACTGGATCTGGGGACCATAACTACTGCCTGTCCTGTCTAACACTAGTCCTGGCTACCTAGTGCCTGTACTATCTACTGCCTGTCCTGTTTATATCTAGTGCCTGTCCTGTCTGTATCTTGTGCCTGTCCTATCTACTGCTTGTCCTTTTTATATATAGTCCCTGTCCTGTTTGTATCTAGTGCCTGTTCTGTCTACTACCTGTTCTATCCTCTGCCTGTCTTGTCTGTATCCTCTGCCTGTTCTGTTCTATCCTCTGCCTGTCCTGTTCTATACTCTGCCTGTCCTGTCTGTATCCTCGGTCTGTCTTGTCTGTATCCTCTGCCTGTCCTGTTCTATCATCTACCTGTCCTTTTCTATCCTCTGCCTGTCCTGTCTGTATCATCTGCCTGAACCTGTCTGTATCCTCTGCCTGTCCTGTCTGTATCCTCTGCCTGTCCTGTTCTATCCTCTGCCTGTCCTGTTCTATAATCTACCTGTCCTGTTCTATCTTCTGCCTGTCCTGTCTGTCTCCTCTGCCTGTCCTGTCTCTCTGGGATTTGAGGACACAGTGAGATACGGATCTGAGTGAAGCTCCCAGCTGGTGAGTGAGGCTGAGCCCAGGAGCTAAGTGTGAGTGAGCACTCCCTGTCATGCTCTGGGTGCACAGAGGAGTGTGAGTGATCAGCAGATCTGGACATGGGGCACCTGTGCAGGACTTTGGGAAGGTAAGATTTGGGGAAAATGGAGGGAAATAAACAGGACTGGTAGAGCCAGCCCTGTTTGTGCTGATTACAGTCAGAATTACCCTCAGTGGGGCAGATGTATGAAACGAAAAGTGGAGTAAATTTAGAGGAAAAGAAGAAATCTAAACAAAACCAGGCTTATTTTTTATACATTTACTGCAGAAAACTATATACATATATCTACCCCACTGACACCTATATATCTACCCCACTGACACACACACATATATATATATATATATATATACACACACCACTGACACCTATATATCTATCTACACCACTGACACCTATATATCTATCTACACCACTGACACCTATATACCTACCCCACTGACACCTATATATGTACCCCACTGACACCTATATATACATATATATATACCCCACTGACACCTATATATACATATATCTACCCCACTGACACCTATATATCTACCCCACTGACACCTATATATACATATATATATACCCCACTGACACCTATATATACATATATCTACCCCACTGACACCTATATATCTACCCCACTGACACCTATATATACATATATATATACCCCACTGACACCTATATATCTATCTACACCACTGACACCTATATATCTACCCCACTGACACCTATATATATCTACCCCACTGACACCTATATAAACATATATCTACCCCATTGACACCTATAAATACATATATATCTACCCCACTGACACCTATATATCTACCTCACTGACACCTATATATACATATATATATACCCCACTGACACCTATATATCTATCTACACCACTGACACCTATATATCTACCCCACTGACACCTATATATGTACCCCACTGACACCTATAAATCTACCCCATTTATACCTATATATACGTATATCTACCCCACTGACACCTATATATCTACCCCACTGACACCTATATATATGTACCCCACTGACACCTATATAAACATATATCTACCCCATTGACACCTATAAATACATATATATCTACCCCACTGACACCTAAATATACATATATACCTACCTCACTCACACCTATGTATACATATATTTGTACCTCACTGAAACATATATATCTACCCCCACTGACACATATATATACATATATACCTACCTCACTCACACCTATGTATATATATATTTGTACCTCACTGACACCTATGTATCTACCCCACTGACACCTACATATACATATATACCTACCTCACTGACACCTATGTATACATATATTTGTACCTCACTGACACCTATGTATCTACCCCCACTGACACCTATATATACATATATACCTACCTCACTGACACCTATATATACATATATACCTACCTCACTGACACCTACATATACATATATACCTACCTCACTGACACCTATATATACATATATACCTACCTCACTGACACCTATATATACATATATACCTACCCCACTGAAACATATATATATATACCCCCACTTGACACCTATATATACATATATACCTACCCCATTCTTCGCTCCCCAGCTGACTTGAACTGCCATAGTGTCCTCATAGTGACACACACACACATCCCATACTGAGACACACATACACCTATAGTGAGACACACACACACATGCCATAGTGACACACATATACACATCCCGTAATGAGACAGACACATACACAGAGACACACACACACACACACTTACACATACACATCCCATAGTGAGACACACACACACAAATACATTTCCCATACAGAGACACACACACATCCCATAGTGAGACAGACACACATACATATCACATACAGAGACACACACACACACATATGCATCCCATAGTGAGACACACACACAAATACATTTCCCATACAGAGACACACACATACATCCCATAGTGAGACAGACACATATACACATCCCATATAGAGAGACACACACACGTGCCATAGTGAGACACACACATACACACATATCCCATACAGAGACACACACACATGCCATAATGACACACACACACATCCCATACAGATACACACACACATGCCATGGTGAGACACACATATATACATCCCATATAGAGACACACACACACACGCCATAGTGAGACACACACACACATGCCATAGTGAGACACACACACACACATACCATACCGAGACATACATGTCATAGTGAGACACACACAGATATACACATTCCATACAGAGACATACACACCCATACTGAGAGACACATACACATCCCATACAGACACACACACTCACCATAGTGAGACATACACATATACACATCCCATACACAGACACACACATCCCATAGTGAGAGGCAGACACATATACACTCTATAGTGAGACAGAGAGATACACATCCCATGCAGAGACACACACCCATACACATGACATAGTGATACACACACACACATCCCATAGTGATATACACACATATACACATCTCATAGTGAGGCACACACACACATATAACCATCCATAAGTGTATATTTGTTATTAATTTGCAATGCACTGCCTACCCCCTCTGGCAGTGAAATGGTTAATGCAATGTACTCTTTTTTCCCCCCACTGGACTTCAAGGGTTAATATCAGATCTGTGAGTGATGGTATTTCACACGTTCCCAGCTATGGCCATAGTAAGAGACACACACACAGCCACACACACACACACATACATACATAGATACACATGCCATAGTGAGACAGACAGACAGACACACACACACTACACATCCACATCCCATAGTGAGACAGACACATGCCGTAGTGAGGCACACATATCCCATAGTGAGATACACACATTCCATACTGAGACATCCATACAGATCTCATAATGAGACACACATACACATACATACACACATTCCGTACTGAGACACACATACAGATGTCATAGTGAGACACACACACACATACAGATCTCATAGTGACACATATACACGCACATTCCATACTGGGACACAAATACAGATCTCATAGTGAGACACACACACATACAGATCTCATACTGAGACACATACACACACACACATATTCCATACTGACACACACATACAGATCTCATAGTGACACACACACACACGTATCTCATAGTGAGACACACATACACAACCCATAACGACACATACACATTCCATACTGAGACTTACACAGTGTCCCCATAGTGTGAGACATATATACAAAACAGTGGTCTTGAGTCCTATGTGGTGACACACAGATAGACATGCAGAGGTTGATGTACAAAGGAATAGATCAGTGATAGACACGAACAGATGATGATGTACAAAGGAATAGATCAGCGATAGACATGCAGAGGATGATGTACACAGGAATAGATCAGTGATATATACACACAGAGGATGATGTACACAGGAATAGATCAGTGATATATACACACAGAGGATGATGTACACAGGAATAGATCAGCGATAGACATGCAGAGGATGATGTACACAGGAATAGATCAGCGATAGACATGCAGAGGTTGATGTACAAAGGAATAGATCAGTGATAGACATGCAGAGGATGATGTAGAAAGGAATAGATCAGTGATAGACATGCAGAGGATGATGTACAAAGGAATAGATCAGTGATAAACATACAGAGGTTGATGTACAAAGGAATAGATCAGCGATAAACATACAGAGGATGATGTACACAGGAATAGATCAACGATAGAAATGCAGAGGTTGATGTACAAAGGAATAGATCAGCGATAGGCATGCAAAGGATGATGTACAAAGGAATAGATCAGCGATAGACATGCAGATGATGATGTACACAGGAATAGATCAGCGATAGACATACAGAGGATGATGTACACAGGAATAGATCAGCGATAGACATACAGAGGATGATGTACACAGGAATAGATCAGCGATAGACATGCAGAGGTTGATGTACAAAGGAATAGATCAGCGATAGACATGCAGAGAATGATGTACAAAGGAATAGATCAGCGATAGACATACAGATGATGATGTACAAAGGAATAGATTAGCGATAGACATGCAGAGGATGATGTACACAGGAATAGATCAGCGATAGACATGCAGAGGTTGATGTACAAAGGAATAGATCAGTGATAGACATGCAGAGGATGATGTACAAAGGAATAGATCAGTGATAACCATGCAGAGGATGATGTACAAAGGAATAGATCAGTGATATATACACACAGAGGATGATGTACAAAGGAATAGATAAGTGATAGACACACAGATGATGATGTACACAGGAATAGATCAGCGATAGAAATGCAGAGGTTGATGTACAAAGGAATAGATCAGTGATAGTCACACAGATGATGATGTACAAAGGAATAGATCAGCGATAGACATACAGAGGATGATGTACACAGGAATAGATCAGCGATAGACATACAGTGGATGATGTACACAGGAATAGATCAGTGATAGTCGCACAGATGATGATGTACAAAGGAATAGATCAGCGATAGACATACAGAGGATGATGTACACAGGAATAGATCAGCGATAGAAATGCAGATGATGATGTACAAAGGAATAGATCAGCGATAAACATGCAGAGGTTGATGTACAGGAATAGATCAGTGATAGACATATAGAGGATGATGTACAAAGGAACAGATCAGCGATAGACATACCGAGGTTGATGTACAAAGGAATAGATCAGTGATAGAAATGCAGATGATGATGTACAAAGGAATAGATCAGCGATAAACATACAGAGGTTGATGTACAAAGGAATAGATCAGCATCTGACTAGGGATGGCCAAAAATGTCCTCCTTAAACTGAAATAGACTAATAAAGGCACTTCCCTCTTGGAGAATAATTTCCTACGAAAACTGCATTTTTCCACTTTTTTGACTTAGTTCATTCCATTGAAATCAATGGGAACATTGAATTTATAAACAGCACGCAGCAAATATTTTATTTGCCAATGGCATAGTATAAAAGGGGCAGGAGGGTATGTTGAGGATATACAGGAAAGGGTTAACATAATATCCAATTATGTTGTATTTCTTGACATAAATAAATAAAATAATAATGGGTAATTAAATTAAAATTTTATAACTTTACACAAACTAGGTGTTGACAAGCTAATTCACAGTACAGAATTGATTAAAATAATGAGTTACGAATATTTGCGCAAAGATATATAATGTATTTAGGTACAAATATACTATATATAAATTGTAATCAGAATTATATGAATAAGTGAACACCAAATGACTCAAAGATGTATCTTTTAATATGACTTAGTTGCATATTAAGATAGATTTAAGGGAATAGACACACAGTAAATCAATAACCAATATCACAAAATAGTATTACCCAGCATAAACAGGATTAAACCTTACAAAGGTGTATCCAGAGGTATTTGGTAACAATATTTGAACACAGCAGCATAGAAAGGGTTAATTGATCCTTACAATTAATTGTAATACAGTTAGATACAGTGTATATGTATCACAGCGCCCGTGATTCTAGAGACATTTTGACAGGCTTATTTCCTGGTGCCTTTTCATTGGCTGCGCTGTACAGCTCCTCCCAGTGATGGCCTTTGTACAGCTCCTCCCAGTGATGGCCTTTATAGACTCTGGGCTGTCACTTATGGGTTGCCCTTTCGTGGTGTACCTGATGCCTAGCGCTTGTTCCGTCTATTTGATACCAGTGTATGACCCAGACTGCCTGAGTACGCTATTAGTTACTGTTCCTGCTTCTGTGTACCGATTCGGATTGGCTGACGTTCCTGCTTCCTGTTCTGACCCGGCCTGGCTGACGTTCCTGCTCTGTGTACCGACCCGGCGAGACCGACGACCCTGCTCCGTGTACCGACCCGGCGAGACCGACGACCCTGCCTCCGTGTACCGACCTGGCGAGACTGACGACCCTGCTCAGTGTACCGAATCGGTTTGGCTGAAGTTCCTGCTCCCTCCGTGCTCGGCTGGGTAAAGATCCTGTCAGTGCCTGTTGCTGTCATCTGTGCACTTCACTCACGTTATCGTGCACCACAGAGCTACGGTACTCCGTTACCGTCTGTAGTCTAGTTCCTGGGTTTGAGTCTCATTGTGCCATTAATCCTCAACACCGTTCACATGATCGCTTGGTCTTCCGCTCTTGGGTTCAGTTGGGTGCATCCGGTTGCCTTCCGTATTCTGACCATAGCGTTCATTAACCCCTCCGGGGATGGTGCCTTGTGCCGCTACTTGTCTTACCACTGTCATCCTCATCACCAGTGTACTCGATTGCTTGGTCTTCCGCTCTTGGTTCAGTTGGGAGCTTCCGGTTGCCTTCCACATTAAGACCAGAGCGTTCATTAACCCCTTCGGGGTGGCACAGGCACATGGTGGTGGATAGTCTCAGTTGGGCATATGTTCCTGGCACGAGCAATGTCTCACGCTGTTGTAGTCTCCTGTGGGCGTCCACTGTTGCAACCTCCCGCTCAGGTGATCTTGCCTGCTCTCTGCTGCCATCCTGTCACTGTCTCTATCTCTGCCTATAGGTGACATTGGGCCTCCGCTTATCTGGGCAACTGAGTCAGTGGCTTTCACTGGTATCTCTGGACTCTATTACACTGTATCAATCATATTTACCTGACCTGTGTCAGTATTGTATTCTTTTGTACATACTGGACCCGTGTGGGCTAAACTTGCTATTGTAACCTGTCCTGTGTCAGTTATTTATGTGCTATATGCTGGACCCATGAGGGTTTCGTTATTCCTTGTGTGCTTTAATAAAATTGTGTTTTTTACCAACATCTACCATTTCTGAGGGTACTGAAACCATAACAATATGAATACCTGCCCCAAAACCTGTATAAACCATGCTAATTAAGGTCTAAGGGATTTTGTTATGTAAGTTGGCTTCAATTTTAAACACAATTCTCATAACAATTTACTTATACCATATAAAAAATATAAAAATTTAGAAACTTATCGGAAATATATAAAACTCCCAGATTTAGATAAATAGAATTTAACTATTTATCTATGGATTTCAATATTGCATACCTTCTGGATAAAATATATTAATTGCATTTATCTTATTGTCAGTAATAGATTATACCAAGAAATACTCAGAAACCAATCCAATAATATATGTCTAGAAAGCAAAGCTAAAAGTAATACATTTCATGCAACATATACTATAAAAATGACAATAGCAATCCTATTTGTTACACCTTGCAGCACTACACGGGGTTAATCCAGAGATTATTGGTTATATGGTTTCCCCACCTAAGATGGAGGCTTCTTTTGTTCAGTGAGATGGTCCCCAAAGAACTTCCTCAACTGACAAAAATTTAGGCCATGTACACATGTAACAAAGACATTCTCTGAAACACACACCAAGATAGAAACACATGGAAAATCTTTCCTGATAGCAGACTGAGGGTTAATAAAATAATTCACCAGATCAAATATCAGCTCAATGACCTTTTCAGAAACACAAAGATATGGTTATATAGGAGTAAATAATTAGATTTAACTGATATATAACACTATATTGATCTAACTGCTATCAAACTATCTCACGATTATCTGGATACATTTGTTAATTAATTCTTTTAGTTCCCACAATAAACTACAGCCAATTTAACTTATTATAATAATTTTTTTATGTAGCTGGCTGGTTCTATATCTAATAAAATTATTATAAAATTATTTTTCCTCAAATATAGAGGAAGTATATAAAATGCTTAGGGCTATAAAAAATTAATAGTAAAGAAATGTATAATTACCAGATTTCTTAGAATTTCTTTACTTCTGTCCAGATGGTAACTCAAAGAAGTCATCCAAAAAAAAAAAAAAAAAAAAAAACTACCCCAAATCATTACCTTATATAGCCAAATTTCCCTATCAGAAAGACATGACCATCCTTCTCTGATAGGATAATTTTGCCAGATCATTAGAATAGTATGTCATACTAACTTTCTAGATTCTCTGATTTGTCAAACCCAAAGATAAGGCATTTTAGATTTTGCAGTTCTTATAGCAGTGCTTCTATTTTTCCAAAAGATGGAGCACCAATACCAAATTAAAAACTGTACATATACAATGACAACATCTGTGCTTTGTCAGCCCTGAGAGGCTTGGGAGGTAAACTATCCATCATACCAACAAGTCACTTCCCTTGATTCTCACATTAGATAGTAAAACATCTTCCAGACATTGAGATACAAATCCCCTATCCATCACAATAACATTTCACTCAAATATTTCACTCCCTAATTTAAAATGAGATCATCTTAAAAACAAACAGATCTAAGACAGAATTTCTCAGACAATCCTGTTTTTTCTAAAATCGATTATCCATTTCTTTTCAGTCACGGCAGAATCTCTGACAGGGTGCCTTTGTTGGTGGAGTGTGGGGAAACAATCAATTGAACAAGGAATATTTTTGGGGGATGTTTGTTTACTAGGATTGGGGGACAGTTGGGGGACAGTTAATAAAAAAATAAATCCTAAATACAATTAAAACCACCCTGTCAGACATGGTATGTGTGGTGATGTATGATGAAGGTTTCTCTTGCTACTACTACTACTGGCTCCAGTGATGAGGCATTAGCAGTACAATAAGTAGACCCCAGTATATGTGGAGAAAAGAAGAAGTTGGCCAATAATTCTTCTGCACCTGCCCCTCCTCCAAAATCATGGGTGTGTTGTTATTAGAATATACCTTTTTCCCTTGAGAGCAAGAACTGTGCCTCTCATCAGCAACTGCAATGTGCACAGTGTGTGTGCTAAATAACATCTGGGAGCACAACTGTATGCAAACACCATGACATCCGAAACCAAGTACTGCCGCTGTCACTATACCCCTTATCCACACCCGCTAAGGACACATAATAGCTTGCTGACAGTTTAATAGTAATGATAAGCCATCCCTGCAGCCATCTTAGCATATTCTGCGGGATGGAATCTCCTCAGATGCAGCTTGATGCCCTGCTCGCGATTCTCCTCCACCACACTGCCATGTGTGGTCAGTGCCCCACAAATTGTGCAATAGGTGGACATGAACTGCCGCATCCTAACATCTACAGAGTGGCTATCATTTGGTGGGGGAGGTAATGATGAATGAGGTGGCTTGGCAGAAGATGCAGTTACCCTAGAGGAAGAAGGTGATGGCGATCTAGTTGTTTCACTCATCATGGAACTTCCAGTCTCTGCCTGGGTTTCTCTATTCTTCCTCAGGATCGGCACTGCAACTAGGACCAGTGTTACGGTTTTCTGACATCAGACCAGGGTATGAAGTAAAAACACAGTTTTATTGAAACAGGATAATAGAACAGTGCCCCTAGAGGCCAGCACAGGTATAATCAGTATTGGCAAGTACAGACCAAGTACAATAAGAGCAATACAAAGATAGGAGTATATAAATATATATAGACTGGAGATAACCCCAAAGGGTTAACAGGGGCAACTGGAGTAACTCAGTCCTAGATTGGCCAACGCCCAGGATATGATAACAGTCTCTGGATGAAGAGAAGGGAGTAAAGTGTCTGCACTGAATCACTCTCCAGGTAGTAAAGTGGAGCCCATCTATGGCCCAGAGCTGAGCCAATACCACTACAGTGGGCTTAGGAGGAATGCTACTGCTAGAGCTGAAGTAACCAGAACCCTAATCGCCCTTAATGAGAGTTGGTAGTAACCCTGCCTGTGCCAACTGGATTGTGCCCCGGCACCCTGAGGATGCCGAGATAGACGGTTGCTGCACAAGCTATAATGAGCCTGAGCACTCGGAAGTGCAAGAGATAACGTACACCCTGAGCGTATGTGAGCCAGAGCCAGAACAGCCTTCCGGTGTCGCCCAGAATCCACACTGCAAGAGCAGACAGACTACCAGCGCCAACCGGCGCGGTCACGGTGCACATTGAACACCGGACGGACAGCGCTCTGCAAGTGATAGTATGGCTTGGTCTAAAGGTGCTACAAGTAGCAGGCTCAACGGGTGCCCAGAGGCTTGGCAAGCGATATAAGAGGCACATAACCGGAGACTACAGGCACTGCACGGGTTAATCGGTTCAGAGAACAGCTCAGCAGACAGCAGATGGGAAGCTGCCCCAGGCTACAGCTCGGAAGAGAGAGAGGATCAGCGAGATACCAAACAGTTCAGAATGTCGCCGGAGCGACCGAAGCTGCACAGGAACACCGGAACAGCACACAGGACAGGAACGTCAACCGGAACCGGATCGATACGGTAGCAGGAACATCAGCCGGAGAACTGTGCAATCACAGAGCAGGGTCGTCAGCCAGACCCGGGTCAATCACAGAGCAGGGTCGTCAGCCAGAACTGGGTCAAACAATCACGGAGCAGGATCAGAAGAGGAGTCAGACAAGCCGGGTCGATACACAGGAGACACTGGAACTCAGCAAATAGGTGCAGGATCAGGAACACCACAAAAGGGCAACTGACAAGTGCCCAAGAGCCAGTATAAAAAGGAACATCCTGGGCGGGCCAATCAGCCTCCTCCAATGCACAGGTAACACAGTAAAAGATTGACAGGGAATCGCGGGGACCGTGGTAACCAAGAGTCTACCAAGGTAGACTTAAAGAATGCATACCTATGGCTTGAAGTGCATCCTGACAGAAGGCCCTTATTAACCATCAATATGCATCGGGGCTTCTACCAATATAATCGTTTTTTTAAGTAGCTTCTGTCCTCTGGCAGAGAACGATGGACACTGTCCTAGTGGGCATTCCACACAGAGGGGGGACATAAAAACATAGAGACTGTTCTACAAATGATGCAGAATCTCGGGCTGAAAGTCAGCCTTGACAAATATGACTTTATCTGGCACAGATAGAGTTAAATGTGTTTTGACTTGTATTCTGCCTTCTGAACACACTTCCGATTGGCCATCAGTGAATAATTCACCGATTGGAGGGAATTGAATGAGTGTTACCACCCACGTATGACTAGGAAGGGTATATAATTGTGGAGATATGGACCGGACAAACAATGATTTCCCCTGATGAAGCCACCCTCGTGACAAAACGCGTTGGGTGGTGCAGCATGAGACTAATGGCACAATGAAAGTAGCCAACATAAGAAATTCCACACTTCAGATTGGAGGATGTGAAATCATTTATTAAAATACAAAAGAATCTTAGAATGCAGCTTACTCCATGAGGCAGTTAGAGTGTTTTAGACACTATATAACAGACATTTAACTCTTAGTCAGCTGCGATTGTCAGTCCTTCCAGGTCTGTTCGGTAACTGAGCAACGGACCCTGCTATGGAGCACTGGGATACACTAGACAGCAGAGCGTCTGCAGTAAAATGGAATCGAAAGGGAGCTGTTAGGCTTTAGATTTAGCTGTTGACTTGCTAATCTCTGCCTTTTCTCTATCAAGTACATCTAGATCATACAGCTGATGGACAGGCACCTAATTAAAGGCTGTCACGAGCGACTATAAGTTGTTCATTGCAACACCGCTAAAGTGCTAGCAAATGACACGCTGTATCGCAGTGTCTTTGTTTCTCTGCAGAAATGAATATCTGACAGTAGCAAATAGACAGCAGGGCATCTGCAAATATATTCTGTCCAGCACTGCAAGAGTGCAACACTGGATATATTGGTTATAGGTGTACCGAACATCAATAGTGATATTAGCAGAGCTCCTGCAGTTATCTACGTTTCATTGATCTCCTATTTAGTTCTATACTTATATGATTAACAGGTATTATTCTCTGATTTGTGAATGGGATAATATCACGTAGCAACTATATCTCAAGGTCACATCGAGCTGCGCTGTGTTTTTTTTAAAGCACATCTTACTTTATGTAGCTTTATATATGTTGTCCTGTGTTTTTGGTTTTATTCAAGTACTAATAAAGTATATATGTTTTAGATTGTATATATACCCACCCACAAACTGAACAGATAGATGTGGCTCTGCGAAGGCTTAGCAGCTTATACCTTAGAGAGAATATACGTAATCTGTCCGTCATTTTCTTATCTCACTTCCAGATCCAGTCGCCTCCATCGTTATTCCGCCACAGTCCCTTTCTTTGAATGCCACTTCACTGTGATATAACCACTCTTCTATAAGTTCCAATGATGTAATATAGCTTAGAGTTAACAGGTAACAGGTAACAGGTAACCTCCAGCACACCCAAAGACAATATATGAGAATAAAGATAGAATTACTCACAAACCATTCCTGTCTCTTGGTTGTATAGAAGGCATTGATCTCAAACCCCATTCTCTGGCACTCTTAGGACTCCGGCATTCCACATATGTGGAGGGGCTGGGAGGAAACTGGCCTCTAACCAGAATCAATTCAGTGTCCCAGACACACCTCCTACATGGAATGCTGGAGTCCTAAGAGTGCCAATCTAGAGATATCGGTGCCAGAGAACGGCATTCGAGATCAGTGCCTTCTATACCAGGATATTTTGGAGGTTATTCATTCCCTATTAACTCTGTTATATTATATCATTGGTGCTTATAGAGGATTGGTGGTACTGCCCCTTGGCCCCCCATTGCTGAGAGAGCACAGCCCCAGTGGCGATAATAGAGGAATCCACCTTCTAAAAGAAAGGCTTGGTTATATCAAGTTGACAAAGAACAGGAACTTGTGTAAACACTGACTTGAGTAAATAAAAGGCTGTTCGAGCCTCTACTGACCACTGAACATGTACCTCATGTGATGGTACCAGCGGACACCCAGCCTCGGGGTCCCCGTCAATGGTCACTTCTTCCGCTATGAGCCAGATGGACATCCAAATGCATACCGCAATATACCCCAATCGCCAGGCAAAGCTAGTGTCAGGGTAACCAGCACACATTCTGCATACAGCAAGCTTTACCCCAAGCATCACACAACACCAGTGTCTTGGGGTTAGAATAACAACTGACTTTATTGGAACAAACCACACATATTTATACACAAAACCTACACTGAAACACATGGGCAGGATACAATAGGTGAGTCACAGGGATAATATAATCACAATATACAAGACAAAGGACCAACAACAGAAGGTCCCAGCAATTACAATAACACAGACATGATTGCATTACTACACAAAAGGCTAGCAACAAATGGTACAACACAATACAAAGGGTCAGAAGTGATTAGGTTAGCACACCACAGGGGGTCTCAATACAGTTCACAGACCTACAATGACTGGAGTGGCTACAATACACACAGAGCTTGGGTGAGGGTGAACAATGAAACAAAAGGCTTGAAGGACTGCAATATACATTTGCAGCATCCTTGGCCAAACTGAAATACTTAACCCTTACTGCCCATTTCCTTGGAAGCAAGCCAGCAGTCTATGGTTGTTAGTCTTTTGGGTAGAAATAGTCTGAAGACAAGAGATCCCATATCTCTAACACACCAATATCTCCCATAGTCGCCACAGTTCCGTCACACCTCATTCTTAGTCAGAGAGGTAGGTGGAGCTATATCATTGGATAAGTTCTGAAACATCTACAAAAACTGGCAAATGTGGGAGTAGGCCACTCAAGGATTAGAGAAATCTTATGTGGGTTCATCTTGATGCACCTGGGAGAAATGAGGAAGCCCAAAAAGACTATTTCCTGGATTTTGAAGATGCATTTCTCTATTTTGGTCTTCAGACCATGGTCTCTGAGATAGCAAGCATTGTCCTCACATGCATGAGATGTTCAGAAATAGAAGAAAAGAAGACAAGGATATCATCAAGATAAATGATAACAAATTGATCCAGACGATCCCTGAACACATCATTCATGAACTGCTTGAATGTTGCGGGGGCGTTGCACAACCCGAAAGGCATAACAGTATACTCAAAATGCCCATAACGAATACGGAAGGTTGTCTTCCATTCATCTCCCTCCCGTACGCGCACTAGATTGTAGGCTCCTCGAAACTCAATCTTCATGAAGATTCTAATGGTAAAAACCTGTTCCAGCAAGTCCAGGTAGAGGTTAAGGTTTTCTCACAGTAATTTTGTTCAGTTCCTTATAATCGATACAGGGCCGAAGACCCCCGTCTTTCATGGGGAAAGGAAATGTAGAAGAATGAAGAAAGTCTTTTTTGAAGGCTCCATGTTATGTAGGATTTAAGATGCTGAGATTCTACACTGGACAATGGATATATATACCCACAGGGGATAGCAGATCCAGGAAGAAGATATATTGGGTAATCATAAGACCTGTGTATCACAGTGCCCATGCTCCTTTATTGTTTTTCTGTCTTTGCTCCCATTGGCTACCATGTGTTTGTCCCGCCCAGTATGACCTTTATATACTGGTCTATTGGCACCCCTCCGGTGCCCTTTCGTGGTGTTCCTGTGCCAGTGCTTGTTTCTGCTCAGTGTTTTCCAGTGTACCGACTTGGCCTGCTTGACTACTATGCATATTGTCTTCTGCTCCTTTGTACCGACCCGGCTTGGCTGACGTTCCTGCTCCTGTGTACTGACCTGGCTCGGCTGACGTTCCTGCTCCTGTGTACTGACCTGGCTCGGCTGACGTTCCTGCTCCTGTGTACAGACCCGGCTTGGCTGATGTTCCTGCTCCGCGATCCGACCCGGCTTGGTTGGCGTTCCTGTGCTGTGTCGCCTAGGTGACATTCTGACTATCTGGCAATTGTGTCACCATTTCCTCCTGCAGAGTACCAGTGGCCAGTTCCGTTACTGCTACGGCAGTTTGCCTTGGGCCTAGTCTCCGTTACTGCCTCTGCTAAGTGCAAGTGTCTCCCTCCGTTACTGCTCCGGCAGTGAGCCACCAGTTTCCCTCCGTTACTACTTCTGCAGAGTGCATGTGTCTGCCTCCGTTACTGCTCCGGCAGTGAGCCACCAGTTTCCCTCCGTTACTACTTCTGCAGAGTGCATGTGTCTGCCTCCGTTACTGCTCCGGCAGTGAGCCACCGGTTTGCCTCCGTTACTATTTCTGCAGAGTGCAAGTGTCTGCCTCCGTTACTGCTCCGGCAGTGAGTCACCGGTTTGCCTCCGTTACTATTTCTGCAGAGTGCAAGTGTCTGCCTCCGTTACTGCTCCGGCAGTGAGCCACTGGTTTGCCTTCGTTACTACTTCTGCAGAGTGCATGTGTCTGCCTCCGTTACTGCTATGGCAGTTTGCCTTGGGCCTAGTCTCCATTAGTGCCTCTGCAAAGTGCAAGTGTTGCCTTCGTTACTGCTCTGGCAGTGAGCCACCGGTTTGTCTCCGTTACTGCTTCTGCTAGGTGCATGTATCTGCCTCCGTTAGTGCTCCGGCAGAGTGCAAGTGTTCTGGTCTCCGTTACTGCTACGGCAGTACCTTATGTGACTCTGTTCCCATTGTTGCCTAGGCAGTTCACGTTAGTTCTGCTTATCTGTTTCTGGGCGTTACAAATCCTTCAGCTGTCTATATGCAGAAAGCCCCATCACAGACCTCTCTGCACATGGGACTGTTTACACTCAAAGAAGACCATTAACCCATGCAGTACCTTGCTCCTGGGAATCCATTATAATCTGCCTGACCTGTGTCAGTATAGACTGCTGTGGACTTTATGTTTACGATGGACCTGTGTAGGCATATGTATATATAACCTCTCGTGTGTCTGTACTATTCAGCTTATATAATACAGGACCTGTGAAGGTTATTTTATTACTATGATTTCAATAAAACTGTGTTTTATCCTAAACCACTGTGTCTGTTTGTCAAACAAACCGTAACACTGTGTATGGGCAAAACATCAGCTCCCTTCTTGTCAAATACATCAGAGTAAGCCAGGTACTGGGTAGACATCTCTTCTTACAACAGGGAGAATGATAGCAAACAGTGGCTGAGGACAACTCGATGAACGTATCATATGTCCGTAGCCATGGAAGACCCACAATGAGGGGGAGAAGAAGAGAAGGCATGATGTCAAAGTGAATCTATTCTTTGTGTATTTTTGAGAAAAGACACACAGGTAGGGTTTCAAGGATGAAAGAGCCAGACTGAAATCTGCTTTGATCAGCCATCTGCACGATAAGAGGATGAGCCTTGTTTTTAATGGGTATCCCCAATGCATGGACTAAGCCTTGTTTAATGAAGCAACCACTAGCCCTGTAGTCAATCATAGTGGACACCTCACTCTGTAGGTTGTTCCACTGGAGATAGCTAAATAAGTAGATGTAGCAACTGGAGAGGATATAGGTGAAGTGAGAGGTAAACAGCTCCCACCTTGGAAAGGACAAGGTCTGGAAGGACAGTATCTCAAAAGATGACCGCTGTCCCCACAGTAAAGGGAAATATTGAATTGCCTGCAATACTCACTCTCTGATCTGGATAGGGGACCTGAAACTACTCCCAGTTGTTTGGGTTCCTTTGAGGTTATGGGGAGCACATTTGTAGTAGATTCTGAAGCTGAAGCGGAAGAGGAGGGTGATTGCATAACAGGTGAAATCACGTAGTCTCTTCCTCAAAATCTGGTCTATCTGGCATAAGGGTAAGGATACTCTGGTCAATTCATCCTTAAGAGCTTCAAACAACACAAGACAGAACTGGTCAAATAGAGCGGCTTTGTTCCACATGGAGTCACTGGACAAGCGGCAAAAGTCTATGACATACTCTTCCACCAATCTTCTACCCCGTGCAAGTGATCTTAGGACAGTTTGGGCAGTAGTGTCATCATATACTGCATTCATAGCTTGCTGAAAGACAAGAGCCCAACACAGGACTGCCAATCTGTAAAAAATGGTAAGCCCAGGACTGTGGATTCCCAGTCAAGAGGGTGATAGCTGTATGGACCTTAATAAAGTCTGTGGAATATGTATGGGGGTTGACAGAAAATAGCAGCTCACAAGGGGCTAGATTCTATTGCAGGTGCTAAATGTTAATACCCGTTTTATCAAACATTTTCCTATTGAAGTTTATGGTGAAAACCGGAGATAAAAGCAGTGATACAGTTAGAACCTGCAATTGAATCTAGCCCAAGATGTGACAAAAGACCTATACTTGATTCCATCTCCACTGAACCGGTCAAGAAGCATCACCCTAGGTTCTGGAAGGTATAGGCCATCACCACCAGGAACCAAGGGACCTCCAACGGCAGGTGCAGCAGAAGGAGGTGGAGTACCTGGCTGTAAGTCTTGTAGATGTTGATGTAAATGAGTCTGATTGGTTTGTAGTTCTTGCACAGATAGAGTCAGAGCTGAAATACAATTCCCAAGAGTGTTAAGGCCTCAATTAACCCTGCAATTCCATCCTGAGTAAGATAAAGGCTCTAGTGAAATGGTAGCAACCTGAATACTAACTCTGTGCAGAAGGAGCTGTACAAAGAATAGCAAGAAGCTGATTTCTTATAAATAATAAGGAACAACTGAAATCCAAAACGGAACTGAAACGAGAAGCCACATGGGAAAAAAACAGAAGAAAATGGTCAGGAAAAGGCCAAGGTCTGGGAAGGTCAAAAACAAGCAAAACGAAACGCAAGCCGAGGTTGGGGCAGGCATATCCGAAAAAACGGAACTGTGCATGCACGTCCAAAAGAGATCAAATAGGAGACATGAGACACAACAAAACAACAGCCCAAATTCTAGAAACTATATAGCCAAAATAACCTAACCTAATCACCCGCACGCACTTTAACTATACACCAGTTCCTTGATAACCCACTGAGTGCAAGAAAGGAAGTCAACACATATCTTTATACTGTGTTCCTGTGTGATACAGTAATAATACAGTCCCATAGGCCTCTGTACAGATCTGTCCTGCTGTATCTTTATACTGCGTTCCTGTGTGATACAGTAATAATACAGTCCCATACGCCTCTGTACAGATCTGTCCTGATGTATCTTTATACTGCGTTCCTGTGTGATACAGTAATAATACAGTCCCATAGACCTCTGTACAGATCTGTCCTGCTGTATCTTTATACTGCGTTCCTGTGTGATACAGTAATAATACAGTCCCATAGGTCTCTGTACAGATCTGTCCTGCTGTATCTTTATACTGCGTTCCGGTGTGATACAGTAAAAATACAGTCCCATAGACCTCTGTACAGATCTGTCCTGCTGTATCTTTATACTGCGTTCCTGTGTGATACAGTAATAATACAGTCCCATAGGCCTCTGTACAGATCTGTCCTGCTGTATCTTTATACTGCGTTCCTGTGTGATACAGTAATAATACAGTCCATAGACCTCTGTACAGATCTGTCCTGATGTATCTTTATACTACGTTCCTGTGTGATACAGTAATAATACAGTCCCATAGACCTCTGTACAGATCTGTCCTGCTGTATCTTTATACTGCGTTCCTGTGTGATACAGTAATAATACAGTCCCATAGGCCTCTGTACAGATCTGTCCTGCTGTATCTTTATACTGCGTTCTTGTGTGATACAGTAATAATACAGTCCCATAGGCCTGATGTATCTTTATACTGTGTTCCTGTGTGATATAGTAATAATTCAGCTTGTTGGACATTAATGCCTTTATGTGATGTATATTATACTCCAGCAGGCTATATCACCAACTTTGCATCATTGTTTAGTGTTACAAGTTCAGAAGGGGCCTAATTGTCAGTTAGGATTCTGGGGCACTTTGGTTTTCTTTGGGCACCAAATTAAGATGCCACTTTTCTTTAATGTAAAGCGATAGTATTGTTATTTTTTTTAAGAAACATTAACCGTGTAGCTATTAAAAAATAAAACTAATTGCGTCCACTCCCATCTCTCAAACCTTTATAATTTGAGAGACATTCTTGACCAAAATTCCCCCTCCCTCCCCTTTCCCTAACGTCAGCGCTCAAGTTGACTGCAGGGGAATCCAGTACCTGGACAAGTGGAGGCTCTTCAGCAGAGCCAAGATTGCATTATTGAAACAGAAATCCTTCACTGGGACGGTCTACAAAGTGTGCTTGCAAACCAAGGACAAACCAAGGACACTTCGCAGACCATTCCAGTGAAGGATTTCTGTTTTAATAATGAAATCTCGTCTCTGCTGAAGAGCTTCTGACGGTCCCGGACCGGATTCCCCTGCAGTCAGCTACAGCGCTGACGTTAGGGAAATCGGAGGGAGGGGGCAACGTTGGTCTCAAATATCTCTCAGACCATAAAGGTTTGAGAGATGGGACAGGGGACATTTAGTTTGATTTTTAATGGCTACACAATTAATGTTTCTTAAAACATAACAATACTGTCCCTTTAAGGTTTTGAAAGAAATTTGATTGATGAGTTTTAAATGTATAATAGAAACCATTTTACAGAATGTCCTAGTTGTGATTTAGTTTGTGACCTCTTCTAGTTACTATTTAATTACATGTCTATCCCCTTCCAGACAACATTATACATGGCGTCTGCAAAAACTGATTTTAAATCTGTTAACCATTTCATAATGTATTGAAGAATGAAAGGTGGATAATATCTCTTATTTAAGTTAAGAATAAATGATTACTCTTACTTACCCTTATATTATACTTAAAGTGCTTTAATTAAACGTTACTTTACTTAGCAAGTCTCAGGATAAGAGAATTGTAAGTGGCTTTTCTTTTGTAAGAAATAAATATACACATTTATTTATATTTTGTGTGTTTTAAAATCAAACTGTGAGCGAATTCCACATTTCACTGTGAATTAAAATCAGAAGGAAATTTTGATCCTACTAACTGGGTTATTTCTTTTTTTGCAGGTGAAGAGTTCCTGTGACTGTAAGTAGAATTATCTTATCTTTAGCTTCTAAAGTCTACTGTTCTTGAACTGTGTGTTAGCACCACCTAGTGGAATAGAAGTGAAGCAGTGGATGACTTTATAATGGGACTAGTGAAATGAGGTGATATCTTCCCTAATCAGAAGACAGTCTTGTCATTACAGGGCCGTGTGGATGACATTATGTAGGGACTAGTGAAATGGGGTGAAATCTTCCCTAATCAGGAGAAGACAGTCTTGTCAGTACAGGGCCGTGTGGATGACATTATGCAGGGACTAGTGAAATGAGGTGGAATCTTCTCTAATCAGGAGAAGACAGTCTTGTCAGTACAGGGGAGTGTGGATGACATTATGTAGGAACTAGTGAAATGGGGTGGAATCTTCCCTAATCAGGAGAAGTCAGTCTTCATTACAGGGGCGTGTGGATGACATTATGTAGGGACTAGTGAAATGAGGTGGAATCTTCTCTAATCAGGAGAAGACAGTCTTGTCAGTACAGGGGTATGTGGATGACATTATGTAGGAACTAGTGAAATGGGGTGGAATCTTCTCTAATCAGGAGAAGACAGTCTTGTCAGTACAGGGGCGTGTGGATGACATTATGTAGGAACTAGTGAAATGGGGTGGAATCTTCCCTAATCAGGAGAAGACAGTCTTGTCAGTACAGGGGCGTGTGGATGACATTATGTAGGGACTAGTGAAATGGGGTGGAATCTTCCCTAATCAGGAGAAGACAGTCTTGTCAGTACAGGGGCGTGTGGATGACATTATGTAGGGACTAGTGAAATGGGGTGGAATCTTCCCTAATCAGGAGAAGACAGTCTTGTCAGTACAGGGGCGTGTGGATGACATTATGTAGGGACTAGTGAAATGGGGTGGAATCTTCTCTAATCAGGAGAAGACAGTCTTGTCAGTACAGGGGCGTGTGGATGACATTATGTAGGAACTAGTGAAATGAGGTGGAATCTTCCCTAATCAGGAGAAGACAGTCTTGTCAGTACAGGGGCGTGTGGATGACATTATGTAGGAACTAGTGAAATGGGATGGAATCTTCCCTAATCAGGAGAAGACAGTCTTGTCATTACAGGGGCGTGTGGATGACATTATGTAGGAACTAGTGAAATGGGGTGAAATCTTCCCTGATCAGGAGAAGACAGTCTTGTCAGTACAGGGGCGTGTGAATGACATTATGTAGGAACTAGTGAAATGGGATGGAATCTTCCCTAATCAGGAGAAGACAGTCTTGTCAGTACAGGGGCGTGTGGATGACATTATGTAGGAACTAGTGAAATGGGGTGGAATCTTCCCTAATCAGGAGAAGACAGTCTTGTCATTACAGGGGCGTGTGGATGACATTATGTAGGGACTAGTGAAATGGGGTGGAATCTTCCCTAATCAGGAGAAGACAGTCTTGTCATTACAGGGGCGTGTGGATGACATTATGTAGGGACTAGTGAAATGGGGTGGAATCTTCTCTAATCAGGAGAAGACAGTCTTGTCAGTACAGGGGAGTGTGAATGACATTATGTAGGAACTAGTGAAATGGGGTGGAATCTTCCCTAATCAGGAGAAGACAGTCTTGTCAGTACAGGGGTATGTGGATGACATTATGTAGGAACTAGTGAAATGGGGTGGAATCTTCCCTAATCAGGAGAAGACAGTCTTGTCAGTACAGGGGCGTGTGGATGACATTATGTAGGAACTAGTGAAATGGGGTGGAATCTTCTCTAATCAGGAGAAGACAGTCTTGTCAGTACAGGGACGTGTGGATGACATTATGTAGGAACTAGTGAAATGGGGTGAAATCTTCCCTAATCAGGAGAAGACAGTCTTGTCAGTACAGGGGAGTGTGGATGACATTATGTAGGAACTAGTGAAATGAGGTGGAATCTTCCCTAATCAGGAGAAGACAGTCTTGTCAGTACAGGGGCGTGTGGATGACATTATGTAGGAACTAGTGAAATGGGGTGGAATAGTCCTTAATCAGGAGAAGACAGTCTTGTCAGTACAGGAGTTTTGCAACATGGAATGACTGAAGAAATGATTATTCTGATTAAATAAAATTGAACTCCTTGGATGCTACAAAGCTTTAAAGTGTTAAAAAAAACAGTAACTGTGTGAAGAGAAGGGGAGAGAGGGAGGATTTACTGTCACGGCGATTAATGGAGTATATGATGTCAGTGTAAGAGATTACAGACAGACAGAACTTAGGTTACACAATGAAAAGAACATAATTATTGCCCAATAACTCTGCCGTTATCTTAATCTATAAAAAAAAATGACCAATACATTTCTGGGGACTGGTTCCCCAAAATGAATTTTCCCATATTGCACTTTATTGTATAATTATCTTTTGGCTATACTTAGATGTTATTAATGTGCACTTTATCTTTATTCATTAGCAAATGAGTCTGTGTGCAGTTCGCTGAGTTATGAGACGACAAGTTCCCAGATAAACATTACTGGGCTACCTGCAGACATGGCCGTGCTGGGAGTGACGGATTTAAATGGAACTCAGGCACAATTATCTAATAACAACACTAATCTATTCAGTAATCAACTGTCTGGTTCACAGTATTCCATCCAGTACGGGAACGCATCAGTGAACTGCTGCCGGACAGTCACAACCAGTAAGTGTGTAGTGACTCAGTGAAGACAATGGGGGAGATTCACTAAGTGGTGATAAAGTAGAAATTAATTCTCCAGTGATATCAATTCTCCAATTCCTATATTATTCTATGGAGCCAATGCACTAACAATTCTTCAACTTTGGAGATCTTAGTGAATAGGCTTCATCGAATAACACAGGACCTGCAGAAGTGTTTAGCTGAAGAAGTTATATCCACGTTATCACCTCTTTATCTCCCCCAATGTCTGCTTGTTAATGTCATAGAAGCTCAGGATTTAACCTTTTAAGCACCAGACGGTTGTGCAATTTTTTAAGGTCTAAAGGAGCGGTAATGTTTACAAAAAAAACACTGTTTTAGGGATTTCTTTCTGAGGAAGACACGGGCATTTGTCTTATTTCAGTGTTAAAACAGTTAAAACTGTCAGGAAGTGAGTAATAACTTTATTATCTCCAGTTCAGACTTACAGTAAGTGAGTAATAGCTTAATTACTTCCAGTTAAAACTGACAGGAAGTTACTCAGCAGTTACTATCACATTCTGTTGAGAGCTGTGTCAGTAACTCACCTCTCTCATAGAACAAATGATGGAAAATCCTTTTTTTGTTTATAACAAATCCGTATCCAGTGAAAAACCTTCGCATTATGACTCAAACATTAGATTCTGTGTCTCTGATTTGGGATCAACCTGATGAGTATAAAAGTAATTACACCTACAAAGTAGAGTCAAACAGCTCAATATCGATGATACAGACAAGTGAATCAGCCACAGTGACTGGTCTGATACCTGGATACACCTATACGTTCACTGTAACTACAAGAACCGCTGATAACGTCACAGGAGACGCTCAGTCAGTCATTACCTGCACAGGTGAGCACAGACCTGCTGGGAAGTAATATAAACAACAAAATATAAATAATAGAGACCAGCGGGGTACAAACTTATTTCCTAACGAGTCAGACTAGGGAAAGAAACTGAACGCAGGGGCAGATGTTACTGAATAAAGTGACCACAAATGGCTTTATCCACCAAGCTGTAGAGGTGAAAATCTGGAACAGAGAGACTGCACCCGGGGATGAAAGTAACACAGTAACATAGTAACACATTAACACAGTAACATATAGCATAATAACATAGTAACACATTAACATATAGCACAGTAACATAGTAACACAGTAACATATTACACAGTAACATAGTAACACAGTAACATAGTAAGACAGCAACATAGTAACAGTAACACAGTAAGACAGTAACATAGTAACACAGTAACATAGTAAGACAGCAACATATTAACAGTAACATAGTAACACAGTAACATAGTAACATAGTAACACAGTAACATAGTAATAAAGTAACATAAGTCACGTTTCAAAATATGTCATAGAGACTTAAAAATGACGGTAAGAAGATCTTGATGAATATTGTCTTTAAAAATTCTGATGTTAAAAATGTCTTTGATGTTGTCTTTGAAACAAAAATTTTCAAGGAACAAAGGGCATTTTTTTTTTCAAAATGACAAATTTTCAAACAAAGAGACTTATTTTTTTCCCTGTTAACTCCATAGTCCTGCTTCTCAGTCCTATCTAACCATACTTTAATTTGTCTTCTACAAGTTCAGATTATTTTTATTTTATCGGGAAAAAAATGACATTAATCAGACAAAAAGTGGTGGTGGGTAAAATATTTTTTTGTTAAATAGCTTACAGTACGACGGCAGATTAAACCACACCCACTTTTATGTCTGCTTTTTCCCTTTGATGGAAATGGCGGAACTGGATGCAAAAAATGATGGTAACATCTTAGAACTGACAGACCGTGACTTAAAGATGTTTATTCTGATTACAGACAATTTCATTTACAGTCAGTTTTTGAACATCTTTCCCCATTATGTATCTTGTTTCCTTTAAATATAACACGTTTAGTAAATACCATTGAATAATATTACTACATGGTCTGATTTAATTTCCTTTGTCTTGTTCATTGCTTCTCGTTCCTTTGTCTGATAAATTAACATATCTTCACATTATGCAGTTTAAAGCAAAGGCCCAAATGTATATATCCCACTGATTCAAACAGGACTTTTAAAGGTATAGTAATACTTCAAAATTACTATCCCTTATATTGAAGCCCTTGAAAAACTGATTTAAATGCCACCAGCGGCATCTCTCACACCTTTATGGTTTGTGAGATAGCCGCTTTTAAACTTCGCTCCCCTCTGTCTCTCCCCTGACGTCATCGTTCTTGCTGCAGCAGGGGAATCCGGTCCCAGGGACCGGCGGAGGCTCTTCAGCAGAGCTGAGATCTCGTTATGGAAGACAAGATCCTTCACTAAAATGGTCTTCTACGTGTGCTTGGTTACCAAACACACGTAGAAGACCATTTTAGTGAAGGATCGTTTCTTCTATAACGAGATCTGGCTGTGCTGAAGAGCCTCCGCTTGATTCAATGAACGGATTCCCCTGTGGCAGCAAGAACGCTGATGTCAGCGGAGAGGCAGGGGAGAGCAAAAGCGGATATCTCCCAAACCATAAAGGTTTGAGAGATGCCGCTGGTGGCATTTAATTCAGTTTTTTAAGGGCTTCAATATAAGGGATAGTAATTTTGAAGTATTACTATCCCTTTAACTCTCAAAGCAATATGTTGGAGACTTCTCTAACACTAAGTGGGTTAAATGCCCCATTTAAAGCAGATGGAATTATGGGAAATTGTATTTGTCTCCAGCTGATTTGCCCCAGAATTGATCCATTTTTTTACTTTATACTTATGTCCCAAACACTTTGATTGGCTGACTTTTCGGCTGTATTTCTGTCTGTCTTACTGATGCCACAGGTTGAACTGTAGTAGGATTGATCCAAGGAAACGCTTCTCATTAAGTGACTAATATGTAAATTGTCTTTCCTACAGTCCCAGTACCCCCAACTGTACTTCCTACACCAGATTCCAGGTCACTCAAACATAAGCAAATCAGTTTTACCTTCCCCGAAATCGATAACTCCAGTGGACCCATCAAGGCTTATGCAGCGATAGTAACAACTGGTTCAGATGGTGAGACGTCATATTGTTTTATATTAACAGAACTAATACCACCTAATTATAACCTAATCCTAATAGCCTGTAAGAAGTTTGCCTGTGCTTCTGTTCAAGTGGTAACATGTTCAAGGGAAAATACCACTTAATATGTAAAAGGGGTGGGGCTTAATCATGAGTGGGCGGGACTTAACAGACGTGATAAAGTTTTAGTAATAGGCTGGGGAAGGAGGAGAAGTGGGAGGGAAATGGAAGTTTACAGTGTGAGTGGTCTGAGGACTCTTCCCCCTATACTGCTGGTCTGTCCTGAGGGGTAAAACTTGATACACAACACTGTGGCAGTCAGTGGGTTAAGTGTGTACCTGATGGCTGTCTGTCCTGTGTCTTGCATGGCAATTGATGACAGTCAAGAAATAATTCAGCAATGAGGGCCTACCTTAACCCATTGAGTGCCATTTTGTTCCCCTGGTGCTGTAGCACCCTTCAGTGGCTGTACTACAGGTCCTGCTGAGGCCACTGGGAGTCAGGGTGAGTGACTGTGTGTGTGTGTGTGTGTGTGTGTGTGTGTGTGTGTCAGCCATATTTCTTTTTGGCTTTGTGTGTGTGTGTTTGGTGCTGTGTGAGTGTGCGTGTATGTATATGTGTGTGTATGTATGTGTTTCACAGTGTGTGCATGTATGTGTGTGTGTGTGTGTGTGTCTGTATATATATATATATATATATGTGTGTGTATGAATGTGTGGATGTGTGTGTATTTGTATGTGTGTGTATGTATGTATGTATTTGTGTATGTATGTATATGTGTATGTGTTTGTATGTATGTATGTATGTGTGTATGTATGTATATGTGAATGTGTGTGTGTATATATGTACATAACCAGTTGGGAAGTACTCCTACCACAAAGTTCAATAACCTGGGTGCTATAGCACTTGGGAAGTCTATCAAAAATAGAAAAAGATGCATCATCACTCGCAGGATTTTTTAGATGATGTTTTATTCAAGTGAATATCTCACTGACTTTAATAAAACTTCATCTAAAAAATCCCTGCAAGTGATGACGCATCTTTTTCTATGTGTATATATGTGTGTATGTATGTATGTGTATCACTGTGTGTGTGTGGGTGTATGCATGTCGGACATGTTTTTTTTTCTTGGTTGAGGGAGGGCAAACTCCTTGCAGAGTTTTTGACAGGAGTGGCCAGAGGTCACGCCCCCTGTATCTCCAGCATTGGCAGTAGGGAGGAGATTTCTATATCAGGAAGCAGGAAGTGGAGGAGTGACAGTTGAAAACAGACAGTTAGTGAGGTTGACTGAAGAGATGAAAAGAGTTAAATAAAAGTGTTGCTATTAAGTTTATCCCTGAGTTTGTATTTTATGGAAACCTTACACCCTTGTACTGAAACAGAGTGTATGGAGGGTTACAGTTATCTGTGGGAGGTGACACAGAGTGTATGGAGGGTTACAGTTATCTGTGGAAGGTGACAAAGAGTGTATGGAGGTTACAGTTATCTGTGGGAGGTGACACAGAGTGTATGGAGGGTTACAGTTATCTGTGGGAGGTGACACACAGTGTATGGAGGGTTACAGTTATCTGTGGGAGGTGACACAGTGTGTATGGAGGGTTACAGTTATCTGTGGGAGGTGACACACAGTGTATGGAGGGTTACAGTTATCTGTGGGAGGTGACACACAGTGTATGGAGGGTTACAATTATCTATGGGAGGTGACACAGAGTGTATGGAGGTTACAGTTATCTGTGGGAGGTGACATAGAGTGTATGGAGGGTTACAGTTATCTGTGGAAGGTGACACAGAGTGTATGGAGGGTTACAGTTATCTGCGGGAGGTGACACAGAGTGTATGGAGGGTTACAGTTATCTGCGGGAGGTGACACAGAGTGTATGGAATGTTACAGTTATCTGTGGGAGGTGACACACAGTGTATGGAGGGTTACAGTTATCTGCGGGAGGTGACACAGTATGTGGAGGGTTACAGTTATCTGTGGGAGGTGACACAGAGTGTATGGAGGTTACAGTTATCTGTGGGAGGTGACACAGAGTGTATGGAGGGTTACACTTATCTGTGGGAGTTGACACAGAGTGTATGGAGGTTATAGTTATCTGTGGGAGGTGACACAGAGTGTATGGAGGGTTACACTTATCTGTGGGAGGTGATTCAGTGTGTATGGAGGGTTACAGTTATCTGTGGGAGGTGACACAGAGTGTATGGAGGGTTACAGTTATCTGTGGGAGGTGACACAGTGTGTATGGAGGGTTACAGCTATCTGTGGGAGGTGACACACAGTGTATGGAGTGTTACAGTTATCTGTGGGAGGTGACACACAGTGTATGGAGGGTTACAGTTATCTGTGGGAGGTGACACAGAGTGTATGGAGGGTTACAGTTATCTGTGGGAGGTGATACGGTGTGTATGGAGGGTTACAGTTATCTGTGGGAGGTGACACACAGTGTATGGAGGGTTACAATTATCTGTGGGAGGTAACACGGTGTATATGGAGGATTACAGTTATCTGTGGGAGGTGACACAGTGTATGGAGGGTTACAGTTATCTGTGGGAGGTGACTCAGTGTATGGAGGGTTACAATTATCTGTGGGAGGTGAAACTGCGTTTGTGGGGTCATGATCCTGAGTGAGAGTGTGTGGACCAGGAGAAGTTTTTGATATCCCCTACTTCAGGAGCGAGTGGCAGCTATGTATTTTTTTGTCAGTTGGATAGTGGTGGGCGGGCCAACTCCCTGTATGATAATCATGCCCCCATTGAATCACCCAATGGGAGCATTAACTTCCCCATTGAATCACCCAATGGGAGTGGTGTCTCCTAATGAGACATAAATTATGTAATGAGGCATTCTGTTCAATGTGTGTTTGTTTTCTGAGGAGACATAAATTATGTTCTGTGTGTGAGGTACCATAAATTATGCAATGAGGCTTATTCTTTTATATATATAGATATATATATAGAGTACTGAAGCAGAGTGTTATATAATGTGTATATATATATATATATATATATATATATATATATATATATATATATATATACATATAGTGTACTTAGCTAAAGCTCTGGGACAGCACTTGCAGAAAACAGTTGATTGTAGCAAAAAACAAAGTTTTCAGTCCGGTAACGGACCATCATCAGGGCGGAAAACGTTTGGCATGTTGGAATTGTGATGTACACTATTTTATCTCCTGTAGGGGATGAGCACAATCTCTGTATTATAATTATTTAAGCTTTAAAGTGCTACTGTCATATGTTTCATCTTTATATATACAGTATATATATATATATATATATATATATATATATATATATATATATATATATATATATATATATATATAGTGTAAATACAGTTATGATCTCTAATTACGGTTATTGAATTAATCCACATATGTAAATCTTTATTTTAGGCGCACGTCCGCCCCCTGGGGTATTATCGATGACGTACCGGGATTATAAGGACAAGAACAAAGACACTTACGTTGCGTTAATCAAAGAGACAGGTCTGAGGTCAGTGAGAAGCGACACCCCGAAATCTATTACCGTCCAAATTGGAGACGGTTCTTCTACCCATGGCTACGAGAATGGGCCTCTGTCACCGATGACATCATACAGGTAATTACACCCAAATATCATACTAACCCTTTATGCACCAGAGGTATGTGCATTGCTTTACTTCACAATGTGTTGTACATCCTTTTGGACCTTAAAGGGTTAATCAGTAGTTCTGTACAGACATCACTATAATACACAGTGGGACTAGTGCATAAAGTGGGGCAATTCTGGGGCAAACAATTCCACTGTAGGGGCAAATAATAATAATTACCCAGATACCCACTGGATCAAATGAGGCTTTAACCCTTTGAAAGCATGAGAGGTCCCCCCATTCACTTCAAACCAATGCATTTAAGACTTCTAGTATTCAGACCTATTGAACCCCTCAACATCATGTGATGTGCCAGGACCGTCACCCCGGTCTGGACGTTAAGGAACATCATGGCATTCTGTGATGGCAGCGAGGAAGAAGAAGAAGAATTGGGTTAAAGGAGCTGTTTTATGAACAATACTTTTCCTGTTGACTAAAGAGTACTTTCACTCAATAGTTATTATGACAACTTTTTTTTATTAAACTGCAAAATTCTATTCTGACCACCAGGTGGTGATGTTCCTGTCACTTACTGTGCTGAGCCAGATTCTCTGACTGGAGCTCTGTTCTCATAGAATTCATTATATATATTTAAAAAAAAAGCATTTTGGACACTAGATGGTGCTGTTTTTGTTTGATTGATTTTAAGCTTGAGATTTGCATTGTAATAAAGAATAGGAGATACAACATATACATGGGGACACATTCATACATCCAAACAAGAAGAGTGTGCATATGTTAACCCTTTGAGTTCCTGTCTGGAACTCAAAGGATTAAAAGCCTGCTGTAACATACAGCTTATAAATGAAGCATCCAGTAATAAAATGCCATAACCCAAGGAAGGAATATAGAGGAAGGATAATATAACTAGAGACATAACAGTCACTAAGAAGGGGGTAAAACAGGGGAAGATGAAATGAGAAAGAAAAAAGGGACGTGAGGAGCAAAGGCCTCGTGTACAAGGGGGTATATGTAAACAGAAATCAGCCCGTGACATTTAAATCTAGAGGAGAGGTCAGCCAGGAACATCAGACCTATAAGGATGTGTCCATGCTGTCCAAACATCAGACCTATAAGGATGTGTCCATGCTGTCCGAAGCTAATTAGAATATTCACACTGTACGTGCCACTTTGTCTATGATAAAGAGAGTGGGGCCTGGAGACCTCCACCAGAGGGCGATGTGTGAGTTACCAAAAGGTTGTACAACAACCACAAGACGAATCAGTAGGAGAGCGGTCTCTGTGAGGGATGTCTATAGAGGTACGTATAGCGTGAAAGTACCTATTCCAAAGAGTGAGAATTTTAGGATAGGACCAACAAATATTCAGGTAAGAGACATATCCACCACGACCCGTCCAGTAAGAAGAAGAAGGGGCCGATGGCTACATTTTATGTAAGGTATTAGTGGTATAATATCACCGACTAGTCAGTTTGGTGCTAACCTCCTGGTGATAGATTTTGAAGCCAATGTAGGTAGATCCAGTGAAGGCCTCCTGGAGAGCTCTTGTTCCCATCTATATAGACAGGCTGTTTGGTGAGAAGGATTAGAAAGTATTCTGTAGCAGACAGAGAGGAACTTACCACCAGAAGGGGGTTTGTTTACTAGCAGCTCATGATCAGCAAGTGGTCTCAAGGGGACTCTGAGATACTAAAATATTTGCAGGAAACATGAAACATGGATGTACTTGTAGAAATCGGTAGCTGGAATGTCAAATACCTGTCTCGGCCACTCAAGAGAAAACCAGTTACCCAAATGAAACATAAAGTGCAGAAGCAGATGTCCTCCTCTGAGTCAGCTATCTAAATTTAGGTTTGAGATTTGGGTGAGAAAGAAAGAAAGAGGAAGGAGAGGGGCTGGGAAGGGGATGTTTTGGAATTTGTTTATAATTAGTGACCGCACTTTATAGGCTGTTAATAAAGTAGGAAAGAAAGAGAAATGTAGCCAGATAGCTCTTTGGGGGAGTCATATGTAAACTGAGAAAAGTGGATTTGATATAAATCCATTGTTGTGGTTGTTTGAATATGTTGTAAGAATTTAGTCAAAGACTGAAGCTTTGTGGTAGAGATCTAAACTGGGAAGAGCCACACTTCTATGGTCTCTTGACCTGTGCGATTCTGCTAGGGAGAGGAAAGGATTTCAATTTTAAGGCAACACACGGAGGCTCCTATTATGCATGAACTCTCTTTACTGTCCCTCAGCAGCAAAATCAATAAAGTTATTTTTTAACAAGACAAAATGTTTAAAGTCATACAAACATGCTAGTAACCCTTTCACCCCAACCACCAATCAGCATGCATTGACCCCTATAAATTATGCTGTATTCACTGAAGATTCCCTCTTTCTTTGCTGCTCCCTTTGGCAGATAAGTATATATTTTGACAGTTAATAAAAATGATGATGTGTTTTATTCTCATTATTACTTCTTAATATCTGGCTTTCTTGTAAAAAATTTTAGTTTTCTTCCTTTTATTTATGTGAATCGTTTATTTCTGTATATAAAAAATGTTTTCTTTATTTCTGAGGTGTTATACCTCTTTCCCCTTTTAATTTATTTACTTTGCTACGATTTTAAATATTTCTGGCCCCCCCTTTTTACCTCAGCGATTTTCTCCGGCTGCTCCTTTTGTTTCCTGCAGTGACGAGTCTTGCGCATACTCAATGCGCGGGATTTCTCTCATTTGGATTTCTTAACGCCTAACGGATCTCTTAGATGCTTTCCCCGTTTTCTTTCACATTGTTCAAGCGGTTCTCTTAACAAAACTCAGACAGTTCCCGCTTACATCCTATTATCGTTTTAAAGTTCTGGATCGTTATACGCCAGCGACGGCCATTTTGTTTAAGGGCAATGCCCTGAATATCAATCCTGCGCGTGCCCAAGTTACCTCAGCTGTCAGCACCATTTTGTGACGACCTGTGGTAACTACGGACGCCTTCTTTCCTTTTGCCTTACAGCTATTTTAATATTTCATTACTATTTATTTCTATTTACAGTATTTTATAATAATTCATTGGGATTATTATCCATATATATTTATTTTCATATATTATTTCGTTATATATTTTCCTATTGATTTATTTGGTTTTGTGCTTCAATATGTCTCACAAACAAATACTCTCACCTGTTACACTCCAGAAAGGTAGTAGGATTCCAGCTCATTTTATTGTGGATGACAATGTCTCTAATAATTCTGATTCACAAGAGGCAATAACATTTACTTTTAAGTCGAATGATGATCACATTCAAAACTTAATGGATCAAACAGTTAGTAAATCTGTTTCCAATGCTATTGCATCTTGTATGAATCAAATGACTGAGACTTTGGCAAAATCTCTGTCAGAGGCTTTAAACCAAAATAAAATGAGTAAGCCTCTTAAGAGGACTATTTTACCCCAGTCTATTGGTAATAAGACTTTGTCTGATTCCTCTCCTGAGAGGATTGAACAGGAAAAAACTGGGGTGTGACGGAGGGTACAGGGGTTACATATTGGTAGGCCGAGGGTTAAGCGATTTATCCAGCCAGACAAAAAGATAATAAATTGCATTTATTAGAGAGGTCACGGCACAAAACATAGGACAACAATTGCAGGCAAACAAACAGGGGTAAAACATGAAAACTAAGCACTTCTGCTGTTCTCTTCTTAGTTTCATAACTTGCCAGGAGTTACAAATAATACTCACAGTCCATTTTAACTTAATTCTGGAGCTTATTCATAGTCCCACTAGAGGCAAGAGTAGGCATCCTGCCCACTCCACATGCTGCTGGATTACATGAAGGTTCCTTGTATGTTTTAGTCCTGGCAGAGGAGTTGGGGGAAGACATCCTAAGATCCTTGTGGTAGGAACATCAGGGTACTCTCTCTGTGTCTGAAGCCGCCTTGACTTACAGCCCACAACTGAAAAGGGGACCTGGCCCTACAGTGCCCGCTCACTCGAACTCTTCTGGTGAGGGCACTCACCAGTCCCAGTTTCTCCAGTACGCCTATAGAAAGCACCTGGACCAGTCCAACTCTAGGCTGGCCCCAGGCATCCCCCCATTCTGGAGAGGGGCTCTCTCCTGTTCCTACATTCTCCAAACTCTCTCTCTCTCTGGTTTGTTCTACCCACCCCCTACAGGATGTGATGTCACAGGTACCATGTACCAGGTCTGTTCAGCTTGGCCTGATGTAGAGGGGGAAGGTACAAACTCTACACCCAGATTGGCCCTACCCCCCTCCATGCTGGCCAACACTGTCTATCTCATGACACAATCTCTGGGTTTAGCTAGACTGCATGGCACCATTCCTCTGTACATCATACACACTAACCAACCCATTCACTGCTGGTAACTGGACGACCCTCTCTAATGCATGCACATAGAGGGGACATTAAGGTTTCAAGAATGGGAACACGTTTAAGACAATGGCAATCACTGAAAACAGACACATTTCTTTCTCTGGATGACAACCATTCCGTCACATGGGGGTAAAAAGAAATATAAAATGAAGCACTGTTCCTCTGAAAGAGAACCATACGTTTTCAAAGAGACAAAACTAGTACAAGTACAAGTAGTAAGATACCATGTGGAGCAAACCCACAAAAAAGAACCTCATCTCGGGAGGATGGAGTACCGAGAAAAAGAAATAAGGTCAGATGCAAACCAGATTCTTTTTGTTTGGCTTCATCTACTGATGAATACAGTGATGAATATGAGGAATTCGAGGGTCAAAATTCTGATGTAGAAGTCTCTGATGAATCAGAGGTCAATAATGATTTTGATGTTAATGATGTTACCGATAATGTGGTCTTGGATGAGATGGGTAACCCTCTTTTTGATCCTGAAGGCATTAAACATCCTAGGTCATCAGAATGGGTGCCTAAGGATCATGTGGCCAAATACATAGAATTATGGGTTAGGAAGGCTCTAGATTCCAAATCTCAAAACAAACTCAGATCTGAGTGTCCTAGACCTTCCATAAATAAGATATGTGACACCCCTCTTATGGACCCACAAATGGCTCAATATATAGCCAAGTCAGGAAGAGACCGGAGAAAAGGTGTGGAAAGGTCACTGAAACAGTGCCAAGACAAGTTGTTGGACACAGTTGGTCCTTTGGCAAAAATTTTCAACCTTACTGAGGAAGCTATTTCCAATAATTCTCCTATTGACCCTAATATTTTACGGGGACGGATCCAGAGAGCCTTTTGTTTAATAGGCAACGCCAATACGGCAATCTCTACTGAAAGACGGAGGGTTATACTTCTCCGTATAGACTCAAAATTATCTGAAATGGCCTCTACTGAGGCAGGTCCAGAATCCAAAGGCCTCTTATTTGGCGATTCTTTTATTAAAGATTTAGGAAAGTATGTCAACACTTTCACAGCCCTAGATAAGGCTCAGATTTCAATGAAAAAAGTCTTCAATAAGAGGTTTTCGTTAAGGCCAGGAAAAGTAGGGGTCGTTTTCCCGGCCGGTCCTCTGGTTCCTATAGAGGCCAATATAGGAACTATCAAGACCCTTCATACTTTGGAAAAACAAGTTATTCCCAAGAGACCAGGGCTCCCCCCACCTTCTTCCGCAACGCGGAAGAGTTTGGAGAGCGAAGAATGCGAGAGGTTTTCCCCAATCCAGACCATATTCAGGTAAGTGTTTTTCCCCTTTCCCCTCTCTCAGAGGAAAAAGTGGGTGGCAGACTCGCCCATTTTTTTCCAAGCCTGGTCTCAGATCACTTCAGATCTTTGGGTACTTCAGACTATCCAAGGATACGAAATAGAATTCTATCTCAATCCTCATCAATCACAAATTGCAATTTCTTTCCAATTCTCAAAAGAAGATTTCCACTTAGTGGATTTAGAAATATCAGAGTTAGAAACGAAAGGAGCAATAATTCAATCTCCTTTAATGGAACCGGGTTTTGTCAGCAATATTTTCCTGGTAAACAAGAAGGATTTGGGCGTACGCCCGGTCATAAATTTGAAAGAACTGAATGCTTTTATCCTTTACAGACACTTCAAAATGGAAGGAATTCATTGCCTAAGAGATCTGCTAATACCATCAGATTGGATGGTCAAATTGGATCTGAAAGATGCATATTTAATGATCCCCATTGCTCAACATCAACAAAGCCTCCTTCAATTTTTCTGGAAAGGAGTAAAATGGCAATTCACATGCCTCCCATTCGGCCTCTCCTCAGCTCCATGGTGCTTCACAAAGATCATGAAACCTGTGATTTCATTTCTAAGGAGCAGAGGAGTATGCATGATTATTTATCTAGACGATATTTTAATCATGTCTCAAGATTTGAATGTAATCAAAGACCATCTTCAAATCACTATTCAAATTTTAACCGATCTCGGCTTCATCATAAATTGGAAGAAGTCCATATGTCAACAGACCCAGATTATAGAATTCCTGGGATTCATAGTGGATTCTCTAAATTCTGTTCTCCTTTCCTCGCAAAAAATTGAAAAACATTTGAAAAGAAATCAGATCAATTCTGCAAAAAGATTTAATTTCTTTGAGGATGATAGCGAGAATTGTAGGACTTCTCTCTGCCTCAATTCAGGCAATCTTCCCAGTTCCACTTCATTACCGAGCCCTCCAGAGATTGAAGATTTTACATCTTCGCAGAGGCTTGAGTTATTCGAAACTTATCCCTCTGTCCTCAGAAGCCAGAGAAGAGCTTCTATGGTGGTTAAACCATGGAAGCATGGAACGGGTGAGCAATTTTCGAAATGTCTCCAGACGTAATCATAGAATCAGATGCCAGCAACATAGGCTGGGGAGCTCGATGTGGAGATCTCACCACAGGAGGGAAATGGTCCCTCACGGAGCAAACTCTACACATAAATTGTTTAGAATTATTAGTAGGATCGTTCACAATAAAAAGCTTCACAAAAGACACGTCGAATTGTTGTATCCTGCTGAAGATGGACAATGTATCAGCAGTAAGATACATAAACCATCTGGGCGGCACGAAATAGAAAACTTTGGCAATTTTGGCCAAAGAATTTTGGCAATTCTGCCTAAACAAGAACATCTCGGTTCAGGCAGAATATCTGCCAGGGCTATCCAATACCACTGCGGTTTGGAATTCCAGACATCTTACAGACTCGAGCGATTGGACGCTTCACTATTCAGTTTTTTCTATGCTAAATTCAGTCTGGGGTCCCTTACAACTGGACCTTTTCGCTTCCAGATTGAACACTCGGCTTCCAAGATTTTTCAGTTGGAGACCAGATCCGGATGCTTTAGCAGTGGACGCCTTCCTTCAACAATGGCCTGTAATAGGCAGTTACGCGTTTCCTCCCTTTGCGATGATTCCCAGGGTCATTCTCCAGATCAGGAAACAATTAATCACCACGGTCTTAGTGACCCCATTTTGGACAACTCAACCGTGGTTTCCTCCACTCCTCGAGATGTCCATAGACTTCCCACGTTATCTGTCTCCATTTCCCCAACTACTGCTGGATCCAGCAGGGAATTCTCACAACCTTCTACTTCAAGACCAATTGCACCTGTTGGCCTGGCGGATTTCAGGAATCAGTGGTTTATCAACGGAATTTCAGAATCAGCTCAGTTACTCATCTCCGAGGCTTGGGCACCAGGTACTCGAGCATGTTACAAATCATGCTGGAATATCTGGACACTTTGGTGCATGGAACGGAATTTGGATCCCGTTTCTGCCGATTTGATTTTTATCATTAATTTTTTGTCTTCTTGTTTTCAACAGGGCAAGGCATACAGGACCATTAATTGTTATCGCTCAGCTATTTCGGCTGGTCATTCTTTCATTGCAGGTTTTCCTTTAGGTCAACACCCTTTGCTGTGTAAACTTATGAGAGGTATAAAAATTTCGAGACCTCCGACTACCAGATATTCCGATCTCTGGGATGTACAGGTAGTCCTCCAATTTTTTGGAATCTTGGCCCCGTAATGAAAACTTGTCGCTAAAACAACTTTCAGCCAAACTTGCAATGTTACTTTGCTTATTTCCTTTAGGAGAGTGTCTGATGTCCATGCTCTGGATATTTCCAACAGATGTTATGAACCAGGTGGAGTAAGATTTCTAATCTCTAGACGAACTAAATCCTTATCTAGGGAAATCTTCTATCCAAATTTTCCTCAAAATCCTCAACTCTGTGTTGTACTTTGTTTGAAAGCTTATGAACTAGCTACCAAAAGATTTAGATCTACTAACTCACAGCATTTGTTTATTTCGTTTGTTAAACCATATCTACCTGTTTCTACTGCTACTTTAGCACAATGGATTCGCTGGATCATGCAGTCATCAGGCGTAGATACTAATCTATATGGTGCACATTCCTCTAGAGGAGCAATGGCTTCCAAGTCCTACCTTACTGGCGGCAGACTTGACGATATACTTAAAGCGGCTGATTGGTCCAATGAATCCACCTTTAAGACTTTTTATTTCAAACCTATTTCTCATGCAACTGCTAGTGTTATTCAACAGCTTTGAACGTGCATAATAGGAGCCTCCGTGTCTTGCCTTAAAATTCGTGGATTTTCCTAACTTCATGATGGAAAGTCAGAATTTTATTAAAGACACGGAGGCGAGTATTATCCCTCCCTTTTCTCTCCACCCTGATATATTCTCTTTCTTATGTCTCCACAGGTTGAACTACTCATGATTCTGTTCCGGATTTCTTCTATGTTTATCCTTCTTCTGAACTCATGGGGACAGGAATTCCATGTTGCCGTTATAAAATGTTGAAGTACTGGACTTTTCATCTTCTGGACACCAAAGAAAGAGGGAATCTTCAGCGAATACAGCATAATTTATAGGGGTCAATGCATGCTGATCGGTGGATCGGGTGAAAGGGTTACTAGCATGTTTGTATGACTTTAAACATTTTGTCTTGTTAAAAAATAACTTTATTGATTTTGCTGCTGAGGGACAGTAAAGAGAGTTCATGCATAATACTCGCCTCGGTGTCGTTAATAAAATTCTGAATTTCCATCACGAAGTTAGGAAAATCCACGAATTGTTCCACAAGAAGCTTAATAGGAATTTGAGCCTAGGGACATCATATCTAATAGGAAAGATTATACGTAAGGTTCTAAAAATGTATAGGATATTAGAGAATAGGAACATTTTAACTAAGGAAATTCTACCCAACCTGGAAAGGAATTGTCTCAGACTGTGGATGAGGAGCTCTACATTATCATCACCTAGGTCAGCGCTGTTTTTGGATAGTCTGATTCCTAAGTAATTTAAGTATTTATCTCTCCATATAATCAGGATTTTAGTGATATCAGTATGTTATGGAGAATGCAAAGGGGAAACGAAATTTGGATTTAAAGTAACTGTAAAATAAGAGACTTGGCTAAAAGAAGAAAGAAAGGAATGTAGATTAGGGAGAGAGGTCACTGGGTTGGTGTTACAGCTTACCTTTCTTTCAGCATCATCTACAGACGCGAGGCTTCAAGCATGCTGCAGGCCTCTGTTTTATGTATTTGCTTCCTGTAGTCTCCTCCTACCTACTTCCTCCCTGTGAGCTGCTCCTCCTACTTCCTGTGGAGGGGTTTAAAAGGCAGACTGGGGCCTGACTCAGATGCCCTTGCGTTGTTGTTCATAGCAGTTCTGTTACCTTGGGCTCCGTGTATGACCTGGCAAGTCTTCCATCCATTCTAGTGCTGACCTGTGGCTCTGTCTGACTATTCTATTGCTTAACCCCTAATAGTGGACATCCAGTCTGGTGCAGACCTGTGGCTCTGGCTGACTACCTGAACTGTATATGACCCGGCTTGTCTGACTACCCCCTCTGGTGCTGACTTGTGGCTCTGTCTGACTATTCTGTCGTCTTTTCCCCTGGTGATCAGACATCCAATCTAGTGCGGGCCTGGGGCTCTGGTAGACTAAGCTCTGATACTGACTGCAGGCGTGAGTCAGTTCGCTTCATACTGACTGCAGGCTTGAGTCAGAATTTGCTCCTACTGACTGCAGGTGTGAGTCAGTTCGCCCATTACGTCGGATCAAGATCCTGAGTTCCTGGTATCCTGGATCCTGGTATGATTGGCCGGGAAATCAGACTCTGTTTTTCCTGGTCTTTCCAAAAACGCTATGGGCAAATACTTTTCTCATTTAAGATTAAGCCTTATCTAGAGCTGTAAACGCTGTGAAAAATTTCCTAGATCCTTTATAAGTGAGTCACCAAACAAAAGGCCATCTGCAGAAGGGCCCTCCTCAGAGAAGGCCATTTCAGTCAGCTTGGGGTCAATTTTTAACAGAATGGATCTATGTCTTTTCATAGAAATGGCTGTGTTGGCATTCCCTACAAAGCAAACAGCTCTCTGGATCCATCCCATAAGTATATGAATATCCACTGGGGAGTTATTAGATAAAGCTATTTCAGTTAAATCAAAAATTATTGCTAAGCGTCCCATAATATCCAGTAATTTATCTTGACAGTCCTTTAAAGATCTGTCTATATCCCTTTCTTAGGGTCTTTACATGATTTAGTCAAATACTCTACAATACGGGGATTAAGATCAGGGGTTTAGGATGACCTATTTTGGATAGAAGTTCTTTGGTATTTAGCATTCTTTGCCATTTTGTCTAACGGCCATCTTATCCAGTATTCAATATATTTGGATACCCATTCAGCTGATCTATGGTATCTGATGTTATCTGGATAACTCCTTGATCATTTAAGATGAACTTACTTGTATCCATGTTTTTCATTTTGTGTGGTACATCCTTTATAGCAATTGTAGGGTTATGAGTTTCACATGAGGCTACATCATCTTCAGAAAACACTGAAGTGTCATTATCGCTTTCCTGGCATGAATCATTCTCATTAGATGAAAGGCAGTAAGAATCAGGTTTTTGATTAACTTTCTTTCTTGATTGCACTTCTCAGTAGTAGAGGATTTAGAAGTGGTGTTAATCCATGTGCTTCATCTGGTTCAAAAACAGTTCAGTGTGAGGTCTCTTTTTGTCTCTATTCTTAGAAACATACCTCTTACCTTTTATCGCTCAGGAGATTCCACTGAGAGAATAAGCTTTGTCTTACACATCCGTTTCCCCTAATTACTTCGCTTAGAGGGGTGTTGGTCAGAGGGGTATTCCAAATATTTAGTTGGTCGTTGTCAACAGTTTGGATAGACTGAGAATAAAAAGGTGATTTATTACCTGAAAAAACTAGAGACAATTTCAGAAAGAGATTTTACTATATTATCTGAACTTTGTTGTCATACAGGTTGAATAAGTCACAGACTTATTGACTGGGGTGTCCATAAGGGCCTGAATTTGATCCTCTGAGGTGTATAAAAGAGGATTAGACACAATGAAACTGTGTGTTATAGATTTACAACGTGACATAGTAAAAGTATAAAAATCACTCACCAGAGTTCTTCAGATTTAGAGAAAGGAAAAAAACTGTGTACTCAACGATTTAAACTACAGGAGTGAAGAGGACAGTGGAATAAAATGGTTGCTGGATGCACATGTACAAAAATTATTGGGAAGGTTAATTCACAAAAACAAAATTGCCACCTTCTTCAAACTTTTGACAAGGGACACTCCACAGGATCAAAATCTAATAGACAGAAAGATAGGAGATAGATAGATAGATAGATAGACAGACAGACAGACAGACAGATAGATAGATAGATAGACAGACAGATAGATAGACAGACAGACAGATAGATATATATATAGATAGATAGATAGATAGATAGATAGATAGATAGATAGATAGATATGAGATAGATAGATAGATAGATAGATAGATAGATAGATAGATAGATATTAGATAGATAGATAGATAGATAGATAGATAGATAGATATGAGATAGATAGATAGAGAGATAGATAGAGAGAGAGATAGATAGAGAGATAGATAGATAAATAGATATGAGATAGATAAATAGATATGAGATAGATAGATAGATAGATAGATAGATAGATAGATAGATATTAGATAGATAGATATGAGATAGATAGATAGATAGATAGATAGATATGAGATAGATTAGATAGATAGATAGATAGATAGATAGATAGATATTAGATAGATAGATAGATATGAGATAGATAGATAGATAGATAGATAGATAGATATGAGATAGATATGAGATAAATAGATAGATAGATAGATAGATAGATAGATAGATAGATAGATATGAGATAGATAGATATGAGATAGATATGAGATAGATAGATATGAGATAGATATGAGATAGATAGATAGATAGATAGATATGAGATAGATAGATAGATAGATAGATAGATAGATAGATAGATAGATATGAGATAGATAGATAGATATGAGATAGATAGATAGATAGATAGATAGACAGATAGATAGACAGATAGATAGATAGATAGATATTAGATAGATAGATAGATAGATAGATAGATAGATAGATAGATATGAGATAGATATGAGATAGATAGATAGATAGATAGATAGATAGATATTAGATAGATATGAGATAGATAGATAGATAGATAGATAGATAGATAGATAGATATGAGATAGATAGATAGATAGATAGATAGATAGATAGATAGATAGATATTAGATAGATAGATATGAGATAGATAGATAGATAGATATGAGATAGATATGAGATAAATAGATAGATAGATAGATAGATAGATAGATAGATAGATAGATAGATATGAGATAGATAGATATGAGATAGATAGATATGAGATAGATAGATAGATAGATAGATAGATAGATAGATAGATATGAGATAGATAGATAGATAGATAGATAGATATGAGATAGATAGATAGATAGATATGAGATAGATAGATAGATAGATAGATAGATAGATAGACAGACAGATAGATAGATAGATAGATAGATAGATATGAGATAGATAGATAGATAGATATGAGATATATAGACAGATAGATATGAGATAGATAGATAGATAGATAGATAGATAGATAGACATGATATAGATAAATAGATAGATAGACAGACAGATAGATAGATAGATAGATAGATAGATAGATAGATATGAGAGATGATCCCACTTCTGGGAGACATTTAAATGTCAAGTTATTATGGACCAAACATCTGCTATAGTTTCTATTCTATGCAGTGGTCAGATGGCATTTTCATAATGCATTTCATGGGGAGCTTGAGTCATTGACTACGGGTTTCTATAGTAAATTATAATAACAGCACCACCTGGTGACAACAATAGAATATTGCAGTTTAATTGCAGTAAAAGTTTGAGCTGTAAACATTTTTTAATTTGATTCACCCATCTGTGGGATTTCCCTTGATGCAATTTTCCATCAATAGTGTACTAATACTTTATTTTATAGAACTTATATTATTTACTTTTATTTATTTTTTCTCTCATTTATGTGAACATCTTTTTTATACTCCTTCTTCAGGATTAGTATTGCCGGCTTTACCGCAATTCAGTATGATAGCACCACCAACACAATCGTGGAAGATCGCAGCATGTTCACTTATACTAACTATTCGGATGCAGTTGTGACCCTACAGGATCCAGGTAATAGTTACATTTTATTATATTGAGCAGAACAATGACAATGTAGGAGCCTTAAAGGGCAACTGTCACAAATGACTAAGTCTGTTCTTGTGGAATCTGCCATGGGATCAGGGCTTTACTGTAAGAACCCAATATATCTCCTATCATCCATTTGGGGGGGGGGGGAGGTGGCAAGGAACTGAATCTTTGGCTGGAACACAGTCCAGAATTTTGAGGCGTTGAGATGTAACCCTCATGGGTTATGTACTCAGTCTCCTTAGACCTGCTGTGTTGGGTTTATGAGACCAAATCAGAGGTTCTATGGGACAGCATCCCTCAGGACAATGAATCTTAACTGGGAGACTTCAGCTGTCCTTGTAGTTCCAATGAGGGAGCCTGGAGATCTCTTATCAGACCCTTTGTCTTCTCCTCCATCAGGGCTCACAATGCATCCTGCCTTCATCGGCATGTCAGCTCCCTGGGCTCACACATGACAATAGGGCACTATCCATGTGAGCGTTGCCTTTTGCCCTTCAAGGACCAGAGAAGGGTACATTACATTGCTTTGTACCATCTAGTCCTAAAAGGTTAAAAACATAGCACTGAACACATACAAGATTCGTCCCTACATCCTCCATCACTCTCCCTACAGGACCTAAATAACCAGCAGGTGTACAGTATTGGTGTCCAGACAGGGGCTGTAGAAGGTTGGACATAGAAATGCGTTGGGTTTGTGTCAGGGTTCTCAGGAATAAACCAGGAGTCAGTATGGTAAAGTAAAACAATCTTTTATTAGAGAAATCACAGTAATGCACGTAAACAGATAACACACAGAGGGTGATCAAAGATGCAAGCACTGCATCAGAAATAGCAGTCCATCAATAGATCCACCACACTGTCCGAGACTAGGCCTCAGCCCACTGGAGCCTCGAGTTAATTCGGAATGCCCAAAGGACTAGCACCGACTCAGCCTGCAGTCAGTAAGCTATGAGTCTGATAGAGCCCCAGGTCCACACTAGGATGGGTTTCTGTGGAGCGGGGACCAACACACGGAGGAAACAGACAGAGCTCTCTAGTCAGCACCAGAAAGGATAGTCAGACAAGCTGGGTCATACACGGAGCGGGTTGTCAGCCAGAGTCACAGGTTTGCACCATATAGGATATCCATTGAAGCGTTAATATGCTGGATGCACAGTGGACAGAGCCCCAGGTTAACACCAGAGTGGGTAGTCAGACAAGCCAGGTCATACGTGGAGTGGGTAGTCAGCCAGAGCCACAGGTTTGCACCAGATAGGATATCCACTGAAGCATTAGTATGCTGAATGCGCAGTGGACAGAGCCCCAAGTCAACACCAGAGTGGGTAATCAGACAAGCCAGGTCATACACTGAGCAAGTAGTCAGCCAGAGCCACAGGTTTGCACCAGAAAGGATGTCTCAGCCAAATCGGAACACACAAGGAGAATGGTCAGACAGAACCACAGGTCAACACCAAAATGGATGGACAGACAGGCCGGATCATACACAGTTCAGGTCAGCCAGATCCACAGGTCTGCACCAGATTGGGTGTCCACTACACAATGGGAGCAGACAAAAGAGTAGTCAGTCAGAGCCACAGGTCAGCACCAGAATGGATGGTCAAACTAGCCAGGTCGTACACAGAGCCCAAGGGAAACAAAACTGTATTGTACAACAACGCAAGGGCAACTGAGTCAGGACTCACACTGCCCTTTAAACCCCTCCTCAGGAAGTAGGTAGTAGGAGCAGCTAAGAGGAAGGAAGTAGGTAGGAGGAGACTACAGGAAGCATGGCATAAAACAGAGGCCTGCTACACTCTAAAGCCTCGCGCCTGCAGATGACATGTCTTGTTCTGATGTGTTCAGCCACTGTCATCTTCCTTTGTCATCCATGCAGCATGAACGGCCACTGAAACCAAGGTAAGCTGTGACAGTTTGTCAGTAGTGTGCAGTGAACTGGGGTCCAGACAGGGGCTATAGAAGGATGGACATAGAAATGCGTCAGGTTTGGCAGTAGTGTGCAGTGAACTGGGGTCCAGACAGGGGCTATAGAAGGGAGGACATAGAAATGCGTTGGGTTCTTCAGTAGTGTTCAGTGAATTGGGGCCTAAATGCTCTATTACATCAGAGGTCTGATTAGCGGATTAACTAGTGATTCCCTCCCAGGATGCCTGGCACTTGGCTGTGCCACAGACGTCCATTCAGAATGCCCTTGTTTTCTATAAAGACTTTGATAAAATTGTGAATGTTGAGTTTCAGATGTATATTTTTGGACATTTTACACACAATAAGAATGGCAGATTTTCCGTTAAGAAGAGCAGGCAAATGCTAGAGCTCTGTCTTTTGAGGGGTGGAGCCATGGCTGTGCTGGCCACACCCATGTTTTGATTTGTGGGTGTGACCAGAACAATCTCAATGACCAGTTTTATACACCCTTTACAGCATATTATTTAACCCCTTGGATACTAGAGAGATTTCCAATGCATTATGAACCAATGCACTGGAGATCTCCCTAGCAATCAAGGGGTTAAAGCTTTTTATTTTTGTCCTTTCTTGTTATAAGCTAAGTAATGGGGGTGTGGTCAAGTTAGGAATGAGGGGTGGGGTCATGTGAGAAATGGGGGAGGGGTGATGTGAAGAATGGGGGTGTGTCATGTTAGGAATGGGGTTTGGTCATGTTAGGAATGGGGTGGGGTCATGTGAAAAATGGGGGTGGGTCATGTGAAGAATGGGGGTGGGTCATGTTAGGCATGGGGGTGTGGTCATGTTAGGAATCAGGGTGGGGTCATATGAGGAATGGGGAGGGGTCATATGAAGAATGGGGGTGGGCCATGTTAGGAATGGGGGTGGGGTCAGTTGAGGAATGGAGAGGGTTCATATGAAGAATGGAGGTAGGTCATGTTAGGAATGGGGGTGTGATCATGTTAGTAATGGGGGTGGGGTCATGTGAGGAATGGGGGTGGGGTCATGTGAAGAATGGGGGTGGGGTCATGTGAGGAATGAGGGTCCATACCTCCCAAGTGTCCCTCTTTAGTTGATATTAGGGGTCTGTACCTCCCAAGTGTCCCTCTTTAGGAGATATTAGGGGTCTGTACCTCCCGAGTGTCCCTCTTTAGGAGATATTAGGGGTCCGTACCTCCCAATTGTCCCTCTTTAGGAGATATTAGGGGTCTGTACCTCCCGAGTGTCCCTCTTTAGGAGATATTAGGGGTCTGTACCTCCCGAGTGTCCCTCTTTAGGAGATATTAGGGGTCCATACCTCCCAAGTGTCCTTCTATAGGAGATATTAGGGGTCCATACCTCCCAAGTGTCCCTCTTTAGGAGATATTAGGGGTCCGTACCTCCCAAGTGTCCCTCTTTAGGAGATATTAGGGGTCTGTACCTCCCAAGTGTCCCTCTTTAGGAGATATTAGGGGTCCATACCTCCCAAGTGTCCTTCTATAGGAGATATTAGGGGTCCATACCTCCCAAGTGTCCCTCTTTAGGAGACATTAGGGGTCCATACCTCCCAAGTGTCCCTCTTTAGGAGATATTAGGGGTCTGTACCTCCCAAGTGTCCCTCTTTAGGAGATATTAGGGATCCATCCCTCCCAAGTGTCCCTCTTTAGGAGATATTAGGGGTCAGTACCTCCCAAGTGTCCCTCTTTAGAAGATATTAGGGGTCCATACCTCCCAAGTGTCCCTCTTTAGGAGATATTAGGGGTCTGTACCTCCCAAGTGTCCCTCTTTAGGAGATATTAGGGTCCATACCTCCCAAGTATCCCTCTTTAGGAGATATTAGGGGTCTGTACCTCCCAAGTATCCCTCTTTAGGAGATATTAGGGGTCTGTACCTCCCAAGTGTCCCTCTTTAGGAGATATTAGGGGTCTGTACCTCCCAAGTATCCCTCTTTAGGAGATATTAGGGGTCTGTACCTCCCAAGTATCCCTCTTTAGGAGATATTAGGGGTCCATACCTCCCAAGTAGAGACAGAAGAGAGATAGAAGCAGTGAGTGATACAGGAAACAGATGTAGGGAGACAGGAGAAGGGAGACTGATGTAGGGAGAGAGGAGAAGGGAGACTGATGTAAGGAGATAGGAGAAGGGAGACTGATGTAGGGAGACAGAAGAAGGGAGACTGATGTAGGGAGATAGGAGAAGGGAGACTGATGTAGGGAGACAGGAGAAGGGAGACTGATGTAGGGAGATAGGAGAAGGGAGACTGATGTAGGGAGACAGGAGAAGGGAGACTGATGTAGGGAGACAGGAGAAGGGAGACTGATGTAGGGAGTTAGGAGAAGGGAGACTGATGTAGGGAGACAGGAGAAGGGAGACTGATGTAGGGAGATAGGAGAAGGGAGACTGATGTAGGGAGACAGGAGAAGGGAGACTGATGTAGGGAGTTAGGAGAAGGGAGACTGATGTAGGGAGATAGGAGAAGGGAGACTGATGTAGGGAGTTAGGAGAAGGGAGACTGATGTAGGGAGTTAGGAGAAGGGAGACTGATGTAGGGAGATAGGAGAAGGGAGACTGATGTAGGGAGACAGGAGAAGGGAGACTGATGTAGGGAGACAGGAGAATGGAGACTGATGTAGGGAGACAGAAGAAGGGAGACTGATGTAGGGAGATAGGAGAAGGGAGACTGATGTAGGGAGACAGGAGAAGGGAGACTGATGTAGGGAGATAGGAGAAGGGAGACTGATGTAGGGAGACAGGAGAAGGGAGACTGATGTAGGGAGACAGGAGAAGGGAGACTGATGTAGGGAGTTAGGAGAAGGGAGACTGATGTAGGGAGACAGGAGAAGGGAGACTGATGTAGGGAGACAGGAGAAGGGAGACTGATGTAGGGAGTTAGGAGAAGGGGGACTGATGTAGGGAGACAGGAGAAGGGAGACTGATGTAGGGAGACAGGAGAAGGGAGACTGATGTAGGGAGATAGGAGAAGGGAGACTGATGTAGGGAGACAGGAGAAGGGAGACTGATGTAGGGATACAGGAGAAGGGAGACTGATGTAGGGAGACAGGAGAAGGGAGACTGATGTAGGGAGATAGGAGAATGGAGACTGATGTAGGGAGACAGGAGAAGGGAGACTGATGTAGGGAGACAGAAGAAGGGAGACTGATGTAGGGAGACAGAAGAAGGGAGACTGATGTAGGGAGACAGGAGAAGGGAGACTGATGTAGGGAGACAGGAGAAGGGAGACTGATGTAGGGAGACAGAAGAAGGGAGACTGATGTAGGGAGACAGAAGAAGGGAGACTGATGTAGGGAGTTAGGAGAAGGGAGACTGATGTAGGGAGAACCCGCTCGGTTGATGTCTGTAAATGATGTATTTGCAGTTTACCAAGACAAAGCACAAATACCAAGTTTAAAAAATCCATAACAATTTTAGGATTAAAATATATTTCTAAAGTGGATTTGTGGGGTGTTGTGTACAAAGCAAGATGGTAATTTTGATTAACCTGTTGAATGCCAGATGTCTTGTACATTATTGTAAACAATGCACTTAATGTGCTTTTATGGATTAATCAATTTACCTGCTCACTGACAACTTGTGATGCTACAGAAATCTCCATTTTTTATTAACTGGTCCTGGGTATACAAGGGTTAATAAAACCCGGTTCTGTACTCTCTCCCATTAGGGGTCATCATCGGAGCGGTGGTGGGCTCCATCCTGGGTACCGCTGTGATCTGTGTCCTGGGATTCTTCATCTGGAGAAAGAGAAGGTAAATTCCTAAAATAAGTTTAACATCTCCGTCCACAAACACACAAATAGACCTCATTATATACACACAAACACACACATACATATACATATATATATATATATATACACCTCAAACACACAGAGACCTCATTATACACCCAGATAGGCTGCACATATCTGCTTGTATGAGCACTATGATTATATAAAGACACAAACACACATCCATACACATACACATATACACATATATATACATATACACACATACACATATATACACATATACACACATACACATATATACACATATACACATATATACACATATACACACATTCAGACACATACACATATACACACACATACAGATATACATATATACACACGTACACACATACACATATACACATATACACACATACACATACACACATATACACACATACACACATATACACACATATACACATATACACACATACACATATACACATATACACACATACACATACACACATATACACACATATACACATATACACATATACACATACACACATACACATATACACATATACACACACCCACCCCAGACACACACAAAGAGAACTTACTATACACTCAGACAGACTGCACTTCTCTGCTGGTGTGAGTACAATGATTGTCTCTATCGTTCAGTATGGAACACGGGTACCATGGGGGTTGAGCTTCTCCTTTGTAGTCCAGAGAACACGGTCAAAAAGACAAAGGGGGAGATTCACTAAGGTGTGATAAAGAGGTGATAATATCTCCAGTGATATCACTTCTCCATTTCCTATGTTTTTCTCTGGAGCCTATTCACTGACATCTCCAAAGTTGAAGAACTCTTAGTGAATTGGCTCTATAGAATGATATAGGAACTGGAGAAGTGATATCACTGGAGATATTGGGCTCGATTTAAAGGCAACCGTTAAACCAGCCGCTAAGTGAAAAAGGCACATCGCTCGCAAATAATACAGGAGTTACGGCAGATTCAATAGGTACTCTACAAGAATAGCTATAGAGCGTAGGCACACAAAAAACACGTAACACAAAACCCGTTGTCGCTCATGTTAATGCACAACGGGCGGCCAAATCACACGATAACTGAGCTCAAAACAACATCTAACATAACGGCTGCCGTTGTCAAGCAACCATGATTGATGCCAAAACAAATTCAAACACACAGCCCCAATGTATCAAATAACTTCAAATACACCTATATATACCCAAAAATAACCGTCACACACTGTCTGTTATCGAGTTCTTCAGAGCCAGATATCAGGACCCAGGAGCGGAGGATAGTCATTAGAGAGAGGGAGACAGGAGCGTTCATTAGAGGTAGAGGAGTTTTGGAGTTTGGAGAGAGGAGAGCATTGCACAGAATACGACACATAGCACACCTTTGCACATATTACATACACACATACAAACACATACACATACATACACATAGTCCTTTTATTTTATAACACCTCACACATTTTACTTTTATTTTTGACAGTGTGAATCTGGGAGTGAAAGTGTGTGACAGAGAGTGACTGGATCAAGTGTGTCTGTGAGGGCCTGTGGGAGTGCCTGGGTGTGACTGGGTGAATGATGGCGAGGAGAGGAGGACAGGAGAGAGGGATGGGGAGAGTAGTGGAGGAGGAGGAAGCTCAGGAGGGGATCCCTCAGCAGAGCAGGGGTGGGAGAGGGAGATCCGCAGGGCGGAGGGGGACCCGGCCCACAAGAACATGAACATGCAGGACAGGGACAGAACCTGCAGTGGGACGAGGGGTAGTTGCTGGGGAGCACCCCACACAGTCAGGGTCAGACCAGGCAGGGCACTCCGGCTCTGAGTCATCCCATGCCGGAGCTGACGAGGCCAGGATCAGAGACCCAAAGTATACAGAGGAGGAGAACACGGCTCTTGTGGAAGCTGTCCTGGAGAGGCAGAGTGTTCTCCACCCGACAGCGAAGGTCCCTGGCCTGTCAGCGAGGAGGAAGGCAACCTGGAACCAGATCTGCAGCCGGGTCAACGCGGTGGCTCCATGCAGGCGGGACGTGGAGTCCATCAAAAAGCGATGGGGCGACTGCCGGAGGGTGGTCAAGAACAAGCTCTCCGAACTCGCCAAGTACGCCCGAGGCACTGGAGGTGGCCCACCTGTCCCTATCACCTTCTGCGGCTCGGAGGAGATGGTGCGCCAGAATATGTCCCCAACCCTGATCGAGGGGGTTGTTGGAGGAGCTGACACTGGGGATGAGAGGACCCTCCACACTACCGGTAAGTGCAACACTACAGAACAACACACTACAGCAACCAACACCAGCTGCACACACACTCACACCTCAACACATGCCCATCATTCATGCACACAACTGCACCAACACAGCACCCTGAGGGTTAAAAACAGGACACAACACAAGGACAAATATTAAGGTCCAATTTGGAACAAACCTGTCCAAGTCCTACTTCAACCCTCCTGTCGCTGTGCTCATCACACACAATACACAAACCATGCTGTTCAAAATGTCGAATGTCATCACTGTTCACACACAATGTCACCCATGTCCCCACTGGGATGTCAGCACTTAACCCCTCGAGTGCTAGAGGGATCATCAATGCATCGATCAACAATGCTTTGGCAACCCCTCTGGGACTCAAAGGGTTAACCAGACAACAATCAAGTCAATAGGCCAACGATCACATGCTACACAGGGGACATTCACTAAGCGGTGACAAACACATGGTGGAGAGAAATTCACCCTTACACATCCTCATTTCACCAATACCAGTGTTAGCCTATGGAGAATATGCAATAACATGAATCAAGTTGCTAAGGTCCCATCGTATACACTCCATAGAAAACACTGGAAATGGGGAAATGAGATCACTGGAGAAGTCAGCATCATGTACACTCCATCATGTCGACAACACCGCTTACTGAATCACAAAAAGGATGGAGCAGGTCACACATCACAGTGGCACTGAGAATAACTGCTTGTATGTGCAACACATAGGCCTCAAACAATACCCCAGAATTAAAGGGGGAAAAAGTAGGCCTTGGTGTTGTGTCTGCAATCATTTACTCTAACTTCAAATGACATATCTCACATCTGATTCCCACATGGATCCTCAGGGGTGCTGATGCCATGGATGCATGGTACACCAGACATTGCAGGATACACATGGGAACCAAATATCAACCATTGTACCTTGGTCACCAACAGGCCATGAATGATAGATATCTCGGACTGAGTACGGTTTGCCTCACTCAGAAGGATGGATGGGCTCAATAAACTCAGAAAGAAAAACAGGCCTCAATCAGAGATATCCCTCACTACTGGCGTGATTGTTGCCCTTCAGGATTCAACTGGAACACACGACATGGACAGGATCCTGTCCAGTTCATCAATCTCTGATTGCCAGGGTGGTATCCCATGCCCTACAATGCAATGCATAGGATATGATCCTGACAACCAGAGAGTCACCTGTCAAGTAATGAAAAATTGTGAATTGGACGGGATCAGCTAAGAAGATAGGGTTGAATAACACTTGATTCCCACTGCACATCTGTTCAAAAAACATATGCACACAAAGGAAAATGGTCAGATATGTACCTTTCAAATGGCTCCAAATATGTCCCAACACGATGTGAACCCAGAGATCATCTCACTGCCTGTGATTGCCCTACTGGCCAGATATGTGCATCCATCAGAAACTAACATACATTGATACCATCCAAATACACATACCTAGTATATCCCACCCTACGTAGATGGGATATACGAGGTATGTTCATATCCATCATATCAATCCAATGTATATTTTGATGGGTGCACATATATAGCCAGTAAGGCAATCACACCTACTGAAATGATCTCTGGCTTCATATCTGGAAAGGATATATTCATATCCTTATGAAAGGCACACATCCACATGCATATATGACCATTTCTCCTTGTATGTAACTGTAATAGCATAGCAATTGTTAATTTCACCAACATGTGGATCCATGTTAGTCCTATCCCGCCAACCCTCATGGTTAGACAGATATCGCTCTATTTGACAGCTGGAGATTTCAGTCATTAGACCACACGGAGGCTCTTCAGCAGAGCCTAAATTGCCCCATTCAGAGATGGAGACATCTTTGAGATGGTCAACAAAGTGTGCCAGGTTTGCAAGCACACTCTGTTCACCATTCCAATGAAGTTTACATCTCTGAATGGGGCAATTTAGGCTCTGCTGAAGAGCCTCCGTGTGGTGAAATGACTGTCAAACATGTCAAAATGACTGTCAAATAGAGCAATATCTGTCTAACCATGTGGGTTGGAGGGATAGGACTAACATCGATCCACACCTATCTCTTACAATGCCTACAATATTACATCATGGTGAAATTAACCATTGCTATTCCGTTAAAGGGATAGTAATACCTAACATGTGAAAAGAAAAATATATTGCAGGGTTCATCCCCCGAGCAAAACAAGGGTATTCCCACTGCTGAAAGGTGTTTCATTCAAAATGTAGCACAGCTCATAGTTGACTACTCCAGCGGCAATATCACAGTGGCCTGGAACTCTAAAATGGCGATGTTGCTAGACCATCCTATGGACAGCTTACGTCCAGACGCAATAAATTCTCATAGGATAATGTAGCAACAGTGCCAATGTACAACTTCAGGCCACTGGGATATAGCACCAAAGCAATTCTATTCTGAGCTGGGAGACTTTTTGAACAGAAACCCCCTCCAGCAGTGGGAGTACCCTTGTTTCACTCAGGGTGATAAACCACAAAACATATATTTCCCTTTCTGCATTTCATGTATTAGTATCCCATTAATCCCATCATGGCTACGTTTACTAATCACACAATCTCAATTCTCCACACAGCTTATGGGCCTCCATCACATCAGGAGCCCGTGGAGGAGCCGACCACACCACCCAGTGAGGAGGATACAGAGGAGGGGACTAGCCACTGGGAACCGTCTACAAGTACCACACCTCCTCCACAACTAGCTGCATCACCACTGCCTGCCTCTCAAATGCCAGCCTCTCAACTGCCAGCCTCTCAACTGCCTGCCTCTCAACTGCCTGCCTCTCAACTTCCTGCCTCTCAACTGCCTGCCCCTCAACTGCCTGCCCCACCACAGGATGCTCCACAGATGTACAGCGGCTGGATTCAGGGGGAGAAATGGATGCATCCCACTACCACCGGGAGCTATTACCCTCCAGCAGCAGCACCACCACCACCAGGGAGGCAGTGGCTGCCCGGGAATGTGGCCACCAGCCAATATGGGCCATATTCCACCGATATGGATCTACCCTCCTGGATGGCTCCCCAGCATGGCCCCAGGTATGATCCCAGGTGGGGGCCAAGCACCTACCACTGGCCAAGGTATGACCCTTGGCCACTTGACTACCAACACCTGGGCCTGATTGGGGAGCCCCAGCGCCCTCAGCCAAGGGACTTGTTCACCCCACCACCTCAACCAGCACAGACATCAGTGGGCAGCAGTGGGTCCCTTGATGTGGTGGGCACCCACACACCGTCTGTGCAAGCCACTCCACCAACAGAAACAGCAGTAGCAGCCACAACACACCCAGTACCAGCAGAGGAGACAGCAGAGGCTGGGGAGATAGAGGCTGAGGAGACAGCTGAAGCTGGGGAAACAGAGGCTGAGGAGACAGCTGAAGCTGGGGAAACAGAGGCTGAAGAGACAGCTGAAGCTGGGGAAACAGAGGCTGAGGAGACAGCTGAAGCTGGGGAAACAGAGGCTGAGGAGACAGCTGAAGCTGGGGAAACAGCACATGTGTCACCGGCCACTCCCATCTCCAGCAGTCAACGCACCCCAGATCTGGAGGCTGAGTGCATGGCCCTTCAAAGAGGACAGCTCCGGGCAACCCACGCCACCAACGACAACCTCACGAGGAACCGGAGGGAATCCCGGAGGAACACGAACAGGTTGGAGACCAGAATCCAAGCTCTGGAGTCAGAGGTTGCCAGGGGGAACACACAACTCCACCAGATACATACGGGAATGATGGACATGTTTGCACAGGTGCTCGTGGAGTTGCAAGAGATTAACCGCAGGGAGAACCTGAGGATGGAGAGGGAGAACCTGTGTTCCACAGAGGGGTCCACTGCACCCACCACCCCTTCCAGTGTTACCCCAGAAGCCACACCTAGGGGACAGAGGGTGACAAGGCAATCAGCCAAGGCATCCACCTCTGGCACCAAGTCTAAGGCCCCCCCCCAAAAAAAAAAAAATGAAAGGCCCAACCTGTCATCTGCCCCCTCAATAAATGAAAATTGTGCTTTTGAATCCTGTCTGATCTGCTGTGTATTCACTTATGGATTGGGTGGCAGGGTTGTCTCCAATGCATTGCCAAACAATGCAGTGAGCTCAACTCCTGCCTGGGGGAAATGTTTGTGTGATGTTACAACATGGGTTCACACACACCCACACCGTTGTCCAAATTCACCTGGCAACCCATCCCTGTAGCCATATAACATAACAGTGTTACATGGCCATGATGTGTGTCAGATTTGATCAGAACATACCCCTTAGCACAACAACTGGTGCAACACTGAACATTCGTCTGCATCAATTGTTGTGTTTGAGGGGAAAACCAAACTAACAGCTATGCGACTTCTTAGCAGGGAAATAAAAAGCAGGACAGATTGAACATGCATCAATATGGTCTTTAAATCAAAATTCTATTGTGCAGCTGACATACTGGGGAACACAATGTACACCCTAGGATCTCAATGTGTGTGTTACACATTGTGATCCTAGGGTGAGCATTGTGTTCTCCAGCAAGTCAGTTGCACAACAGGAGTTTGAATCACAGCCTAACTTACTGCATAACCCAATGATCTTCCTAAGATTTAATTGTGTAACACGCACATTGGAACCTTAGGCTGAGCACTGGCTTATGTATTAAAGGGATAGTAAACCTTGAAAATAAGTTCATTCTATATTGTAGCCCTTAAAAAAACATGTACAATGATATAAGTCTTATCTCCCAAATCATATATGTTTGGTAGATAAGACTGATATCATTTTTCATGTTTTTTAAAGGGCTACAATGTGAAATAAACTTATTTTCAGGGTTTACTATCCCTTTAAGTTGTGTTGTTGTTTAACTAAGGTTATAACACACTTCACCAGTGATAACACTTGTCCACATGGTTGTTTTTGTTGATGTAGCCCATGTACTGAGATATGACAACCTACAGCAATCTCAGGACATTGATTATATTGAGCAACACACAAACCATGGACATCACATCACAGTGGAAGTGTGTCCCCTGTATCACCAGCTAATCACTCACAACACACATCAGTGTATCACTGCCATCATGTCATTGCATGTATACATCACAAAGTCCACTCATGGTCAGGCAACTAGTGGACTCCTGTGATGTAAATCATGCCTTCCTTTGTATGAGGGATACTCTAGCCTTGGGTACGGTTCCACATTGACAGGTGTTTGATCCAACATTCATTCATACAGACACGGATTGAGTAGTGATGTTTCTTGTGTATTTAGCCAATATGCATTAAACACTTGTATGAGCACAAAAAGGTACATCTGAACTAAATAGGAATACATTAGAAATGCTAGTGAACTGCTCATGTGTTGTCCACATAGTTTGGCATCTGTGTATGAGCAGTCTTACTGTACAGGTCTGATACCTGGATGTTAGTACACACATTAATTTGTGTCCATATGTGAATGTTCCAGTAGAGGTTGCTGTGAACATCAGGTCAAACATTGCATCACCAACACAATCACTTGAAACGCCAAGGGGTGAGCTTCATGGAAGTGTTGTCCAGACTTCAGTCCAGTCATATGAAAACTCTTCTGTTCAAGGATGGATCGTGCTATGGATGCCTGTGGGACAAGAGGACAGGATTTGGAACATCACCCTCGAAGTGATCGTCATGCAACAGCTACAACATCATGATCCTCTTAATCTTTCCCATTACATAAGTCTACACAAACCACTGCTTTGTAATGTGTTGTGTACTGGTCTATGAACCATCATGGGGGGAACTAAGGGGATGTTAACCATCCTTAGGGATATTTGCCCCTGACACGGTTACACACATCAACAAATATGTCCTAATAGCTTCCTGACAACAATATATTTGGGCTGCCACTGTCAGAGACAGGCCAAATATGTTTGGTTCATGGAGCTAGTAGGACATATTTGTTAATGTGTGTATTTCTTTCTGGGGCACATATCACTGCACACACACACACACAGGGCAGCATGGTGTCCATGGAGATGTGATCCACATTTCATGAGCTCCATGTTGTGTAACACACTATTACTGTCGATCCACCCCTCTGCTGCTTTCTTCAACTGTAGCAAGCTACTGGTCCCATGTCCCCACAAATGCCCCCTGAACCCCTTATATGACAGAGTTCTATCCGATGCATTGGCTTGGATGAGACTCCCTTGCTACAGGGGTACCATGGTTGCTATGGGTCTGATCCTAGCAGAACACTTTAGTTGGTGCCTAGGGAGCTGTGGGATATGCTGAACAAGGTTAAAGTGTTGTACCTTGGTTTCCAGGGGGGGCATGCATGATATCCTTGAGGTAGCAGTATCAACATGGATGACAGGTTGTCAGATGTATTCGGAATCTCTAGGCCCAATCTGACTGGTCCACGGAATAGTTGATGCTGGTGGTCCATACTGCAGCCAGTGTGAGGGCTGTGTCACTGATCCTGTGGGGTGAAACAGAACATGTGTGTTGTGGTGGGTGTGTATGCATGGATTGTGTGCATACATGTATTATACTCACAGCAGAAGTGATCCCTGATCAATCTGTCCCTTGTCTGCATCCCTGTTGGGGTTTCCTCACACTCAACGATATCCACAGGGTCTTCAGGTCTGGGTGGGGGATGGACATCGTCGATGAGTCTGGTGTCCACCGCGATATTATGTAGGATGGCACATGCCACGATGATGTCGCAGACCTTGCCTGGTGCATACTGCAATGCTCCCCCCGATTGGTCCAGACATCGGAATCGGGACTTGAGGAGGCCGAAGGTCCGCTCAATGGCATTCCGTGTTCTGGCATGAGCCTGGTTATATCGTTCCTGGGCATCGTTTTGGGGATTGGCGACCGGGGTGAGGAGCCATGGCTTGCATCCATAGCCAGCATCACCTGTGGAAAGCGAGTGACATGGTGTGACAAGGAGCACATATTGTGTAAATTATGTTTTCTGTGGTGAACGTACTAGCACATGTGTATGTGGTGTCATTTGGTGCTGTTAACTCACCCAGAAGCCATCCGCCTGTATAGGTCCCATTTTCGAAATCCCTCTGCACAGATGAATTTCTGAGTATATGTGAATCGTGACAGCTCCTGGGAAATTTCGCACAGACATTCATGATGGCCAGGTTGCTGTCACACACCATCTGCACATTCATGGAGTGGAAGTTTTTGCGGTTCAGGAACATATGTCCCTGACGTGCTGGTGCTTTGATACGGACATGGGTGCAATCTATTGCACCCATGACCCTGGGCATGCCTCCCCTTGCATAGAAGCCCTGCTTCAGATGTGTCCACTCCATATCGGTGATGGGGAAATGTATGTAGGTACTGGCCTTGGCTTTGAGGGCTGGCAAGACCTGGGCCAGCACCCTGGAGAATGTGGCCTGGGACGTGCCAGATGCGTAACCCTCTGTCGACTGAAAGGCGCCACTTGCCATGAAGTGTATGGCACACAGGAGTTTTTGAAGGCCAGTTAGAGCATGGTTATGGGTGCATATGGGATCCACCTGCTCCTTGATGACCTCATACAGGGCTATGATGCTGTGTGGCCTCAACCTGTAGCGATCAATAACCTCGTCATCGGTCATTCCAAAGAGAGTGACCCTTGGGCGGTATACCCTGGGCCTTGGTGGTCGTCTATGCATCCTGGGCTGCTGCAGGGGTCCCTGTGGCAGCTGGGGAGCATCCTGTTGCTGCAGCTGTGCATCTGCAGGCAGGTGTCCTCCGGGTGGGGATGGGCTCCTGTGTGGCTGCTGAGCCAGAGCCTCCTCACTTGCAACAGGTGGAGGCTGTTGATGAGGCGTGCTTGGAGGTTGCTGATGTTCCCCAGCTCTCTCCCTTGCACGCCTTCTCCGCAGCCTTCGCAACAATATGTAACCCAACATACTGTTTGCGCTCTCCATCTGTCTCTCTCTATCTCTCTCTCTCTCTCTCTATCTCTCTCTATCTCTCTCTATCGCTCTCTATCTCTCTCTGTCTCTCTCTCTATCTCTCTCTATCTCTCTCTCCCCCCCTGAGTGGAAAACAAGCCACAAGTGAGTGTGTTGAGTTGTCCCTTTAAGTACTTGCTAGGGCGTTGTGTAGGTGTGTTGATGAGGTGAGTGCTGACCAATGGTGAGTTGTTTTTGTCCAGGTAAGTGTTAGCAGGTGTGTGTGTGTTATAAGATGTGGTGTGTTGTGCTTGTTCTGTGTGTGCCATTTGCGGATGTGCAGTTGTGGGGTGCAGGTCGCGTGTTGATGTTGCCCAGGTGAGCTTGTATTTGCAGGTGTCCACTTTGTGTGATAACCCCCATTGTTCCGTGCCATGCTGTGTTGTTGTTTTTTTGTGTGTCGTTGTCCCTGTGGTGTTGGTTGTTGTTGTGTGTGTAGTGATTTGTGTTGTGTGTGCATGTTTTTGTGTTGTTTTGGCATTGCACGGGTTAATTTTCCCATTTACATGGTTGTGCGGTAAGCATTTTGTGTCTTTTCCTCTGTAACGGGTGTTTCGTTTTGGCCGTTAAGTGTCTAACGTGTGTGAAAAGTGGGTCTTAACTTTTAGCCGTTAGGTGTGTCTTTTTTTAAGCCGTTATCAGTACCGCAAGCCTTTGAATAGCTCTGGGGTATGTTGTTCCATGCGTCTGAATGCACGCAAGTGTATCGGCCGTAAGGATTCTGCAACTGCCGTTAGCTGTTGTTTAGACGGATCTTTGAATTGCAACATGGGACTTAACGCACCCGTTAGTGATTTTTTTTGCTAACGGCTGCCTTTAAATCTAGGCCATTATCACCACTTTATCACCGCTTAGTGAATCTCCCCCCTGGTCTTGTGGATGGAGATTCCCTTCTGCAGGCCAACTCCGTCCCACCTCCAGTCAGTGATCTTCACACAGTGAGGAGAAGCACTTCTCTTCCTGTTAGATTTGTTATTTTACTTAGATATGTTACCATTACTGGATTCCCCTGTAGTGAACTGACCAGGGTGCAGGTGCTGTGTGGATACTTGCAGCCCTGTGGAGAGAACCTTGTAACCCAAGTCTTCACTCCCAGCAGTTCTCTCTCTGGTGCTCCGCTCCCTTCATAATGGCCTCACGACAGAAGGTATGAAGATTGGTGAGTTAACCTGTGACTGCCTTGGTCCCACTCTGTCCCTACGTGTGCCTCTCCCTACAGGGTTTCCCTCTGAGCCTTAAGGTTCTTGCACTTATGTTGGGTTTTTTATTTGCTGATCTATCCTGGGTTATGGCGCATGAATGGCTGCGTTGTGTTTGGATTTGTTAACCCCTTCCCTGCTGGTTGGGGGCTTTTCCTAGGCTTTTCACTTCAGGGGCCTATCTCACTAAATCTCCCCTCATGTTCTCTGGAGTCAGTGGGTAATTTGGGGTACCTTAGATATTGTCCTTTTTTTGGGTGCATGGCTCCTTTAAGGACTCTTCTCGCGCCACCACCATCTTTACTCCATTGACTTCTATGGATGAACTTCTCTGGGACATATCTCTGCAACTATTTGTATTCTTGTATCCTCATGCCCTTTCATCCGGTTCAACTCCTGAGTGTCTTGGGGGTCCATGGGGGCCAGCAGATGGAGTTGCTAGGCAATGGAAACAGAGAAGACTACATTAACCAGAATGCCTGTTTTGCGGGCCTTCTTCCGATTGGCTGCCTGTTTTGCAGTCACCATTTTACTTTTCTCTTGCTTATCCTAAGCCAGTGATTCTCAACCAGGGTGCCGTGGCACTTCGGTGTGCCACGGACATCAACTTAGGGTGCCCCATGTTTTCTATGAAAACTAACAAAAATGGACTTTTAAATAAAGATTTATAGAAATTGTTATGTACATTATGTTTAATCTTGTTATTACGATTATAAGACCTAATAATAACTGTATATTTATTTATGGTACCTTCATTATGCCCTTGATAAAATACATTAAATACTTTAGGGGTGCCCCGAATGTTCTAGATTATGTGTTAGGGGTGCCCCGAACAAAAAAAGATTGAGAACCACTGTCCTAAGCAGAAGCAGACTCGCCTTGCTCTTCTTCTTCAGATTAACCCTTCACCTGCCAGATAAGTACTTTTGGGGCTTTTCATGGGTGAATTATTAGACTGGGGAACTGTTACTAGTGATTTTTGCTAGTTCTAGACGCTATTTCTGTCAGGATGTCGGATCCTAAGGGACATGGGGCTAGACCTAATGCTAAGGATTCAGGGGCATCTCTGATCCCTCATACTTACTGTTCCTCATGTTAATCCGGGCTCCCTAGAGACTATTCTCTGCTCCTCCTCTGCTGTGGCCTCCTCTACTCCACCGGGCTCCTCCTGCACTGCACAAGAGCCAGTTTGGGTCAAAACATTGTTGTCCACTATGGCCCAATTGCCTCTCTATATCTGGGGGTTCTTCAATCCTGGAAACCCCTTACTACTTTTCAGTATGTTGCCCCTAGTGCTCAGTGTTTGTCTGCGCTCATAGGTGCCTCCTCTGAGGAGAACTGGTCTGAAGAGGAACGTGAGGAAAGGGGAATATGGAGATATGGATACTTCCTACTCTTCTGTGGGCTCTTATAAGGCTGACCCTCTTCCCTCGCCTGAGGGGCTTATCAGGGCTGTTGTGGAGACCCTTCAGGTCCCTGATGCCCCTGGTGAGGGATCTTCCTCAACGGATGTCTTCCAGAGGAGTAGAAAATCTTCTACTGTATTTCCCACTAAGGCCACTCAATCAGATTCTTCTGGATGAGTGGAAGACACCAGATAAGAGATTGTCTATCACTAAGCGGTTATCCAAGCTGTACTCCTTTCAGCGACAGCTTTGGTGCAGTTGGCCTCTCCCCCCAATCTCGAGGCTAGCCAAGTCCTCTGATCTGCCTTTGGCAGATGCAGCGGGATTCAAGGACCTGACAGATAAGAAGCTCGATTCTATCCTCCGGTCAGACTTTGCAGCCACTTGAACTGCGTTGAAGCCTGTTTTTGATCTGCCTGGGTCAACAGGGCTGTTACTGTTTTGAGGTGAACAGATGATGGAAGCTGTCCATGTGGATGCTCCCAAGGAGGACTTGTTGGTCTTTCTGGCCAACATGAAAGATGCTAACACATATATTTCGGAAGCATTCTTTGAGGTGGTCAGGCTATCTGCCAAAGCCTCAGCTTTCTCTGTTACTGAGCGATACATCTTGTGCCTTAAGATATGGTTCACGGACCAATCTTCCAAGAAGTCAATGATTTCCTTACCTTTTCAGGGCAAGTCTGAATTTGGACCTGAGCTAAAGCAGATTATTAGCGATGCTACTGGGGGCAAGAGTACATTGTTGCCTCAGATGTCCACCAAGTGTCGATAATGACGAGAAAACTGCTTCTTTCCTCCAAGTCCCCCTCCATAGCCATTGAAACATATGGGATCTGTCCTTCCCACTAGCTGGTGTCTATCTTTCAAACCAGAAATGTTAAAAGGTGCACTTCCCCTTTCCTCCTCAGTCTATTTTTATGTTAACTGGTGAAGAGGAAAGAAGTCCAGTTCCACTTACAAATAAACAAATACATTTTTTTCCTGTTACCTAATTACGGGACTGCTGATTGCTGTCCAGGCCAAGGATAAGGAAACCTGAAGTGCTGACTCCATCCCAGGGCCAGTCAGTGGGAAATAGAATTGCACTATTGCCGCTGGAGTTTCCCCCCTTTGTTGGCAGGCACTGGCAGGACGCCTCAGAGCATCACTGCGTCATTGCATTCCACTAATGGAACGCATATGGAAGCAGTCAAGATGCAGGGAAAAGGTAGGCTGCTTATATTTATATATTAGCTTCAAGTGAATTGGCGCAAGGCCTCTATGTTCATCCTGAGACACACGCCACTATGCTATACTATGCCATGCCATTTTATGAAGCTGTTGGTTATGTCTCTCAGGTATTCCTTTTTTATTTTGAATAGCTTACAATTAAATGTTATATTTAGCTTTATTCTGTTTTCTTGCATCTGAAGCTAAGGAGGGTAAAACTTGCCAAAAACCTCAAAAAATGGCTTAGGATGTGAGACTGAACTGTCAGCAGTTGAGTCTGCTAAGTTATGTCAGAACTGGGTTTGTGAATGTGACGGTACCAGCGGACACCCAGCCTTGGTGTCTCCGTCAATGGTCACTTCTTCTGCTCCGAGACAGATGGACATCCAACAGCATACTGCAATATACCCCAAAACTAGGCAGAACTAGAGTCAGGGTACCAAGAGCACACTCTCTGGATACAGCAAGCTTTCCCCCCAAGCATCACACAACACCAGTGTCTTGGGGTTAAAATAACAACTGACTTTATTGGAACAAACCACACATATTTATACACAAAACCTACACTGAAATACATGGGCAGGCAGCATACAATAGGTGACTCACAGGGATAATATAATCACAATATACAAGACAAAGGGCCAACAACAGAAGGTCCCAGCAATTACAATAGCACAGACATGATTGCATTACTACACAAAAGGATAGCAACAAATGGTACAACACAATACAAAGGGCCAGACGTGATTAAGTTAGCACACCACAGGGGGTCTCACTACAGTTCACAGACCTACAATGACTGAAGTGGCTACAATACACACAGAGTTTGGGTGAGGGTGAACAAAGAAACAAAAGGCTTGAGGGACTTCAATATACATTTGCAGCATCCTTGGCCAAACTCAAATACTTAACTGCTAACGGCCCTGTCCCCTGAAAGCAGGCTATGATTTTTAGTCTTTTTGGCACAGCTGTCTGCCAATATAACGTCCCAAAGTTCTACATAGCTTGCAACACTGGGCTGACAATCCATACGCCTAGACAAGGGTTGTTTTAGGCATGACAATAATGTCCACAGTTCCTTGTGTTCCTTGTTAACAGTCTCAGGGAGAGGCCATACCCTGTTCCAGGGCTAGGTCCATAGTCTGTGGGCAGGAGGCTGGCCCAGTGGTTCCTGTGACAATGAATAACAATTCTGAGTGCAAAAAATAATCACTGCTTCCTCAGGTCTTGTGACTCTAACAAGCCTGAGTCTAAAAAAATCACTACTAATTCCTACAAATCAATGTTTCCTCAGGATTTGTGCCTAACAAGTCTTAGACCTACAAATCAATTTTTTTCTCAGTGCTTTGGACTCTAAAAACAAGTCTTAGTTCTACAAATCAATGTTTCCTCAGGGCTTGGGCCTCTAACAACACATCTATGTCCTACAAATCATCCTCTACATAATACTAAATCCTGTCAGTTATCAGTCTGCCCCAGTCACAGCTTACGTCAGGGGGTCCCTGTCTCTGTCATGTTCCCCCAATCCCAGTCAACAACCCCCCCAAAAATAATTCCTTGTTCAATTGATTCTTTCCCCAGAATCCACCAACACAGGTACCCTCAGACCCCTTTTACACCTTGTCTTATTTCATTTTTTATGTTATTTATTTATTTAGTTTTATTAACCATCCCACCAATCACAGTCAACAACCCCCCCCCATTAAAAAAAAACTCTGTTCAACTGATTCTTTCCCCAGCTGCTACCAACACAAGTACCCTCAGACCACTTTTATGTCGTTCTGCGGGAGATAACTAGAACTTGCTATCTATTGTGTGTAAATTCAGTCTTCCTACTGATTTCAATGCAATGAGCTAGGAGAAAAAAGCAGAACAACTTTTTGCCGATTAACTAGTACTAAATGTGTAATTGGCTCATTCTGTGTTAGTATATAAGTGTACTAATGCTTAATTCACCTCAAGGTCCCATTAACCTGTAGTTGGCACAGCTATAGAGCTTGAATATAATAGATGCTTTGATATTTTGGACGTTTAGCCTGGTAGCACCTGGTCAATACACGATAAAGCGTGTGCCACCATCTAAAGAAGTGGTTAAAGGGATAGTAATACTTCGTTGTATCTTTATTTTATTTTGTAGGCATTAAAAAAACATGAAGAACGATATGTCTTATCTCTCAAACATTTATGGTTTGAGAGATATTCACAAGCAAAGTTTCCCCTCCCGCCCCTTTTACCTAGTGTAAGCCATCTCTTCTCAGATGAGGAATCCAGTACATAGACCAGACAGATAACAGCAGGGGACAATCTTCTTCCTATGAGAACAATGAAAGCCCTGCCCCCCTTGACAAGTTTTTCAGCTTTTTCCCTTATCTTAATTGAAGATTGTCCCTCTCTGCAGTCTACCTGGGCACCTCCCTTCTGATCTGGCTGAGCAGTGTTACATCAGTAAAAGGGGTGGGAGGGGGATACTTTGTCATTTAATTACTCTTGTACTACAACTCTGACAGTACTGAAATAACACTCTCCATGGCCAAATAATATGATGATTAATTAGAGCTGCTTTTATTATGAAACATTACTATCCCTTTAAGTTATAAAGCCACATGTTACACTGAAATGAATCACTCAGTTAGATTCTCAATACAGGTGTTTGTAGGTTGTGCCCCCAACTACGGAGTATTCCCATTCTACTCCCAACATGAATTAAAATGATATATGGGTTAACCACTGAGAGAGTTCTCTGAAATACTTATCATATGTAGAATTATACCAAACATTATTATATTGGGCATAACACTAATCGGTCAAAAGTAATGTGTGAACAGATGAAACGCTATGTTAGAAAATCAAATGTTTCATAGATATGAAGCAGATTATTTGCTTGACTGGGTTCTCAGTATATATAGATACATTGTTTCCCCAACTACAGAGTGTAACCTCCAGTTCCCACTACATATTGATGGACAATGAAAGCTAAATTAGAAAGTCAACTGCTCTACACACATGAAACCTATAGCGTCACTTTATTAGGTTCCCAATATACGTGTATAAGTTGAACTACTGAGTATTACCTCTGATTCTCATTACACTCTCATGATGATTATTTTATAAGACTGTCTTCCTCGCCTTGGTCCGCATTGACATTGTCCGTCGTTAACAATATGCAACAATTCACTCTTTCACCAGACTCTTCAAAGCAAATGAACCTGCCAAAAGCACCAGACAATTGTCTCGTGAGGCAACCATTTCTTTCCTGTCGTGACCTGTCCTGATCTGGCACTCCAACCTGAAAGACTGACATTGGACTCAATAACGTTATCTAGCAACATTCCAAATATGGCTTTTCCATTCCAAGAGTCTAAATGCTTGAGCCACCAAATTAGTTCTTCCTTTGTGTCTGACGACAGGAAGCTAAGTCCATGTAAATGAGACCTCTGAGAATATGTAGAGCCTTCAATCTCTGCAACGCACAAAAATGGAGAGGTCCTGGGACAATCTTGTGAATTGAAGCTGACAACAGACTTACTATGTGTGCCAGCATTCTCAATGAAATGTGATATCTGCGTTAAATGTCCCGAATCTCTTTGCAGATTAATTTGATTTACAACTTGGGTAGACTGAGCTATTATATCTATTACAAATCCTAGGAACTCTATTTTCCTGGTAGGTGACAACTCTGACTGGTCCCCACCATATCTGGCAATAAGCGAATCATCCATTCTGCCTGTTTTTGAATGTTATGCCAATTACGTGACATGATCAACATGTTGTCCAGATAAATAATCATCCAAACCCCATGCTCTTTAAAAAATTGACTACTGGTTTCATCAATTTGGTAAAGCACCAAGGAGCTGAAGACAGCCCAAAGGGCATAATATGAAGCCTCCGTGCTTGCCAAAAACTTTCCAAGGTTTCTAAAACTTCAGAATCTTGGGCAGTAACTTCTTTGATATTGAAATATTTTTTAATAATATTTTTTCTAAGATGTACCTCAGACTTATCTAATGTATTAGTTGGGAGAAACATATTCCTTTATATAGGACAGAAATTTGAGATTTTAGAAGAAGCTTTTGAGATATCAGCTCTCTTCCTCAGGTCCATCACTTCTGAATAACACAATGCAGAGTCCCCAGTTAGATAACAATCTAGTATGATTACAGGAAAGCTCGGTGAGGATGAGCAAGGTGGTATCTATGTGACTGGAGGGGCAGTAAATATAGGGTGTCTGAGCAATGGCTTGGATGCAGAGCAGAGAGAAGATGAGGGGGACGGGAAAACTACAGAGGAGGCACTGATTATAGACATTTCTGGCAGAGAGATAAAGTTCCCACATTTTACTGAGGCCTGTTCTATGTGTTTTAAATAGAACATTCCTCAAACCTCCAATCTTTGCATTCTGGGATCTAGAAACCTCAAACAGACATTAATAAGCAGGGATCTCCCCAGTGACACTGATCATACATCGAATGGAACAAAACCATGAAGTGTCACTCACTGCCAACTTTGCAAACACTTAGACAAAAGCAGTATATCCATCCACACCACAGGGACTTTCATTCCCATAGGACCCTACTGATGCACATCCACGAATGTACAATATGACTGAATGCACTAAGTGTCCCCAATGCCAAACATTACAATATAAACAAGCCCAGACACACAATAACACATCACAATGAAGAAAATTAATGTACTACAGTTGAACACCAATTTTCTCAACCAGATCACTTAATGAACAATCTTACACTCAGGATATATAAAGGTAATTTTAAAATCAACCAAGAAAGAAAGACATTTGAACGGATGATGATAATTCTCTTTAAAGCACATGAAACAGAACTCGGTAAAGATCTGCGATTTTTTCTCACTAACAGAAATTTCTACTATCAGCTTGTAATTTTCCCATCCCCCTCATATCTCTGGTCATCATCCAGACCACTGCTCAGACACCCATTATTTATGGCCCCCCAGTTACATCAATATCACCTTTTTTCACCCTCTCCAAGCTCTCCCTGTAACTAACCTAGATTGTTATCTAACTGGGGAACGTTGCAATGTTCTGAACAGACTGTGTGATTGTACAGACTGTATGATTGGATGTGATTGGACAGACTGTGATATTGGACAGACTGTGGGATTGGACAGACTGTATGATTGGATGAGATTGGACAGACTGTGATATTGGACAGACTGTGGGATTGGACAGACTGTGATATTGGAAAGACTGTGTGATATTGTACAGATTGTAAATTGAACAGACTGTGTGATTGGACAGAGTGATCAGACCTGTGTGATTGGATGAGATTGGACAGGCTGTGATATTGGACAGACTGTGGGATTGGACAGACTGTGATATTGGAAAGACTGTGTGATATTGTACAGATTGTAAATTGAACAGACTGTGTGATTGGACAGAGTGATCAGACTGTGTGATTGAACAGACTATGTGATTGGACAGACTGAACAGACTGTTTGATTGGACAGACTGAACAGACTAAGTGATTGGACAGGCTGTGTAATTGGACAGACTGAACAAATTGTGTGATTTGACAGACTGAGTGACTGAACAGACTGCGTGACTGAACAGACTGTGTGATTGGACAGACTGCGTGATTGAAAAGACTGCGTGATTGGACAGACCGAACAGACTGTTTGATTGGACAGACTGAACAGACTGAGTGATTGGACAGGCTGTGTAATTGGACAGACTGAACAAATTGTGTGATTGGACAGACTGAGTGACTGAACAGACTGAGTGACTGAACAGACTGTGTGATTGGACAGACTGCGTGATTGGAAAGACTGCGTGATTGGACAGTCTGTGTAACTGGACAGACCGAACAGACTGCGTGATTGGACGGACTGTGTGATCAATATTACCTGACCTGAGGAAGAGAACTGATCTCTCGAAAGCTAGTCTTAAAATATAAACAGTTGGTCAAGATAAAAAAAAGGTATCACCAAATACCAAAGTGATCATATTTGTCTATTACTGATTTACTGGAATTTTTAACCTCTTGGTCTTCAACAAATTTCTGTAGCATTCAAGAGGTTGAATGCTTTTTAAATCATTGGGGATTTGTATGTGTTCCCTATAGTGCAACTGGGTTCCTCCAGACGTGCACCTCCACATTTCATTCAATAAGTCCTAATCTTTAGAGGTATAATTGGTAGCATATTTAGCATTCAAGTTAATAATAAGTATATTGATGTATTTTTCAGTTATTTTGCAAGTTCAATAATTATAATACCAGGGCTTAAAATGTGAAGTCCTTTGCTGAAAAGTTACTCGCCACTGCAAGCCATAACATACCCACCAGGGCTGAATTTCTACTCACCAGGGCTGAATTTTCACTCGCCATTGGCTAGTGGCGAGTGGACATTTTGAGCCCTGATAATACCATGCAGTGTGTAATGACGTTCTGGGTATAAAGCCTGCGTTCATTATAATCAGGCTCAGTTGGTTTAATGCACCGGCTGGAGATTCTGTTAAGAAAAAACCCTCAGGGTCACAGGTTCTAAACCCGGAAAGGTCAACTCAGCCTCCACACCCCCCTCTGTGGGGACTGTGGACATACTTGAAACCTAGAGACATCTCAATATATCCTTCCTCATTAAATACTTTCAGAATAAATAAAATATTGTGAATTAACAGTATATGTTTCTTTCATTTTCTTTTTCAGTCTATAAAACTTGTGATTTTTATCATGTTCCATGTTTTATTTTCTGTGGGGTGAGATTACGTCTGACTGCGTCTCCTCTTACAGGTCTCAGCCAATCAAGACAGACAACTCTGAGTCCCATTTCAGGAGTCAGCAAGCCGATTGTGACCATGGAGCCGATACAGTGTATGACGTAAGTGTGGACTAGTGACACCAAAACTTCCAGCGTTCGGCTTGTGGAAAACATGTATAGAGGCAGTGAGAGAGGGAGTGCAGGGAAGATGAGAGAGAAGAGGGCGCGATAGAGAGCAACACAGGGGAGGAGGGAGAAGAGTGAGACACAGGAGACAGAGAGAGAGAACAGACAGAGGGGGAGAGGAGAGAGAAGAGGGAGAACCAGGAGACAAAGAGAGATGGAGAGAACAGACATAGGGGGAGAGGAGAGAGAAGAGGGAGAACCAGGAGACAAAGAGAGATGGAGAGAACAGACATAGGGGGAGAGGAGAGAGAAGAGGGAGAGATTAAGAAGAAAGAAAAGAGGAGAGTGAGGAATGAAAATAGAGAGGAGAGAGGAGGAGTGTGAGAGAGACAGAGAGGGAGAGAGAAAGAAGGGGAGAAGAGACAGTGAGTGAGAGGGAGATGAGTGAATGAGACAGAGAGAGAAAGGAGATGGAGAGGTAGAGAGAGAACTTGTGCAACAGTGAGACAGAGAGAGGAGACAAAAGAAAGAGCAAGAGAGAGGCTGAGAGAGAGAGAGAGAGAGACAATGAGAGAGAGAGAGAGGCCACAAAGAGAGAGAGGAGAGAAAGAGAGAGAGAGGAGACAAGGAGAGAGAGAGAGAGGAGACAGAGAGTAAGAGAGAGACAGAGAGACAAAGAGAGAGAGAGAGGAGACAGAGAGAGAGAGACAAAGAGAGAGAGGAGACAAAGAGAGAGAGAGGAGACAGAGAGAGAGGAGACAAAGAGAGAGAGAGAGAGGAGACAGAGAGAGAGAGAGAGAGGAGACAGAGAGAGAGGAGACAAAGAGAGAGAGAGAGAGGAGACAAAGAGAGAGAGGAGACAAAGAGAGAGAGGAGACAAAGAGAGAGAGGAGACAGAGAGAGAGGAGACAGAGAAAGAGAGGAGACAAAGAGAGAGAGGAGACAGAGAGAGAGAGAGACAGAGAGAGAGGGGAGACAGAGAGAGAGAGAGAGGAGACAAAGAGAGAGGAGACAGAGAGAGAGAGGAGACAAAGAGAGAGAGAGAGGAGACAAAGAGAGAGAGAGAGGAAACAAAGAGAGAGAGAGAGAGACAGAGAGAGAGGGGAGACAAAGAGAGAGAGAGGAGACAGAGAGAGAGAGGAGACAAAGATAGAGAGAGAGGAGACAAAGAGAGAGAGAGAGACAAAGAGAGAGAGAGGAGACAAAGAGAGAGAGGAGAGAGAGAGAGAGAGACAAAGAGAGAGAGAGAGAGAGAGAGAGGAGACAGAGAGAGAGAGGAGACAAAGAGAGAGAGAGAGAGAGACAAAGAGAGAGAGAGACAAAGAGAGAGAGGAGACAAAGAGAGAGAGACAAAGAGAGAGAGACAAAGAGAGAGAGAGAGACAAAGAGAGAGAGGAGACAGAGAGAGAGAGAGAGGAGACAGAGAGAGAGAGGAGACAGAGAGAGAGAGGAGACAAAGAGAGAGAGAGAGGAGACACAGAGAGAGAGAGAGGAGACAAAGAGAGAGAGAGGAGACTGAGAGAGAGAGAGACAAAGAGAGAGAGAGACAAAGAGAGAGAGAGAGACAAAGAGAGAGAGGAGACAGAGAGAGAGAGGAGACAAAGAGAGAGAGAGAGAGGAGACAGAGAGAGAGAGGAGACAAAGAGAGAGAGAGGAGACAAAGAGAGAGAGAGACAAAGAGAGAGAGGAGACAAAGAGAGAGAGAGACAAAGAGAGAGAGAGGAGACAAAGAGAGAGAGAGAGGAGACAAAGAGAGAGAGAGACAAAGAGAGAGAGACAAAGAGAGAGAGAGGAGACAGAGAGAGAGGAGACAAAGAGAGAGAGAGGAGACAGAGAGAGAGGAGACAAAGAGAGAGAGAGACAAAGAGAGAGAGAGGAGACAGAGAGAGGAGACAAAGAGAGAGAGGAGACAGAGAGAGAGAGAGAGAGACAAAGAGAGAGAGAGAGACAAAGAGAGAGGAGACAGAGAGAGAGGAGACAAAGAGAGAGAGAGGAGACAAAGAGAGAGAGAGGAGACAAAGAGAGAGAGAGGAGACAAAGAGAGAGGAGACAAAGAGAGAGAGAGGAGACAAAGAGAGAGAGGAGACAGAGAGAGAGGAGACAAAGAGAGAGAGGAGACAGAGAGAGAGGAGACAAAGAGAGAAGAGACAAAGAGAGAGAGAGACAAAGAGAGAGAGGAGACAGAGAGAGAGGAGACAGAGAGAGAAAGGAGACAGAGAGAGAAAGGAGACAGAGAGAGAGAGGAGACAAAGAAAGAAGAGACAAAGAGAGAGAGAGGAGACAGAGAGAGGAGATAAAGAGAGAGAGGAGACAGAGAGAGAGAGGAGACAGAGAGAGAGAGGAGACAGAAGAGAGAGAGAGAGAGACAAAGAGAGAGAGAGGAGACAAAGAGAGAGGAGACAAAGAGAGAGAGAGGAGACAAAGAGAGAGAGAGGAGACAAAGAGAGAGAGAGGAGACAAAGAGAGAGAGAGGAGACAGAGAGAGAGGAGACAAAGAGAGAAGAGACAAAGAGAGAGAGAGAGAGACAAAGAGAGAGAGGAGACAGAGAGTGAGGAGACAGAGAGAGAGAGGAGACAAAGAGAGAGAGGAGACAGAGAGAGAGGAGACAGAGAGAGAGAGGAGACAGAGAGAGAGAGGAGACAAAGAAAGAAGAGACAAAGAGAGAGAGAGGAGACAGAGAGAGAAGAGACAAAGAGAGAGAAAGGAGACAGAGAGAGAAAGGAGACAGAGAGAGAGAGAGAGACAAAGAGAGAGAGAGACAAAGAGAGAGAGAGTAGACAGAGAGAGAGAGGAGACAAAGAGAGAGAGAGGAGACAGAGAGAGAGAGACAGAGAGAGATGAGACAAAGAGAGAGAGAGGAGACAGAGAGAAAGGAGACAGAGAGAGAGAGGAGACAGAGAGAGAGGAGACAGAGAGAGAGGAGACAAAGAGAGAGAGAGAGAGAGACAGAGAGAGAGGAGACAAAGAGAGAGGAGACAAAGAGAGAGAGAGAGAGAGAGAGACAGAGCGAGAGGAGACAGAGAGAGAGGAGACAGAGAGAGAAAGGAGACAGAGAGAGGGAGAGGAGACAGAGAGAGAGGAGACAGAGAGAGAGGAGACAGAGAGAGAGGAGACAGAGAGAGAGGAGACAGAGAGAAAGGAGACAGAGAGAGAGGAGACAGAGAGAGAGAGAGGAGACAGAGAGAGAGGAGACAGAGAGAGAGGAGACAGAGAGAAAGGAGACAGAGAGAGAGGAGACAGAGAGAAAGAGGAGACAGAGAGAGAGAGGAGACAGAGAGAGAGAGGAGACAAAGAAAGAAGAGACAAAGAGAGAGAGAGGAGACAGAGAGAGAGAGAGGAGACAGAGAGAGGAGACAGAGAGAGAGAGGAGACAAGAGAGAGAGGAGACAGAGAGAGAGAGGAGACAAAGAGAGAGAGAGACAAAGAGAGAGAGAGGAGACAGAGAGAGAGAGGAGACAAAGAGAGAGAGAGGAGACAGAGAGAGAGACAGAGAGAGATGAGACAAAGAGAGAGAGAGGAGACAGAGAGAGAAAGGAGACAGAGAGAGAGAGGAGACAGAGAGAGAGGAGACAGAGAGAGAGACAAAGAGAGAGAGAGAGAGACAGAGAGAGAGGAGACAAAGAGAGAGGAGACAAAGAGAGAGAGAGAGAGACAGAGAGAGAGGAGACAGAGAGAGAGAGGAGACAAAGAGAGAGGAGACAAAGAGAGAGAGAGAGAGACAGAGAGAGAGGAAACAGAGAGAGAGGAGACAAAGAGAGAGAGAGTAGACAGAGAGAGAGGAGACAAAGAGAGAGAGAGAGGAGACAGAGAGAGAGACAGAGAGAGATGAGACAGAGAGAGAGAGGAGACAAAGAGAGAAAGGAGACAAAAGTAGAAAGAGAGAGTGGCGGCAGAAAGAGAGAGACAGAGGAAAAGAGAGGGGAGACTAATGAGGAGAGAGAGCGGGAGCGTTCACTCCAGAGGACCCCTCCCGGCATTTCTATTACTTTGCCGAGACGAGTGAGGACTCTGCACAGGGAGATAGTTGGGATCACAATGAGAGTTTATGAACCTTCTATTTTATTCCCCACACATCTTATGATCACTTTTCCAGCAATCTGATTGGTTATAATGGGAAATGGAACGAGAAACAAAATGGCTGTTTCTCAAATGTTTTGTGTGGACCATGTAAGTTGTCACCTCATCCTCTTAAAGGGATAGTAATACTTAATATGTAAATAAATTATATATTGTAGTGTTTATCCCCCTGAGTAAAAAAAAAAGGGTACTCTCACTGCTCAAAGGTATTTTATTCAAAAGTTATTACTGCTCAAAGTTGAATTTTTTAGGTGCAATATCACAGTGGCCTGAAATTATACAGTGGCACTGTTGTTACACCATCCTATAAACAGCTCTGGTTCGTAGACCATGAATCTCCATAGGATGGTGTAACAACAGCGCCACTGTACAATTTCAGGCCACTATGATATTGCACCTAAAAAATTCAACTTTGACCTGTAATAACTTTTGAATAAAATACCTTTCATCAGTAGGACTACTCTTGTTTTACTCAGGGGGATAAACCCTATAATGTATTTTTATTTTACATTTTAAGTATTACTATCCCTTTAAAGGGATAGTAATGTTTCACAAAAACAGAAGCTCCAATTAACCTTCATAGTATTTGGGCCATGGAGAGTGTTATATCAATACTGTCAGAGTTGTAGTACAAGAGTAATTGAATGATAAAGTATCCCCCTCCCGCCCCTTTTACCTAGTGTAAGTCACCTCCCCTCAGATGTGGACTCTGGTCTCTTGACCGGATAGGTCACAACAAGGTACAATCTTCTTACTGTGACCATAAGGTAAACCCTGTCCCCTTGACAGGTTTTTCAGGTTTTCCTTATGATCACTGAAGATTGTCCTTCTCTGTGATCCATCAGGACAGTCTTGCTGCTCTGAGGTGAGCAGTGTTACATCAGTAAAAGGGGCGGGAGGGGGATACTTTATCATTCAATTACTCTTGTACTACAACTCTGACAGTATTGATATAACACTCTCCATGGCCAAATACTATGATGATTAATTTGAGCTGCTTTTATTGTAACACATTACTATCCGTTATCCCTTTAAGTCCAGTGATATGAAAGATCCAAACTACAGGGGAACCTTTGTTGGACTACATTTCCCATCATACTGAGAAAGTGGCTGACAAACTTTGTCTCTCTGGCTTTACATACCCCATCATTATCAGGAGGCCATTGGTGGGATGAGGATGATGGGAGTTGTAGTCTAACTGTAATGAGCCCTCAGCTTAGTATGAAGGGAAATGTCCAAAAACGGCTGGAAATCCAAGGATTATCGATTTCCTGCTGTGGGTTACAGCGATTCCATACAATTCTAAAATAATCACCACCGCTACTAAATAGGAATTAACACCTCCTATTAATAGTCACCTTACGCCTTACTATGGCTAGATAATCTAATGGCCCCTATGAGTTAGCATATTCACTCAGTCGTGGATGTCTGGTTCATTGATGAAGACAGGACAGTTGCTAGAATGACCAGTGGACATAACTGGGAACGTTGTCTTCTTGAGCCCGCAGATAGGGTTCACGTGGTTCGCTTGGGGGGTATAAATAATGTCACAAAGGGGTGGGATTTAATCACTGGTGGGGTTGAGCTTAACAGAATTTGTCATAAAGTGGCCAGGAAGTGGGTAGGAGATGGGAGGAACAGGGTGAGAAGGAGGAGAAGTGGGAGGAAAGTGGGAGGAACAGGGTGATAAGGAGGAGAAGTGGGAGGAAAGTGGGAGGAACAGGGTGAGAAGGAGGAGAAGTGGGAGGAAGAGTCTGGGAAGGAGGAGAAGTGGGTGGGAAGTGGGAGGAACATGGTGGGAAGGAGGAGAAGTGGGAGGAAAGTGGGAGGAACAGGGTGAGAAGGAGGAGAAGTGGGAGGAAAGTAGGAGGAACAGGGTGAGAAGGAGGAGAAGTGGGTGGGAAGTAAGAGGAATGGTGGGAAGGAAGAGAAGTTGGAGGGAAGTGGGAGGAACAGGGTGGGAAGGAGGAGAAGTGGGAGGAAAGTGGGAGGAACAGGGTGAGAAGGAGGAGAAATGGGAGGAAAGTGGGAGGAACAGGGTGAGAAGGAGGAGAAAGTGGGAGGGAAGTGGGAGGAACAAGGTGAGAAGGAGGAGAAGTGGGAGGAAGAGTCTGGGAAGGAGGAGAAGTGGGAGGAACAGGGTGGGAAGGAGGAGAAGTGGGAGGAAAGTGGGAGGAATAGGGTGAGAAGGAGGAGAAGTGGGTGGGAAGTAGGAGGAATGGTGGGAAGGAATAGAAGTTGGAGGGAAGTGGGAGGAACAGGGTCGGAAGGAGGAGCAGTGGGAGGAACAGGGTGAGAAGGAGAAGTGGGTAGAAAGTGGGAGGAACAGGGTGGGAAGGAGGAGAAGTGGGTGGGAAGTGGGAGGAACAAGGTGGGAAGGAGGAGAAGTGGGAGGAAAGTGGGAGGAACAGGGTGAGAAGGAGGAGAAGTGGGTGGGAAGTAGGAGGAATGGTGGGAAGGAAGAGAAGTTGGAGGGAAGTGGGAGGAACAGGGTGGGAAGGAAGAGAAGTGGGAGGAACAGGGTGAGAAGGAGAAGTGGGCAGAAAGTGGGAGGAATAGGGTGGGAAGGAGGAGAAGTGGGTGGGAAGTGGGAGGAACAGGGTGGGAAGGAGGAGAAGTGGGAGGAACAGGGTGCGAAGGAGGAGAAATGGGAGGAAAGTGGGAGGAACAGGGTGAGAAGGAGGAGAAAGTGGGAGGGAAGTGGGAGGAACAAGGTGAGAAGGAGGAGAAGTGGGAGGAAGAGTCTGGGAAGGAGGAGAAGTGGGAGGAACAGGGTGGGAAGGAGGAGAAGTGGGTGGGAAGTGGGAGGAGGTGGAAAGGAGGAGAAGTGGGAGGGAAGTGGGAGGAACAGGGTGGAAAGGAGGAGAAGTGGGCGAGTTTAAGATGAAACTTCCCACCTCTGGCGAATCAGTCTCTGCCCCCGGAGACCGGGTAATTAACTTAGAAAACCGGAGTGTATAGGGCAGATCCAGTCTCTGCTCACTGCATGTTGTAATCTTAATCTTTTAAGGACCAGAGGTATGTACAACTCAATGTACTGCACACCCCTCACTCACTGCCTGCTTGTGTTTGAAAAAAACTTCCAGTAATTGTCATGTCCGCCTTCATGGGCCTGATATATTTCCAGTAACTGTCATGTCCGCCTTCATGGGCCTGATATATTTCCAGTAACTGTCATGTCCGCCTTCATGGGCCTGATATATTTCCAGTAACTGTCATGTCCGCCTCCATGAATCTGACATCCTACCAGTAACTGTCATGTCCACCTCCTTGGACCTGACATCTTGCCAGTAACTGTCATGTCCGCCTCCACGAACCTGACATCCTGCCAGTAACTGTCATGTCCGCCCCCTTGGACCTGACATCCTGCCAGTAACTGACATGTCCGCCCCCTTGGACCTGACATCCTGCCAGTAACTGACATGTCCGTCTCCATGGGCCTGACATCCTGCCAGTAACTGTCATGTCCGCCTCCATGGACCTGACATCTTTCCAGTAACTGTCATGTCCTCCTCCATGGACCTGACATCTTGCCAGTAACTGTCATGTCCGCCTCCATGGACCTGACATCTTGCCAGTAACTGTCATGTCCGCCTCCATGGACCTGACATCTTGCCAGTAACTGTCATGTCTGCCTCCATGGACCTGATATCCTGCCAGTAACTGTCATGTCCGCCTCCATGGACCTGACATCTTGCCAGTAACTGTCATGTCTGCCTCCATGGACCTGATATCCTGCCAGTAACTGTCATGTCCGCCTCCATGGACCTGACATCCAGGACTGACTGAAGATGATATATTTTGAGCAAAGGCACAAGGACAAAATAAGAAATTTCTGGTCCTAGTAAGGTAAGTTGGGGGTTATTGTTAGTGATGAGGAGGCCTCTCTAGATTCACTGGAGGCGGAGGGTCCGACGTGCAGAGAAGAGTGTGGACGTACAAGAAGCAGGGGTTCACCTCTAGGGGGCGTTACCGTTATCAGCCATTGTCTATTCCCAGGGGTGATAGGGACGGTCTGGGTAAGACTGGATCAGGGGCCATCAGTCACTGCACCTCCAGCTGTTGGTGCTGCTGACTGGTTGGGGATGATAGGAGCTGTAGTCCACAACAACTGAGAACCCAGCAACTGACCTCCTCTGACGTACAGACTCCTTCTATAAGAGTATAGAACACTGCCATTGGGTGGGACTCTACAGATCCCCCTCTAAAGGGTTAAAGGGCTAAAATACATTTGAATAGTAAAATAAATTGTATATCTGTATTCTGTGATTTATTTTATTTTAGCGTGTTCTCCCCGGTGGAATTAATCATCCAAAAGAAGCAGCTGACGCTCCAAAGAATAAGACAGAGAACACATACTGCGCTGTCCTGCCATGTACGTGTCACCTGACATTAGTGTTACCTCTCTGGCACTGAAAGGGTTAAATCATCATTCATATTGCACAATAATAACCCCAAATTACATACACGAGGCATATAGGTCCATGCAAGACCATTCTATATGCCAGGCTGCACCTCAAGAGCTAGGGGAATGGATTTTCCATTTCCCTGCAGGGAGCCCTGGAGATCACAGTGATCTGCAGGGCTAGGAGATGTGAGTGGGGAGTGAGTTGCTCATGGATTGTTGTTCTCCCTATAGAAGACCATTGATTTGCTGACATGACACAGAGCTGAATACAGAGAAGAGTAATCTCAGGTGAACACCTCACACTGTGCTGACATCTCTCAGCCCTGCAGATCACCGTGACCTGCAAGGCTTATCATAGGGCAACAGAGGAGTTCACAGGTATAAAAAGCATGTCCCTGTAGCTCTTGAGGTACAGCCTAGCATTTTGAAGAGTGTTGTATGCCCCCTTAATCCATGCAGAAAATCCTATTGGCCTCTATGAATACATTTTGTGTGGACTGCTTCCCAAAAATGAATCTTTAATTAGTTCTGGATCTCATGTCCATGGAGCAAGACATGATTGTGTGGTGTGTGACTCCAGGACCCTGTTTTCTACAAGAATAGGAGACTTACCTGGTCTTGGAATCCAGCCACCTCCATGAACATCATATCCTGTCCCGTGTTCATGTACATGTGTGTTCATGTGTGTGTATGTGTGTGTGTGTTCATGTGTATTTGTGTGTGTGTGTGTGTTTTCATGTGTATGTGTGCTCATGTCTGTGTGTGTTCATGTGTATGTGTGCTCATGTATATGTGTGATCATTTGTATGTGTGCTTGTGCGTGTGTTCATGTGTGTGTGTGTTCATGTGTATGTGTGTGTGTGTGTGTTTTCATGTGTATGTGGGCTCATGTCTGTTTGTGTTCATGTGTATGTGTGATCATGTGTATGTGTGATCATGGGTATGTGTGCTTGTGTGTGTGTGTTCATGTGTATGTGCTTACCTGTGAGTGAGAAAGTCCATCTGTGTGCATTGCATTTATTGTTTGAATGTATTTCTCTTATGAGTAACGTGAGGCCTATCAGGGTTCTGTCTTATGAGTAACTCGAGGCCTATCAGGGTGCTGTCTTATGAGTAACGTGAGGCCTATCAGGGTGCTGTCTTATGAGTAACGCGAGGCCTATCAGGTTTCTGTCTTATGAGTAAAGTGAGGCCTATCAGGGTTCTGTCTTATGAGTAACGTGAGGCCTATCAGGGTGCTGTCTTATGAGTAACGTGAGGCCTATCAGGGTGCTGTCTTATGAGTAACGTGAGGCCTATCAGGGTGCTGTCTTATGAGTAATGCGAGGCCTATCAGGGTTCTGTCTTATGAGTAACGTGAGGCCTATCAGGGTGCTGTCTTATGAGTAACGTGAGGCCTATCAGGGTGCTGTCTTATGAGTAACGTGAGGCCTATCAGGGTGCTGTCTTATGAGTAACGCAAGGCCTATCAGGGTGCTGTCTTATGAGTAACTCGAGGCCTATCAGGGTGCTGTCTTATGAGTAACGCAAGGCCTATCAGGGTGCTGTCTTATGAGTAACTCGAGGCCTATCAGGGTGCTGTCTTATGAGTAACGTGAGGCCTATCAGGGTTCTGTCTTATGAGTAACGCGAGGCCTATCAGGGTGCTGTCTTATGAGTAACGTGAGGCCTATCAGGGTTCTGTCTTATGAGTAACGCGAGGCCTATCAGGGTTCTGTCTTATGAGTAAAGTGAGGCCTATCAGGGTGCTGTCTTATGAGTAACGCGAGGCCTATCAGGGTGCTGTCTTATGAGTAACGTGAGGTCTATCAGGGTTCTGTCTTATGAGTAACGCGAGGCCTATCAGGGTTCTGTCTTATGAGTAAAGTGAGGCCTATCAGGGTGCTGTCTTATGAGTAACGTGAGGCCTATCAGGGTGCTGTCTTATGAGTAACGTGAGGCCTATCAGGGTGCTGTCTTATGAGTAAAGTGAGGCCTATCAGGGTGCTGTCTTATGAGTAACGTGAGGCCTATCAGGGTGCTGTCTTATGAGTAACTCGAGGCCTATCAGGGTTCTGTCTTATGAGTAAAGTGAGGCCTATCAGGGTGCTGTCTTATGAGTAACGCGAGGCCTATCAGGGTGCTGTCTTATGAGTAACGTGAGGCCTATCAGGGTTCTGTCTTATGAGTAAAGTAAGGCCTATCAGGGTGCTGTCTTATGAGTAACGTGAGGCCTATCAGGGTGCTGTCTTATGAGTAACGTGAGGCCTATCAGGGTGCTGTCTTATGAGTAACGTGAGGCCTATCAGGGTGCTGTCTTATGAGTAACGTGAGGCCTATCAGGGTTCTGTCTTATGAGTAACGTGAGGCCTATCAGGGTGCTGTCTTATGAGTAACGCGAGGCCTATCAGGGTTCTGTCTTATGAGTAACGTGAGGCCTATCAGGGTTCTGTCTTTTTGACTCCGGATCATGTAAAAGATTTTCCAGTGTCTTTTGACAACATCTCTAATAGACCTGCACTGACCGTTACGTCTGGTAATAATAAACCTGAGGGGCATCATTTCTGTCCAGACTGGAAGTCTACATCCCTAGCACAGTGTCTCTTAATGTAATGAAAATGTGCCCTGAGTAAGTTTTTCTCCCAAAAGGGTCATTTCCGACTGTGAAAATGTAAATAGTTATTCGCTGTAGGTTTTAGTGTAAATGGAACTAATAATTCTACTGTTAGTATGACTACTAGTGACATCTAATTAGTGAACTAATTGAATCAATAGTGCTTGTCAGGTTTAACCCTTTGAGTGCCAGAGGGGTAAGCAACGCATTTGCTTTGCAATGCGTTGCATACTCCTGTGGCACTCAAAGGGTTAAACCTCGATCATCCTATGTAATAATTCGCTAAAACGTGTGTAACGATGCAGTCATGTGCAGTAGAGACTGCCAGTGATGAGGCTGATACATAGTGGGGCGCTCTGAAGGATCGTCCAGCTCTGTATCAGCCGCAGCGTGGGAAGTCTCTCCTGTGTATGACTGCACCACGATGGGCCGGCACTGTATCAGCCGCGGTGTGTGCAGTCTCTCCTGTGTATGACTGCACCACGATGGGCCGGCACTGTATCAGCCGCAGCGCGGGAAGTCTCTCCTGAGTATGACTGCACCACGATGGGCCGGCACTGTATCAGCCGCAGCTCGGGAAGTCTCTCCTGTGTATGACTGCAGCACGATGGGCCGGCACTGTATCAGCCACAGCGCGGGAAGTCTCTCCTGTGTATGACTGCACCACGATGGGCCGGCACTGTATCAGCCGCAGCGCGGGAAGTCTCTCCTGTGCATGACTGCACCACAACCGGCTGGCAGTGGCACTGTGGCCCGTGTAATGTGATCTTCAACTAGTTATTAATAATTGGCAATATTCCCCAAATCCTATTAATTGGTTTGCATAGCTGGAGGCAAACCTGGCTCCCATTTCATTTCCCCTTTCTGTTAAAAAAAAAAATCTAAAATCATTGTGATGTAGTGAATGGACTCCACAACATATTGTTTTTGTTTAATACGTACAGGTAGGATGGAAGAAAGAAGAAACAAGGAAACCTCCTCAAAGCCTCAGCTGTGACCTGTGGAGGCAGACAAAGGCAAAGGAGAATGGTTGCAACAGGCATACAACTGAGAAGGAGGTTAACCCTCCGATCCAAATGACGGGACATCTGGTGCTGATCCGGGATGGACACCCTTTAGAACACAAACAACTTTGCAATGATCGCACTTCGAAAGTCTCATCAGTAAGTATAAAATCAAGCTTTATTCATCTTTCAACAAACAGACAACAAGTGGGGAGAAAAATAGTCTCACACATTTCTCACTAGATGTGATTAGTCATAGACACATCCAGTGCGAAACGCAAGAGAACATTTTTCTCCCTACCCGTGTCTGTTTTGTATGTTGAAAGATAAACAAAACTTGATTTTATACTTCCCAATGAGACTTCGGACTGTGATCATTGCACAGTTGTACAGGTAGACAAAGACACCAAAAAGACAATGACACCACAAAGACAAAGACACCACAAAGACAATGACAATGACACCACAAAGACAATGACACCACAAAGACAATGACATGACACCACAAAGACAAAGACACCACAATGACAATGACACCACAAATACAATGACAAAGACACCACAAACACAAAGACACCACAAAGACAAAGACAATGATACCACAAAGACAGAGACACCACAAAGACACAGACACCACACCGCTGTCACCCAGCACTATGAGTCTTCTCTAGGATGTCTTCAGTCATGTTTGGTGTCCTTGATATGGGACTTACCTGCACTACATGCTGTGACAGATCAGACACAATACTATTTGTATTTACTGTCATTGGGTACCCAGGAGGGTTATGGAATATTTTGTGAATTTTAAGAAGACAATACAAATACATTACCTGTGGAAATTTATTAAACAAAACGTGTTTTTCTTTCTCCATAATTATATCTTATAAATGTGCATCTTCATCCATATTAATTAGTGTCTAAATAAACTTTAGTTGTGACTTTATCCAAAACATGATATCTGTTCTCATCTGATAATAACTTATTCACCTCCCAGAGGAGGACTGAGTGGTTGGGCATTTGGTCATGGACTGAGGGCACGCTGCTGGGGAGTGGCCCGGCCATGCCAGGGTGCAACAGAGAGGCAAATAGGTGACTTTAATCAGGCTAACCATTAGACTGACCACATATCAGGAACAGGACTGTCTGGCACTGTCCATTATCTGATATGAATGCCCCTCATCTGGCATCACTGTCCTGACATCAATCAGTACACGTATTGGCAAGACATAGGGCCAGAATTCACTATAAAACAAGAGGGAGTGGGGTAAACAGCACAAAAAACTCCTCTAAGTGTAGTATGTCCGATATAAGACTACGTGCATATCAGAGAGATTATTAAAATATGTTTAATTAAATATATGACACACAAATATTCTTACAAAACAAATATTTTCAAAGATAAATGCAAATCAACCAACTGGCACAAATAGAAATGTATTCTCATAGACACATAGGATACGTAGATTTAGATGTAATCAATCATATATATGTGAGTTTGTACTCAATCAAGAATATATACCATGTATCGTGTGTGTGGAGTTTCTAAAGGATTGTGCTTGTGGATATTGAGGTAGTGGTAAGGGTTGGTGGGGATCGGTGAATATCGGTGGCCGCTTACAGGACAATATGTGTGGGCACATCAATATATGTACATTTGCAGCTTTGATCAATCACCAAAGGAGAAACAACAATGAGCAAAATGCCCACGTACTGGAAATTGTCTTTAGCTGTTACCCGTCAAAGTCTCTCTGTCACCTGGGTGCCGGTTTCTCTTGAATCCCCATTAACGCAAAGTGTTGCGATGCGGTGCTGTGCAATATTTTCCTCTCATACTGCTTTCCGATCCTAGTTCGAGTCTTCTCTCACACGTGGAAAATCGATCAAAGCGTTTTGGGGTGAACACTCTTTGCTCCAGAAGAAGGTGCAGTGTTCATCTGCCAGCACTCTGCATTACAAGAACGCCGACGAGGGAGAGCACAGCTAATTGATGTACGTGGTGCTGGGTGGGGGTTGCAAGGGGGGGTCGGGCCCCTGGAGTGATGGACCCGGTGGCAGGTGCAACCCCTATTGTTACTCCACTGAGTGTCGGAATATGTGGATGAGTTCCTACAGCCACTTGTCATGGACCCCCCCTCATAAGTAAGGGACTCATTACAACTGTTACAGTTAAAGGAATATTAATAGATCCCAATAAGCGGTGCTTCAATTAATCTGCCTAGTTTGTAGACCAAGAAGTAGTATTTCACTACTATCTGATTTTCAGTTCTTGAGTAATTTAATTATAAAGGGTCCCCTTCCCGCCTCTTTTACCTACCCTTAGCTGCCTCCCCTCAGATGTGGAATCCAGTCCTGGGACCTGACAGATCACAGCTAGGGACAATCTTCATGCAGTAGGTGTAAGCAAACGCCTGCCCCCTTGACAAAGGACTGAAGATTGTGCCTCGCTGCACTCGATCTGGACTGGCATGAGAGGCAGGGTGACATTGGTAAAAGGGGACGGAGGGGGTATTTTATAATTACATTTCTCAAGAAATACAAATCAGATAGTATTGATACATTGTTCTACATGGACGACATACTAGGATTAATTGGCGTGCCGTTTATTGTGAACTATTACTATTGCTTTAATGGAGAATTTCCAATGGGATATGACATTTGCATGGGCTACCCGAGACATTCAGTCACTTTATACTTGTATACTGCACCACGAAAGGTCAGCTGCCATAAAACTTTGTCCAAAGGATTCAGGTCTACCTCCCCCCACCACCACCAAGGAACAAGAATGATTGATAAGATGCACAAAGTCCATCCTGAACCACAATTATTTTCTATTGGACGGTCAATATTACCTTCAAAAGTCTGGGGTGGCAATGGGTTCTTCATTTGTTCCTCAATCTCAAATCTATATAAGAGTAATTGGGAGAATCTATTAATTTGGAATAATAACTCCCATTAAAAAATATCACATTTTATCATACATACTGTACATAGATGACCTGATCTTTATCTGGAGTGACGATGGGACTAGCTTTAAAGAACTCATCCAATACATGAATACAAATAAGATGGGACTCAATATTACTAGTAAGTTTAATACCGTATATACTGAGTATTTAGATTTAGAACTATTTATAGAGGAAGACCATACAGCCAGTAGGCAGTAGATAGTAACAGTTACCTTCATGCCAAGAGAGGGCATTTTAAGAGATGGATTGACTAGATCCCATTCAGCAAATACAATGGATAAGAAGAAATTGCTCTAAATTATAAGATTTTTGATAAAGAAGCAGAAGATTTGAGCAAGAAATTTATGGACAAAGGATATGAATGGGATGTTGTCAACCAAGCATTTAATAAAAGTAGGGATTTAGATAGGGCCTCTCTCTTGTCATATAGGAGGGGAAAAAGGTTAGACCCTCAGATTTATTACCACATACAACGACAATGCTTACTGCTTACATAAAATTCTTACTAAGCGTTGGCCAATCCTGATGGAAGACCCAGCATTGGTCAAGGAACTAGGCGAGAGGACTCATGTTGGTTTCAGGACAAACAGGAGTATAAAATCATCATTGCTCCTTGTGATGTAACCCATGATGGCGTGTCAGTGGAAACAGATGGAAAGAAATGGACACTTTTCTGTTATAGAAAAAGTAGTATTACTTGTCCACTCCTACCCAAACATGATCAAGGTATTTTTAAAAGCATCAATCAGGGCCGGATTTGTCATAAGGCAGAGTAGGCCCCACAGAGGGGCGCCTGTCATTGGAATAGATTTTTTTTTTAAGTGGCGAAACCCACCACCCGCATGGTAAGGTCTGTGAGCTGCTGTGAGACCTGTAGCTGCTGAGCTCCTCCGGCTCTTTAGTAATTCAGAGCGCTGGGAGATGACATCATCATGACATCATCTCCCAGCGCTCTGATTACTAAAGAGAAGACGGCGTGGGAGCTCCAGCAACTACAGGTCTGTGCAGAAGCACCGATCTCTCCTGCCGCTGGACCACCAGCGAGGTAGGAAATAGGTACGGGGGGCAAAGTGGGGGCAAGTGAGAGCTTATGGGGGCAAGTGAGACCTTATGGGGCAATGTGATGGCAAGCTGGAGCTGATGGGGCAAGTTGGATCTGATGGGGCAACGTGAGGGCAAGCTGGAGCTGATGGGGCAAGTTGGAGCTTATGGGGGTAATGTTGGTACGATGGGGGCAATGTGGAGATGATGGGTGCAATGTGGGGGCAAGTTGGGGCTGATGGGGGCAATGTGTGGGCAAGTTGGAGCTGATGGGGGGCACTGTGAGGGCAATATGAGGATGGGGGTAATGTGGAGGTTAGGAGTATTTTGGAGGTGTCCAGCAGAGATGGCCAATGGGGGGCGCTTCAGATTTCTGTGCCTACAGGCTCCTGAGATGTAAATCCAGCCCTGGCATCAGTACAGGCAAAATATATAAAAATAAGGAAATAAATAATTTGGCATCCCCGGAGGTCGACTCGATGAGGTGAGCCTGATTAGAGGACACACCTGAGATAAATACTTGATAAAAGGGGATGGGTAAGTATAAACTGAGGGGGGGCATTGACGTAGTGAACCCCAGTGGGAGAGGCTGCTGCCTAGCTCATAATGGCTTTTGGCCCCTCCCACAAATTCAGGCCAAGCCTTCCACTTGTACTCGGGGCTTCCAGAGTATGAGCCTGATAGTGAAGGACTTTAACTTATTTGGCATCCCCCAGGGTACTCTTGCCCCGGCGGTAGACTCGACAAGGTGAGCCTGATTAGAGGCCAAAAAGAGCCAAAAATAGGGAGATGACTAAATGACAAAAGACAGGAATAACTCAAGAACTGAACATGTGACGAGAGTATAAGCATGATTGGAGTACGAAGTTATATATAAGATGTGTAAAGTAGTTAGAATGCTGTATGATGTGTGGAGGAACCCGGTTACTTGAGGCTAAGAAGGCAGTGCCTAACCTTAAGAACTGCCCCAGTTACTGTGTGGGATCTATCCTTAGGTGGGTCAGTAATAGCCTGAAATAGGGTTAGAGATAGTCATGGATCATCAGCCGTAGAAAGGAAAGGATTGATGAGATATGCTATGATAATTGATGTTGAGATGGCCTCCATTGATCTGACTTGGGAAGAATGTATACATACCTTCGTTGTTGATCGGTTTGGAATCCAAAGTGTAAGTGCAGTAGTCTTGGAGTAAGGACAGCCGAGACTCAAAAATAACAGGGGAAAGAGTGTAGGCTGCTAACTCTCCTGTCTGTAGAACCTGAGGAAGGCAACTGAAGTCACTGCCGCTAAGACTTAGCTGGATTGGTGGCCGAAGGAGTAGGTGTAGAGTTAACATTGAGTGTTTGCTATAGGAGGAAAGCATGATAGACAGAAAAAACTTTTAGCATACAGAAGAGGTAAGGCATGACAGACAGAACAACCTTCGAACTCTGAGTGGTAAGGCATAGCGGCCAGAAAACTTTCGGCCTGAAAGAGGTAAGGCATTAAAGGCAGAAAATCTTCGGTCTCCCATGAAGAGGTAAGGTAAGAGTTTCAAAAAGAACCTTCGGACTTTACGAAGAGGTAAGACATAACAGACAGAAAACCTTCTGCCTCTGAGGAGAGGAAAGGTGGGTGGTGGGCGGCAACCTTCTGCCTCTATTAAGAAGTGATGCCTGACCTGGCGGATAGGCAGGCTATAATGCCTGTTTCAAACCATTTACTACACCTAAATTGATGAATTGCATAAGCAGCATGTCGAGATGACCTCCTGGCTGAAGCTTGATCTAAAATATGACGTCAGCTCAGTTTAGCCAGTGACTTAAGGACTGACCAGTCCTAAAATGAGGTGCTTTGCGACCTTCTGACGGAAAGTCATGAGCTAAAAATACTGCATCTGAATGCGACTGATCTTCCTTTATGCTGCTTCAAAGCCTAAACATGAAGAACGTATGGTGTTTATGCTTGGTAACAAACTACCAATTTAAAACTTCACCGGTTGAGCTGGTGATGGTTGGACTGGATAAATAATAAATGAAAATGGTGGTGAAAGATGAGAGTTGTGTGTATGGTGTTGCGGTTTGCACATGAGGCTGATGGAGCCTGCTCCACAAACCTGCTGACTGACGCAGGACCTGCAGCTTCTGTGAAGAGGTAAGACCGTGGGGGTGGGGGACCTATGGCTTCTAGTGAATGGGTAAGTCTAGTGGGGGGAGGATCATTTAGCCTCTGCGAAGAGGTAAGGCATGAGGACCTTCAACCTCTGCGAAGAGGTAAGGCGTGGGGGACCTTTGGACTCTGTGATGAGGTAAGGCGTGGGGGACCTTCGGCCTCTGAGAAGAGGTAAGGCATTGGGGACCTTCGGCCTCTGCAAAGAGGTAAGGCATGGGGGACCTTTGGCCTCCGCAAAGAGGTACAGCGTGGGGGACCTTTGGCCTCTGCAAAGAGGTACGGAGTGGAGGACCTTCGGCCTCTGCAAAGAGGTACGGCATGGAGGACCTTCGGCCTCTTGCAAAGAGGTACGGCGTGGAGGATTATAACTCACAGCTGATGAATTACCAGAAAATCGGGCCAGGATCTTGCTGCAACCACAGACCTGGCTGCTCCTCCAGATCTTACTGAATCCTCAGACCCTGTAGAAAACGCATCACAGGCAGCAGGATATGCAGCATCTTCATCTTCCTCCCCCTCACCACACAATGAACACTTCTCCCTGGACAGGGAATACATACAAATACAGAAAAGGCTGCTGAGAGAGACAATATCACACAATAGGAGGTATCTACGCAACCCTCCATGCTTTTGAAACACAACATGTCAAGCTCACTATGGAGATCAGGCACATTGGAGCTGAAACCTTCAGTGAAATACTTGGTCAAGTGGTCACAGAGTTGCTTGAACACAATCACACTCAGAATCAACTTTTGTAGAGACAACAATCAATATTAACACCATCCTCATCCACAGTAACACCATCATAAAGTCCTGCCCACACAAGGGTGACTAGACTATTGGAAAAGACTGACACCTTCGCTTACTGGAGGGCTCCATCAGATTTATCAAGACACTGGAATCTTGTTTTCAAGAGTCCAAAGGTGCATTATATCACCTCCCTAGATCTGATGTGAGCCTAGCTGAACCTGTGCTGTGCTGGTGTCTGGGGATAAGCAATAGGTGTGAGAGTCTGTGTCTGCATCCCCCAGGAGATAGAGGGAATAGAAATGAGAATGTGACACATGTACCTCATGGATGTCATGATGATGGTGGTGTGTAATCATGGGAATTGGTGGTGTTTGATCATACCTTGATGCCTCCTCTCATTATGTGGGTGCCCCGTCAATGACGTGATGTTTATGTTCACATTGTTTACTCAGCAGCGATCCTCCTGTAAGGGTCCCATTCTTGAAATTACAGAAGACGGAGGAGTGCCTGAGGATATAGTGGTCATGAGCACTCCCAGGAAAAGCTGTACACACATGGAAGATCTTCAGGTTGGCATCACAGACCGTCTGTGCGTTGATGAAGTGGAAATGCTTCCTGTTGATGAACAAACGTGCCTCACGCAAAGGAGTTCTCATGCTCACATGTGTGCAGTCAATAGTCCCCATCACTCTTGGTGTGCCTCCCAGGGTCCTCGATGACTAGGTCCCCACATACTCCAGGTGCACCGGGACCTCAATCACCAGGTCCCCACAGACTCCAGGTGCACCAGAACCCTCAATCACTAGTTCCCCACAGACTCCAGGTGCACCAGGGCCCTCATTCACTAGATCCTCCACTGAATGCAGGGGCACCAGGATCCTCAATCATGATGTACGTAACTGAGTCCAGGTGCATGAGGGCCCTCAATCACTAGATCCTCCACTGACTCCAGGTGCACCAGGACCTAAATCACTAGGTTCCCACTGACTTCAGGTGCACCAGGGACTGCAATCAATAGGTCCCCACTGACTCCAGGTGCATGGGGTCCTTAATCACTAGATCCACTACTGACTCCAGGTGTATGGGGTCCTCAATGGACTCCAGGTCCATCAGGACCACAATCACCAGGTCCCCACAGACTGCAGGTGCACCAGGACCCTCAATCACTAGTTCCCCACAGACTCCAGGTGCACCAGGGCCCTCATTCACTAGATCCTCCGCTGAATGCAGGGGCACCAGGATCCTCAATCATGATGTACGTAACTGAGTCCAGGTGCATGAGGGCCCTCAATCACTAGATCCTCCACTGACTCCAGGTGCACCAGGACCTAAATCACTAGGTTCACACTGACTCCAGGTGCACCAGGACCTAAATCACTAGGTCCACTTCTGATTCTAGCATCTGGTCTGACTGTGATGGGGTCACAGGATGGTGCAGGACTCCTGGTCTGGTCTGACTGTGATGGGGTCACAGGACAGTGCAGGACTCTGAGTCTGGTCTCATGTGGTCAGAGGACAGTGCAGGACTCCTGGACTGGTCTGACTATGATGTGGTCAGAGGACAGTGCAGGACTCCTTGACTGGTCTGACTGTGATGGGGTCAGAGGACAGTGCAGGACTCCTTGACTGGTCTGACTGTGATGGGGTCAGAGGACAGTGCAGGACTCCTGGTCTGGTCTGACTGTGATGGGGACACAGGACAATACAGGACTCCAGGTCTGGTCTGACTGTGATGGGGTCACAGGACAGTGCAGGACTCCAGGTCTGGTCTGACTGCGATGGGGTCACAGGACAGTGCAGGACTCCTGGTCCCTTGGATTCCGGGGCCTGTCACAATGGCACCATGCATAGTTACACCTTGAAGAGAATTAAAGTAGAAGAAACCTTTTTTTGTGATTAATGAAAAAAACAATGTTGCAAATCTGAGCAAAATAATGGTCCTCTGACTCCTCTCAATACTTGGGGATGATTCTTTCAAAATTTTTTATAACTTAAACTGATAGCAAGTGTGACATCTGACATCGAAAAGTCACCTATTCATATAATATGCCCTGTGGGAAAACTTGAGTCATTGTCTATTTCTCCCCATAGTGATAGGAACAGCACCATCTGTTGGCAGCAATGGAAAATTGCAGTTTAATTGAAGATTATGCTAGATTTAGTGTACTTATAATCTTAATTTTAATAATGACAGGAGGCGAGTATTTTGCATTAATCCTTCTTTACTCCTCTCATAGCAGCAATCTTAACAACCAATCATAAAATAGAGATTTTTCCCATAAAACCCTGTTTCCCTTAAGTCCCTCCCTCTTTCTTTGATAGAACGACAACAAACAGGAACCAAGCCACAGGAACCGCTAGAACTTCAGCCGCAGATCAGATATACATGATGACAGGCCGGAATCCAATTACACTGAAAGAAAAGAAACAAAGTGAAAGACAACAGTACCAGACAATTTGTCCACTTACATATGTCAACAAGAGACAGACAGTTCACAACAGTACGAAATATTCAACTATGCACATATAAGAATATAATATAATAATATAAGACTCTATGCCCATGAAACATAATACACCCCCAATGAAAACAACCTATGGGAGGGAAGGGAGGGAAAATACTCGCCTCCTGTCATTATTAAAATTAAGATTATAAGTACACTAAAGCTAGCATAATCTTCAATTTTACTACATGACAGGAGGCTTCGTATTTTGCATTTTTAACGCTCAGAAAACAACGCCGATGATGCATGTTCCACCTGACGAAAATAAAACGTGCGAAATGTAGATTCCCGGGACCAATCGGCGGCTTGCAAAATGTCAGACAAAGAAGCTCCCGCCAAAAAAGCCGATGATGCCGCCGCCCCTCTAACAGAGTGGGCGCCAAAGGAATCTGCAATGCCAGCCAAGGATAAAATCCATCGGATCCACCTGGCTAAAGTCGTGGTAGAAACCGCTTTATAGGGTTTCACATAAGAAACCAACAGTTGCCCAGATGCCGCAAACCTAAGAGACTCCGTCCTCTGAACATACGCTCGAAGCACTGAACAAACACAAAGTTGAGGTCGGTCCCGGAAAAAAGGGTAAAACACAGAAGTTGAATCAGTTTTCGTACGCCTAGAAATACAGAACGTAACCCCCTCTGGAGAAAACGTAAACCCGTTGACATCGAACGCATGAATGTCCGATACTCTCCGAAATGACACTAGACAAAGTAACAATGCCAACTTAGCCGATAACTGCCGTAAAGATAAACACTCATCCTTCGGCCAGTCCTGCACAAACTGAAGAACCTGATGAACATCCCATAAACTAGAATATTTGGGAAGTGGAGGCCTAGACAGCTTCATGCCCCTCAGCAGTCTACACACCATGGGATCCTGGCCCACAGGAACTCCAGCGACCGGAACATGGGCGGCTGAAATAGCGGAACGCATGACATTTATAGATCGTACTGATTTCCCCAAGTGAAAAAGAGACGAGAGAAAATTTAAAACGGCTGGTAAAGGTGCTGTAAAGGGATCAAAACCCCGTTCCACACACCAGCTGGTCCATTGGCCCCAAGCCGAGATGTAACATCTCCTGGTACCTGGAGCCCATGAGTCCCAAAGGAGATTCTTAGTTTCCTCCGATAAGCCTTGGACAGCCCAACGTCCCCTGAAACCATCCAGGCCACCAATTGCAGACGTCCTTGCTCTACCAGAGGATGCGGATGACCCAGAGGGTTGCGAAGCAGAAATCGCTCCATCGGAAGAAGAAGGGGATCTTGAAACGATAGTTCCAACAGATCCGGGAACCAAGCTTGACCCTGCCAAAATGGAGTCAACAGCAGTATCGACGCGCCCTGACGTCTGACCTGATGAAGGACCCGCGCTATCATGGCAAATGGAGGAAAAGCATATGCTCCCTGACGTGGCCAAACTTGAAGAAACGCGTCCACGGCCTCGCAGGCCGGATCCGGAAGCCAACTGTAGAACCTCGGCACTTGATGATTCGTTCGTGATGCAAATAGATCTAGAACAAGCGGACCCCTGAGGAGAAGTAGACGGTGGAATACTACCTTGTCCAGCATCCAATCGCTGACATCCCTCCAATGTCGAGAGAACCAGTCCGCTGTCAGATTGATTTCCCCCGGGAGATATTCTGCCACCAGGGTGATGTTCCTGCGGAGGCAAAACTGATAGATCTCCTTCGTCGTGTCCGCCAAAATCCGTGATTTGGTGCCTCCAAGACGATTTATATACTAAACAGCTTAGACGTTGTCCATCCGAAGAAGGATACAGCAGTCCGACAGATTCTTCGCAAAACTGCGAATGGCGAATGAGCCCGCTATCAACTCCAGACAATTGATGTGGAGCCCCTGTTCTGCCACCGACCAAGGACCGCCTGTCGCCTCGTCCGCACAGGCCGCTCCCCAGCCCCACAGGCTGGCATCCGATTCTAGAACAAAATCCGGAACCTGACCAAAAATGGTCCTGCTGTTCCACGCACTCATGTGTCGAATCCACCATCTCAGTTCCCCTTTGACCTCCTTGGTTAAAGGAATGATCTGATCGTATGATGGCTGGTTTCTGAGAAAGGAAGCCTTCAACCTCTGCATCGCTCTGTAGTGCAGAGGCCCCGGAAATATCGCCTGAATGGAAGAGGACAACAGCCCCACTATCCGAGCCAACTGACGCAAAGGTACACACTCCAATCGAACAACCTTCCGAAGTTCCTTCCGAATTGCCCTGATTTTTTGGGAAGGTAGATGAAGAGAGCAAGTTTCGGAATTGATCTCGAATCCGAGAAATTGAACCGTCTTGGCTGGTGTCAATGCTGACTTCTCCACATTGACCAAGAATCCCAGTGATTCCAGCAACTGTATGGTAAAGCTCGTTTGAGAGAGCAGTCGAGAGTGATCCTCGCAGAACAGAAGGAGATCGTCCAAATAAATCAGACAACGAAAACCTCGAGCTCTGAGATGCGTCATGACAGGCTTCATTACCTTGGTGAAGCACCACGGAGCGGAACTGAGGCCGAAAGGCAGACACGTGAACTGAAACACCTGATCCTGCCACAGAAAACGCAGAAATCTGCGACTGGCAGGAGCCATAGGAATTGAAAGGTACGCGTCCATCAGATCCAGCCTGGTAAACCAGTCGCCGGGACGCAGAAGATCGCGTAGAAGATGGATTCCTTCCATCTTGAAATGCCGATAGAGGACAAAGGCATTCAAATGACGGAGATTGATGACTGGACGAAATCCTCCTGTCTTCTTGGGAACCAGAAAGATGTTGCTGAAGAAACCCCCGTCTTCTGATACCTCTTCCACAGCACCTTTTCGAAGTAACGATCGAATCTCCCCATCGACCAATGTTCTCTGATCGGTGTCGAAATGAATGGGTTGTGGCGGAGCAAGCTGAACAGGATCTGCAAAAAACTCTATTACATACCCTTGAACCGTCTGCAAGACCCAAGCATCTGATGTTAGCCGAGACCAAGCCTGTAATGAGAGGGCCAAATGACCCGCAGTTAGAGTTAGAGAAAACTGATCTGGAGAAACACTCACCTTTACCTTGTGAAGCTCTCCCTCTGCCTCGGAATGATGAACCTCGTCCTTGACCTCTCGGTGTGAATGTGGATCTAGCAGATGTGGATGGGAAGAACGGCAACGTTACCGATCGGGGACCTGAAGGCCAGAAGCGGCTGGCGGCACGGCCCCTCTGCCGACCAGCCCGTCCAAAAACCCCCCTAGAGGGCGATGGATGAAACACCTTCTTCATGGATAGCTGAGCTTTGTTAAGCGTCGTAAACATGCTAACATGTTTCTGCAACTCCTTCAGGAATGAATCACCGAACAGCAGGCCATTCGCAGCCGGTCCCAATTCCTTGGCTGCCAGATCCGAGAGTTTATTGTCAATGCACAGAAGAGCCGCCTTCCTACGTTCAGAAGACAGAGCAGTGTTCGCGTTGCCCAGGAGAAAAAAGGAACGAAGTGCCCATTCCCGGACACAGAGGGGATCAAGAGGAACATTGTGCGCCACAGCCTCGTCCGCCATGTGCAAGATCTGTGCCAGTGGACCAGAGATGTCCAGCAATTTATCCTGAGCGATGCGTAACCCCTTTTCCATCCCTTTCCGGGGATCACGACCAGAACGGGACATAAAGACCACCATGGTATTATCAAAGATAGGGGTAAGTGCCACCTTGTCTTGCAACATCGGCCTCGGACATTCTGCTCGTAGGCGGTTGCGAACCTCACGATCCAAAGGTCTGCGCAGCCAGAAATGGATGTAGTTTGCCAGATGGTCAGGCAACTGCCACTCCGAGGAACGTGGATGACGTATAGTACGAGGATCGAAGAGGGGGGCACCCAAGGAATCCAAGAACACACCGTCTGCATCCTGGGAAGTAGAAGGCTGAGAAGTGGAAGGGTTGCCCACCAGCAGAGATTCTTTGACATACGGTGAGGTATCCACATCATCGTCCCAATGAAGATCTCGGTCAGAACCAGAATCCGCCTCTGCTTGCCAGGCATCCACCACTGAAAGAGGTGTGGGATCATCCTCGTCGTCTGAAGAACGAACATCAACTGAACGTGGATCCACGCCAACGGAATCCCCCAAGGAATGACGGGAATGCTTCCCTTTAGCAGTGGAACCAGCACCATCCAAGGTGGGGCGAAGCTTCTTGGCAGGAGGTAACACATCATCATCAGATCTAATATCACCCGCAGCGTCAGGCCTGGACAGCAATTCATCTGGGCGTTGTGGAATCATTCTGGCTAACACTTTCTCCACTGAAGCGGACACCGCCGCATTGATCATCGCCTGCAGGTCATCAGTCTGAGTCCTCGAAGGATCCATAGCAACCTGTGAAAAGAGGAAGCCGTCAACAATGCGCAGTGGTCATAGGAAGACCTTGCTGCGCAGAGGAGCCCCACCGTGAACACTAATCACAAAGTAATGGTCGGATTTGTGTAAAGAAAATATAACCATATGTTTATTTTTTTTTTTTTTTGTCTTAGCACTCCATGAGAAGACAAGTCAAACGCCCAACCATTGCCAGGGGGCACAGAAAGCCACAGGGTATTGGAAGACTCAGTTCCCTGAATGGGCAAACCCTGAGCCAAGAACAAAGGGGGCTCACCCCTGAACAGCAAGGACTCAGTCCTATATGTCAGCAAAAAATAAATTTTTTACACATGAAGTAGATTGCAGACCATGGAATCGAACCCAGAGATACTGCATGAAAGACATATGCAGTACCTCTAGGCCACTAGGGCAGGCAGTAAGTCTGCCGACACCAGGAGTATTGAAGGAAGAACTGTATGTCAAACAGAACACTCCGTACAGGGCTGGGGGAGTCCCGACCCGACATTTCACCGTCGGGCACGGGACGACACACACGGTCCAAACATACAGAAGCCGTAGAAGTGTGTGGTATCGGGATAACAGGCAAGGGACCCCTGAATGGTTAGACTGCTGTATTTTCCGCCGCAAGGGCGTAGATAAAGTGTCGGAACTGGATCTGCACAGTCTGAAGACCCGTGGACAACGGGTCAGACCCTGTAACCAGGACGCCCAACCGGGTTGTACACGGCACCCAAGCAATTAAAATGGCCCGGACCGACCACGCGATCACGCAGGTAGAACCGGGAGGTACAACCTACAAAGGCAGAACGCGAAGCAGGGCCGCCCTACACGGACCCCTGCGCCGGCGAAACCACCACTAGGAAGCACAGGGAGATTACCTCCCGCTCCCAGAATAGCCTAAACGGAGAAACTGGTTTGAAATAACAAAGCTTGAATGAAAAACTAGAAGGGAACTCAAAACATCCCAGATCCCCACGGAGGAGGAAGGCGGACCCCCCCCCCCGCCGGCCAAGCAACTCAAGCACCAGCAGGGCACCGGTCACCACACCACCTCCACGGAGATACAGACAATCAGCAGAAACAGGTATGAACAACCCCACTAAAGTTCGTAGCAAAATAAACAAGTAAACTTTACATGGAAAAACAGCATAACCTTCACCACATATGCAGTTAAACAATAAAATACAAAACAGAGACAGAAGGGCAAAAAACTTGTTGAGAGCAGCAAAGAAAGAGGGAGGGACTTAAGGGAAACAGGGTTTTATGGGAAAAATCTCTATTTTATGATTGGTTGTTAAGATTGCTGCTATGAGAGGAGTAAAGAAGGATTAATGCAAAATATGAAGCCTCCTGTCATGTAGTAAAATTATAACATTTCTGCTGTGATACCATTTGAATAAAAAAATCTGCACTTGTTTTACTCAGTAGAAAAACCTGTACGACATATACGTTTCCACATAATAAAGTTTTATGTCCTTTTATGGAGGAACAAGTATAGTGGTATGTGACCTTTTCTGTTTTGGACAACGAATTTCAGATTACACTTCCATCATCTCCAAACAACCAGCGTCTGGCAGGGGATGATGGGAATTGTAGTGACCAATAGGTTCTGAGCCAATGGTTTTCTACTAGTGATCCAGTAAACTGAGAGATGTCATGGCAGTATACGCAGATAATCCCTCTGATTTTGCTCAGACGAACGTCACACAAAGAGGATTGTCTGACTCCATCACTGAGAATTCTGAGCAGCCAAAAGCAGGACAGGAGCTGGGTGGTTCCTCTTCATGTGTGAAATATAAGAGAATGAGCCCTCGCCCTAGATAACTCACACAATAGTCTCACTGCCTGAAGACTTAGAAAGATAATATATCGTCTCTGTCATGGTAATAGCACTGAGCTATTCTTACAGCCTTGTAATCCTACCGACTTGTTATTATATACAGCTTCACAACAAGCACTTGGGTCCTGTTAATAATATTCTAATAAAATGTAACGTATCAAAAGGGTGGAGATGATCTCAGTTAATCTGTACACTTACATTCTAGATATCAGTGAATCAGTGACAGTTAAATTGGTCCTACCGCCCAAAGATGTATAATTTGTTTCAAAGAAGTCAAACCTACCGCTATGTTGTACTAGTCATTTTCTGCAAAATTAATCTTTTTTAAGCAATAAACCTTTATGTGTTGGTGACACAGTCTGGCACTTTATGCTAATTCCCTACACTGAATGCTAATTCTTTCAGTTTCAGAACCAAACGTACCCCTCGTTGTGCTATTAGACACCCCCAGTATGTGGACTCTGCCTAGATCCATTAATTTCACAGTGTGTGGACTCTGCCTAGATCCATTCATATCACAGTGTGTGGGCTCTGTCTAGATCCATTCATATCACAGTGTGTGGACTAGATCCATTCATATCACAGTGTGTGGACTCTGCCTAGATCCATTCATATCACAGTGTGTGGGCTCTGCCTAGATCCATTCATATCACAGTGTGTGGACTAGATCCATTCATATCACAGTGTGTGGACTCTGTCTAGATCCATTCATATTGCAGTGTGTGGACTAGATCCATTCATATCACAGTGTGTGGGCTCTGTCTAGATCCATTCATATCACAGTGTGTGTACTAGATCCATTCATATCACAGTGTGTGGGCTCTGCCTAGATCCATTCATATCACAGTGTGTGGACTCTGCCTAGATCCATTCATATCACAGTGTGTGGACTCTGCCTAGATCCATTCATAACACAGTGCGCGGACTAGATCCATTCATATCACAGTGCGTGAACTAGATCCATTCGTATTACAGTGTGTGGACTCTGCCTAGATCCATTCATATCACAGTGCATGGACTAGATCCATTCATATTACAGTGAGTAGACTCTGTCTAGATCCATTCATATCACAGTGCGTGGACTAGATCCATTCATATTACAGTGTGTGGACTCTGTCTAGATCCATTCATATCACAGTGTGTGTGTGGACTAGATCCATTCATATCAGTGTGTGGACTAGATCCATAAATTTCACAGTGTGTGAACTCTGCCTAGATCCATTCATATCACAGTGCATGGACTAGATCCATTCATATTACAGTGAGTAGACTCTGTCTAGATCCATTCATATCACAGTGCGTGGACTAGATGCATTCATTTTACAGTGTGTAGACTCTGTCCAGATCCATTCATATCACAGTGTGTGGACTAGATCCATTCATATCACAGTGTGTGTGGACTAGATCCATTCATATCACAGTGTGTGGACTAGATCCATTCATATCACAGTGTGTGGGCTCTGTCTAGATCCATTCATATCACAGTGTGTGGACTAGATCCATTCATATCACAGTGTGTGGACTCGGCCTAGATCCATTCATATCACAGTGTGTGGACTCTGCCTAGATCCATTCATATCACAGTGTGTGGACTAGATCCATTCATATCCAAGTGTGTGATATGGAGAGTTGATCACTCCAGCTCTCCATACTAACTATAACCTCCGCTCCACTACTAACAACTCACTGACTATTCCACACTACCTGAGCAGCATGATCACTCCAGAAATCCATACTAACTATAACCTCCACTACTAACAACTCACTGACTATTCCATACTACCTGAGCAGTATGATCACTTCAGCTCTCTATACTAACTGTAACCTCCACTCCACTGCTAACAACTCACTGACTATTCCACATTACCTGAGCAGTCTGACCACTCCAGATCTCCATACTAACTTTAACCTCAGCTCCACTACTAAGAACTCACTGACTATTCCACACGACCTGAGCAGTATGATCATTCCAAGTCTCCATACTAACTATAACCTCCACTACTAACAACTCACTGACTATTCCACATTACCTGAGCAGTATGATCACTCCTGATCTCCATACTAACTATAACCTCCGCTCCACTGCTAACAACTCTCTGACTATTCCACACTAACTGAGCAGTATGATCAGTACAGATCTCCATACTAACTATAACCTCCACTACTAACAACTCACTGACTATTCCATACTACCTGAGCAGTATGATCACTTCAGCTCTCTATACTAACTGTAACCTCCACTCCACTGCTAACAACTCACTGACTATTCCACATTACTTGAGCAGTTTGATCACTCCAGATCTCCATACTAACTATAACCTCATCTCCACTACTAAGAACTCACTGACTATTCCACACTACCTGAGCAGTATGATCATTCCAAGTCTCCATACTAACTATAACCTCCACTACTAACAACTCACTGACTATTCCACATTACCTGAGCAGTATGATCACTCCAGATCTCCATACTAACTATAACCTCCGCTCCACTGCTAACAACTCTCTGACTATTCCACACTAACTGAGCAGTATGATCAGTACAGATCTCCATACTAACTATAACCTCCACTACTAACAACTCACTGACTATTCCACACTACCTGAGCAGTATGATCACTCCAGATCTCCATACTAACTATAACCTCTACTCCACTGCTAACAACTCACTGACTATTCCACACTACCTGAGCAGTATGATCACTCCAGCTCTTCATATTAACTATAACCTTCATTCCACTACTAACAACTCACTGACTATTCCACGCTACCTGAGCAGTATGATCACTCCAGCTCTCCATACTAACTATAACCTCCACTCCACTGCTAACAAATCACTGACTATTCCACACTACCTGGGCAGTTTGATCACTCCAGCTCTCCATACTAACTATAACATCCACTCCACTACTAACAACTCACTGACTATTCCACACTACCTGAGCAGTATGATCACTCCAGATCTCCATACTATCTATAAACTCCACTACTAACAACTCACTGACTATTGCACACTACCTAAGCAGTATGATCACTCCAGATCTACATACTAACTAAAACCACCTCTCCACTACTAACAACTCACTGACTATTCCACATTACCTGAGCAGTATGATCACTCCAGATCTCCATACTAACTATAACCTCCGCTCCACTGCTAACAACTCTCTGACTATTCCATACTAACTGAGCAGTATGATCAGTACAGATCTCCATACTAACTATAACCTCCACTACTAACAACTCACTGACTATTCCATACTACCTGAGCAGTATGATCACTTCAGCTCTCTATACTAACTGTAACCTCCACTCCACTGCTAACAACTCACTGACTATTCCACATTACTTGAGCAGTTTGATCACTCCAGATCTCCATACTAACATTAACCTCAGCTCCACTACTAAGAACTCACTGACTATTCCACACTACCTGAGCAGTATGATCATTCCAAGTCTCCATACTAACTATAACCTCCACTACTAACAACTCACTGACTATTCCACATTACCTGAGCAGTATGATCACTCCAGATCTCCATACTAACTATAACCTCCGCTCCACTGCTAACAACTCTCTGACTATTCCACACTAACTGAGCAGTATGATCAGTACAGATCTCCATACTAACTATAACCTCCACTCCACTGCTAACAACTCACTGACTATTCCACACTACCTGAGCAGTATGATCACTCCAGATCTCCATACTAACTATAACCTCTACTCCACTGCTAACAACTCACTGACTATTCCAAACTACCTGAGCAGTATGATCACTCCAGCTCTCCATATTAACTATAACCTTCATTCCACTACTAACAACTCACTTACTATTCCACACTACCTGAGCAGTATGATCACTCCAGCTCTTCATATTAACTATAACCTTCATTCCACTACTAACAACTCACTGACTATTCCACGTTACCTGAGCAGTATGATCACTCCAGCTCTCCATACTAACTATAACCTCCACTCCACTGCTAACAAATCACTGACTATTCCACACTACCTGGGCAGTTTGATCACTCCAGCTCTCCATACTAACTATAACATCCACTCCACTACTAACAACTCACTGACTATTCCACACTACCTGAGCAGTATGATCACTCCAGCTCTTCATATTAACTATAACCTTCATTCCACTACTAACAACTCACTGACTATTCCACGTTACCTGAGCAGTATGATCACTCCAGCTCTCCATACTAACTATAACCTCCACTCCACTGCTAACAAATCACTGACTATTCCACACTACCTGGGCAGTTTGATCACTCCAGCTCTCCATACTAACTATAACATCCACTCCACTACTAGCAACTCACTGACTATTGCACACTACCTAAGCAGTATGATCACTCCAGATCTACATACTAACTAAAACCACCTCTCCACTACTAACAACTCACTGACTATTCCACACTACCCGAGCAGGATGATCTCTCCAACTCTCCATACTAACTATAACCTCCACTCCACTGCTAACAACTCACTGACTATTCCACATTACCTGAGCAGTCTGACCACTCCAGATCTCCATACTAACTTTAACCTCAGCTCCACTACTAAGAACTCACTGACTATTCCACACTACCTGAGCAGTATGATCATTCCAAGTCTCCATACTAACTATAACCTCCACTACTAACAACTCACTGACTATTCCACATTACCTGAGCAGTATGATCACTCCAGATCTCCATACTAACTATAACCTCTGCTCCACTACTAACAACTCACTGACTATTCCACACTACCTGAGCAGTATGATCACTCCAGAAATCCATACTAACTATAACCTCCACTACTAACAACTCACTGACTATTCCATACTACCTGAGCAGTATGATCACTTCAGCTCTCTATACTAACTGTAACCTCCACTCCACTGCTAACAACTCACTGACTAGTCCACATTACCTGAGCAGTTTGATCACTCCAGATCTCCATACTAACTTTAACCTCAGCTCCACTACTAAGAACTCACTGACTATTCCACACTACCTGAGCAGTATGATCATTCCAAGTCTCCATACTAACTATAACCTCCACTACTAACAACTCACTGACTATTCCACATTACCTGAGCAGTATGATCACTCCAGATCTCCATACTAACTATAACCTCCGCTCCACTGCTAACAACTCTCTGACTATTCCACACTAACTGAGCAGTATGATCAGTACAGATCTCCATACTAACTATAACCTCCACTGCTAACAACTCACTGACTATTCCACACTACCTGAGCAGTATGATCACTCCGGATCTCCATACTAACTATAACCTCTACTCCACTGCTAACAACTCACTGACTATTCCACACTACCTGAGCAGTATGATCACTCCAGCTCTCCATATTAACTATAACCTTCATTCCACTACTAACAACTCACTGACTATTCCACACTACCTGAGCAGTATGATCACTCCAGCTCTCCATACTAACTATAACCTCCACTCCACTGCTAACAAACCACTGACTATTCCACACTACCTGGGCAGTTTGATCACTCCAGCTCTCCATACTAACTATAACATCCACTCCACTACTAACAACTCACTGACTATTCCACACTACCTGAGCAGTATGATCACCCCAGATCTCCATACTATCTATAAACTCCACTACTAACAACTCACTGACTATTGCACACTACCTAAGCAGTATGATCACTCCAGATCTACATACTAACTAAAACCACCTCTCCACTACTAACAACTCACTGTCTATTCCACACTACCCGAGCAGGATGATCTCTCCAACTCTCCATACTAACTATAACCTCCACTCCACTGCTAACAACTCACTGACTATTCCACATTACCTGAGCAGTCTGACCACTCCAGATCTCCATACTAACTTTAACCTCAGCTCCACTACTAAGAACTCACTGACTATTCCACACTACCTGAGCAGTATGATCATTCCAAGTCTCCATACTAACTATAACCTCCACTACTAACAACTCACTGACTATTCCACATTACCTGAGCAGTATGATCACTCCAGATCTCCATACTAACTATAACCTCTGCTCCACTACTAACAACTCACTGACTATTCCACACTACCTGAGCAGTATGATCACTCCAGAAATCCATACTAACTATAACCTCCACTACTAACAACTCACTGACTATTCCATACTACCTGAGCAGTATGATCACTTCAGCTCTCTATACTAACTGTAACCTCCACTCCACTGCTAACAACTCACTGACTATTCCACATTACCTGAGCAGTTTGATCACTCCAGATCTCCATACTAACTTTAACCTCAGCTCCACTACTAAGAACTCACTGACTATTCCACACTACCTGAGCAGTATGATCATTCCAAGTCTCCATACTAACTATAACCTCTACTACTAACAACTCACTGACTATTCCACATTACCTGAGCAGTATGATCACTCCAGATCTCCATACTAACTATAACCTCCGCTCCACTGCTAACAACTCTCTGACTATTCCACACTAACTGAGCGGTATGATCAGTACAGATCTCCATACTAACTATAACCTCCACTACTAACAACTCACTGACTATTCCACACTACCTGAGCAGTATGATCACTCCAGATCTCCATACTAACTATAACCTCTACTCCACTGCTAACAACTCACTGACTATTCCAAACTACCTGAGCAGTATGATCACTCCAGCTCTCCATATTAACTATAACCTTCATTCCACTACTAACAACTCACTTACTATTCCACACTACCTGAGCAGTATGATCACTCCAGCTCTCCATATTAACTATAACCTCCACTCCACTGCTAACAAATCACTGACTATTCCACACTACCTGGGCAGTTTGATCACTCCAGCTCTCCATACTAACTATAACATCCACTCCACTACTAACAACTCACTGACTATTCCACACTACCTGAGCAGTATGATCACTCCAGATCTACATACTAACTGTAACCACTGCTCCACTACTAGCAACTCACTGACTATTCCACACTACCTGAGCAGTATGATCACTCCAGATCTCCATACTATCTATAAACTCCACTACTAACAACTCACTGACTATTGCACACTACCTAAGCAGTATGATCACTCCAGATCTATATACTAACTAAAACCACCTCTCCACTACTAACAACTCACTGACTATTCCACACTACCCGAGAAGGATGATCTCTCCAACTCTCCATACTAACTATAACCTCCACTCCACTGCTAACAACTCACTGACTGTTTCACACTACCTCAGCAGCATGATCACTCCAGATCTCCATACTAACTATAACCTCCACTTCTAACAACTCACTGACTATTCCACACTACCTGAGCAGTATGATGAGTCCAGATCTCTACACTAACTATAACCTCCACTTCTAACAACTCACTGACTATTCCACACTACCTGAGCAGTATGATCAGTCCAGATCTCTACACTAACTATAACCTCCGCTCCACTACTAACAACTCACTGACTATTCCACATTACCTGAGCAGTATGATCACTCCAGGTCTCCATACTAACTAAAACCACCTCTCCACTACTAACAACTCACTGACTATTCCACACTACCTGAGCAGGATGATCTCTCCAACTCTCCATACTAACTATAACCTCCACTCCACTGCTAACAGCTCACTGACTATTCCACACTACCTGAGCAGTATGATCACTCCAGATCTCCATACTAACTATAACCTCCACTGCTAACAACTCACTGACTATTCCATACTACCTGAGCAGTATGATCACTCCAGATCTCCATACTAACTATAAAATCCAGTACAAACAACTCACTGACTATTCCACACTACCTGAGCAGTATGATCACTCCAGATCTCCATACTAACTATAACCTCCACTACTAACAACTCACTGACTATTCCACACTACCTGAGCAGTATGATCACTCCAGATCTCCATACTAACTATAACCTCCACTACTAACAACTCACTGACTATTCCACACTACCTGAGTAGTATGATCACTCCAGATCTCCATACTAACTATAACCTCCACTACTAACAACTCACTGACTATTCCACACTACCTGAGCAGTATGATCACTCCAGATCTCCATACTAACTATAACCTACACTACTAACAACTGACTGACTATTCCACACTACCTGAGCAGTATGATAACTCCAGATCTCCATACTAACTATAACCACTGCTCCACTACTAGCAACTCACTGACTATTCCATACTACCTGAGCAGTATGATCACTCCAGATCTCCATACTAACTATAAACTCCACTACTAACAACTCACTGACTATTGCACACTACCTAAGCAGTATGATCACTCCAGATCTATATACTAACTAAAACCACCTCTCCACTACTAACAACTCACTGACTATTCCACACTACCCGAGAAGGATGATCTCTCCAACTCTCCATACTAACTATAACCTCCACTCCACTGCTAACAACTCACTGACTGTTTCACACTACCTCAGCAGTATGATCACTCCAGATCTCCATACTAACTATAACCTCCACTTCTAACAACTCACTGACTATTCCACACTACCTGAGCAGTATGATGAGTCCAGATCTCTACACTAACTATAACCTCCACTTCTAACAACTCACTGACTATTCCACACTACCTGAGCAGCATGATCAGTCCAGATCTCTACACTAACTATAACCTCCGCTCCACTACTAACAACTCACTGACTATTCCACACTACCTGAGCAGTATGATCACTCCAGATCTCCATACTAACTATAACCTCCACTACTAACAACTCACTGACTATTCCACACTACCTGAGCAGTATGATCACTCCAGATCTCCATACTAACTATAACCTCCACTACTAACCACTCACTGACTATTCCACACTACCTGAGCAGTATGATCACTCCAGATCTCCATACTAACTATAACCTCCACTACTAACAACTCACTGACTATTCCACACTACCTGAGCAGTATGATCACTCCAGATCTCCATACTAACTATAACCTCCACTACTAACAACTCACTGACTATTCCACACTACCTGACCAGTATGATAACTCCAGATCTCCATACTAACTATAACCACTGCTCCACTACTAGCAACTCACTGACTATTCCATACTACCTGAGCAGTATGATCACTCCAGATCTCCATACTAACTATAAAATCCAGTACAAACAACTCACTGACTATTCCACACTACCTGAGCAGTATGATCACTCCAGATCTCCATACTAACTATAACCTCCACTACTAACAACTCACTGACTATTCCACACTACCTGAGCAGTATGATCACTCCAGATCTCCATACTAACTATAACCTCCGCTCCACTGCTAACAACTCTCTGACTATTCCACACTAACTGAGCAGTATGATCAGTACAGATCTCCATACTAACTATAACCTCCACTGCTAACAACTCACTGACTATTCCACACTACCTGAGCAGTATGATCACTCCAGATCTCCATACTAACTATAACCTCTACTCCACTGCTAACAACTCACTGACTATTCCACACTACCTGAGCAGTATGATCACTCCAGCTCTTCATATTAACTATAACCTTCATTCCACTACTAACAACTCACTGACTATTCCACGCTACCTGAGCAGTATGATCACTCCAGCTCTCCATACTAACTATAACCTCCACTCCACTGCTAACAAATCACTGACTATTCCACACTACCTGGGCAGTTTGATCACTCCAGCTCTCCATACTAACTATAACATCCACTCCACTACTAACAACTCACTGACTATTCCACACTACCTGAGCAGTATGATCACTCCAGATCTCCATACTATCTATAAACTCCACTACTAACAACTCACTGACTATTGCACACTACCTAAGCAGTATGATCACTCCAGATCTACATACTAACTAAAACCACCTCTCCACTACTAACAACTCACTGACTATTCCACATTACCTGAGCAGTATGATCACTTCAGATCTCCATACTAACTATAACCTCCGCTCCACTGCTAACAACTCTCTGACTATTCCACACTAACTGAGCAGTATGATCAGTACAGATCTCCATACTAACTATAACCTCCACTACTAACAACTCACTGACTATTCCATACTACCTGAGCAGTATGATCACTTCAGCTCTCTATACTAACTGTAAACTCCACTCCACTGCTAACAACTCACTGACTATTCCACATTACTTGAGCAGTTTGATCACTCCAGATCTCCATACTAACATTAACCTCAGCTCCACTACTAAGAACTCACTGACTATTCCACACTACCTGAGCAGTATGATCATTCCAAGTCTCCATACTAACTATAACCTCCACTACTAACAACTCACTGACTATTCCACATTACCTGAGCAGTATGATCACTCCAGATCTCCATACTAACTATAACCTCCGCTCCACTGCTAACAACTCTCTGACTATTCCACACTAACTGAGCAGTATGATCAGTACAGATCTCCATACTAACTATAACCTCCACTACTAACAACTCACTGACTATTCCACACTACCTGAGCAGTATGATCACTCCAGATCTCCATACTAACTATAACCTCCACTACTAACAACTCACTGACTATTCCACACTACCTGAGCAGTATGATCACTCCAGATCTACATACTAACTAAAACCACCTCTCCACTACTAACAACTCACTGACTATTCCACACTACCCGAGCAGGATGATCTCTCCAACTCTCCATACTAACTATAACCTCCACTCCACTGCTAACAACTCACTGACTATTCCACATTACCTGAGCAGTCTGACCACTCCAGATCTCCATACTAACTTTAACCTCAGCTCCACTACTAAGAACTCACTGACTATTCCACACTACCTGAGCAGTATGATCATTCCAAGTCTCCATACTAACTATAACCTCCACTACTAACAACTCACTGACTATTCCACATTACCTGAGCAGAATGATCACTCCAGATCTCCATACTAACTATAACCTCTGCTCCACTACTAACAACTCACTGACTATTCCACACTACCTGAGCAGTATGATCACTCCAGAAATCCATACTAACTATAACCTCCACTACTAACAACTCACTGACTATTCCATACTACCTGAGCAGTATGATCACTTCAGCTCTCTATACTAACTGTAACCTCCACTCCACTGCTAACAACTCACTGACTAGTCCACATTACCTGAGCAGTTTGATCACTCCAGATCTCCATACTAACTTTAACCTCAGCTCCACTACTAAGAACTCACTGACTATTCCACACTACCTGAGCAGTATGATCATTCCAAGTCTCCATACTAACTATAACCTCCACTACTAACAACTCACTGACTATTCCACATTACCTGAGCAGTATGATCACTCCAGATCTCCATACTAACTATAACCTCCGCTCCACTGCTAACAACTCTCTGACTATTCCACACTAACTGAGCAGTATGATCAGTACAGATCTCCATACTAACTATAACCTCCACTACTAACAACTCACTGACTATTCCACACTACCTGAGCAGTATGATCACTCCGGATCTCCATACTAAATATAACCTCTACTCCACTGCTAACAACTCACTGACTATTCCACACTACCTGAGCAGTATGATCACTCCAGCTCTCCATATTAACTATAACCTTCATTCCACTACTAACAACTCACTGACTATTCCACACTACCTGAGCAGTATGATCACTCCAGCTCTCCATACTAACTATAACCTCCACTCCACTGCTAACAAATCACTGACTATTCCACACTACCTGGGCAGTTTGATCACTCCAGCTCTCCATACTAACTAAAACATCCACTCCACTACTAACAACTCACCGACTATTCCACTCTACCTGAGCAGTATGATCACCCCAGATCTCCATACTATCTATAAACTTCACTACTAACAACTCACTGACTATTGCACACTACCTAAGCAGTATGATCACTCCAGATCTACATACTAACTAAAACCACCTCTCCACTACTAACAACTCACTGACTATTCCACACTACCCGAGCAGGATGATCTCTCCAACTCTCCATACTAACTATAACCTCCACTCCACTGCTAACAACTCACTGACTATTCCACATTACCTGAGCAGTCTGACCACTCCAGATCTCCATACTAACTTTAACCTCAGCTCCACTACTAAGAACTCACTGACTATTCCACATTACCTGAGCAGTATGATCATTCCAAGTCTCCATACTAACTATAACCTCCACTACTAACAACTCACTGACTATTCCACATTACCTGAGCAGTATGATCACTCCAGATCTCCATACTAACTATAACCTCTGCTCCACTACTAACAACTCACTGACTATTCCACACTACCTGAGCAGTATGATCACTCCAGAAATCCATACTAACTATAACCTCCACTACTAACAACTCACTGACTATTCCATACTACCTGAGCAGTATGATCACTTCAGCTCTCTATACTAACTGTAACCTCCACTCCACTGCTAACAACTCACTGACTATTCCACATTACCTGAGCAGTTTGATCACTCCAGATCTCCATACTAACTTTAACCTCAGCTCCACTACTAAGAACTCACTGACTATTCCACACTACCTGAGCAGTATGATCATTCCAAGTCTCCATACTAACTATAACCTCCACTACTAACAACTCACTGACTATTCCACATTACCTGAGCAGTATGATCACTCCAGATCTCCATACTAACTATAACCTCCGCTCCACTGCTAACAACTCTCTGACTATTCCACACTAACTGAGCAGTATGATCAGTACAGATCTCCATACTAACTATAACCTCCACTACTAACAACTCACTGACTATTCCACACTACCTGAGCAGTATGATCACTCCAGATCTCCATACTAACTATAACCTCCACTACTAACAACTCACTGACTATTCCACACTTCCTGACCAGTATGATAACTCCAGATCTCCATACTAACTATAACCACTGCTCCACTACTAGCAACTCACTGACTATTCCATACTACCTGAGCAGTATGATCACTCCAGATCTCCATACTAACTATAAAATCCAGTACAAACAACTCACTGACTATTCCACACTACCTGAGCAGTATGATCACTCCAGATCTCCATACTAACTATAACCTCCACTACTAACAACTCACTGACTATTCCACACTACCTGAGCAGTATGATCACTCCAGATCTCCATACTAACTATAACCTCCGCTCCACTGCTAACAACTCTCTGACTATTCCACACTAACTGAGCAGTATGATCAGTACAGATCTCCATACTAACTATAACCTCCACTACTAACAACTCACTGACTATTCCACACTACCTGAGCAGTATGATCACTCCAGATCTCCATACTAACTATAACCTCCACTACTAACAACTCACTGACTATTCCACACTACCTGAGCAGTATGATCACTCCAGATCTACATACTAACTAAAACCACCTCTCCACTACTAACAACTCACTGACTATTCCACACTACCCGAGCAGGATGATCTCTCCAACTCTCCATACTAACTATAACCTCCACTCCACTGCTAACAACTCACTGACTATTCCACATTACCTGAGCAGTCTGACCACTCCAGATCTCCATACTAACTTTAACCTCAGCTCCACTACTAAGAACTCACTGACTATTCCACACTACCTGAGCAGTATGATCATTCCAAGTCTCCATACTAACTATAACCTCCACTACTAACAACTCACTGACTATTCCACATTACCTGAGCAGAATGATCACTCCAGATCTCCATACTAACTATAACCTCTGCTCCACTACTAACAACTCACTGACTATTCCACACTACCTGAGCAGTATGATCACTCCAGAAATCCATACTAACTATAACCTCCACTACTAACAACTCACTGACTATTCCATACTACCTGAGCAGTATGATCACTTCAGCTCTCTATACTAACTGTAACCTCCACTCCACTGCTAACAACTCACTGACTAGTCCACATTACCTGAGCAGTTTGATCACTCCAGATCTCCATACTAACTTTAACCTCAGCTCCACTACTAAGAACTCACTGACTATTCCACACTACCTGAGCAGTATGATCATTCCAAGTCTCCATACTAACTATAACCTCCACTACTAACAACTCACTGACTATTCCACATTACCTGAGCAGTATGATCACTCCAGATCTCCATACTAACTATAACCTCCGCTCCACTGCTAACAACTCTCTGACTATTCCACACTAACTGAGCAGTATGATCAGTACAGATCTCCATACTAACTATAACCTCCACTACTAACAACTCACTGACTATTCCACACTACCTGAGCAGTATGATCACTCCGGATCTCCATACTAAATATAACCTCTACTCCACTGCTAACAACTCACTGACTATTCCACACTACCTGAGCAGTATGATCACTCCAGCTCTCCATATTAACTATAACCTTCATTCCACTACTAACAACTCACTGACTATTCCACACTACCTGAGCAGTATGATCACTCCAGCTCTCCATACTAACTATAACCTCCACTCCACTGCTAACAAATCACTGACTATTCCACACTACCTGGGCAGTTTGATCACTCCAGCTCTCCATACTAACTATAACATCCACTCCACTACTAACAACTCACCGACTATTCCACACTACCTGAGCAGTATGATCACCCCAGATCTCCATACTATCTATAAACTTCACTACTAACAACTCACTGACTATTGTACACTACCTAAGCAGTATGATCACTCCAGATCTACATACTAACTAAAACCACCTCTCCACTACTAACAACTCACTGACTATTCCACACTACCCGAGCAGGATGATCTCTCCAACTCTCCGTACTAACTATAACCTCCACTCCACTGCTAACAACTCACTGACTATTCCACATTACCTGAGCAGTCTGACCACTCCAGATCTCCATACTAACTTTAACCTCAGCTCCACTACTAAGAACTCACTGACTATTCCACATTACCTGAGCAGTATGATCATTCCAAGTCTCCATACTAACTATAACCTCCACTACTAACAACTCACTGACTATTCCACATTACCTGAGCAGTATGATCACTCCAGATCTCCATACTAACTATAACCTCTGCTCCACTACTAACAACTCACTGACTATTCCACACTACCTGAGTAGTATGATCACTCCAGAAATCCATACTAACTATAACCTCCACTACTAACAACTCACTGACTATTCCATACTACCTGAGCAGTATGATCACTTCAGCTCTCTATACTAACTGTAACCTCCACTCCACTGCTAACAACTCACTGACTATTCCACATTACCTGAGCAGTTTGATCACTCCAGATCTCCATACTAACTTTAACCTCAGCTCCACTACTAAGAACTCACTGACTATTCCACACTACCTGAGCAGTATGATCATTCCAAGTCTCCATACTAACTATAACCTCCACTACTAACAACTCACTGACTATTCCACATTACCTGAGCAGTATGATCACTCCAGATCTCCATACTAACTATAACCTCCGCTCCACTGCTAACAACTCTCTGACTATTCCACACTAACTGAGCAGTATGATCAGTACAGATCTCCATACTAACTATAACCTCCACTACTAACAACTCACTGACTATTCCACACTACCTGAGCAGTATGATCACTCCAGATCTCCATACTAACTATAACCTCCACTACTAACAACTCACTGACTATTCCACACTTCCTGACCAGTATGATAACTCCAGATCTCCATACTAACTATAACCACTGCTCCACTACTAGCAACTCACTGACTATTCCATACTACCTGAGCAGTATGATCACTCCAGATCTCCATACTAACTATAAAATCCAGTACAAACAACTCACTGACTATTCCACACTACCTGAGCAGTATGATCACTCCAGATCTCCATACTAACTATAACCTCCACTACTAACAACTCACTGACTATTCCACACTACCTGAGCAGTATGATCACTCCAGATCTCCATACTAACTATAACCTCCGCTCCACTGCTAACAACTCTCTGACTATTCCACACTAACTGAGCAGTATGATCAGTACAGATCTCCATACTAACTATAACCTCCACTACTAACAACTCACTGACTATTCCACACTACCTGAGCAGTATGATCACTCCAGATCTCCATACTAACTATAACCTCTACTCCACTGCTAACAACTCACTGACTATTCCACACTACCTGAGCAGTATGATCACTCCAGCTCTTCATATTAACTATAACCTTCATTCCACTACTAACAACTCACTGACTATTCCACGCTACCTGAGCAGTATGATCACTCCAGCTCTCCATACTAACTATAACCTCCACTCCACTGCTAACAAATCACTGACTATTCCACACTACCTGGGCAGTTTGATCACTCCAGCTCTCCATACTAACTATAACATCCACTCCACTACTAACAACTCACTGACTATTCCACACTACCTGAGCAGTATGATCACTCCAGATCTCCATACTATCTATAAACTCCACTACTAACAACTCACTGACTATTGCACACTACCTAAGCAGTATGATCACTCCAGATCTACATACTAACTAAAACCACCTCTCCACTACTAACAACTCACTGACTATTCCACATTACCTGAGCAGTATGATCACTTCAGATCTCCATACTAACTATAACCTCCGCTCCACTGCTAACAACTCTCTGACTATTCCACACTAACTGAGCAGTATGATCAGTACAGATCTCCATACTAACTATAACCTCCACTACTAACAACTCACTGACTATTCCATACTACCTGAGCAGTATGATCACTTCAGCTCTCTATACTAACTGTAAACTCCACTCCACTGCTAACAACTCACTGACTATTCCACATTACTTGAGCAGTTTGATCACTCCAGATCTCCATACTAACATTAACCTCAGCTCCACTACTAAGAACTCACTGACTATTCCACACTACCTGAGCAGTATGATCATTCCAAGTCTCCATACTAACTATAACCTCCACTACTAACAACTCACTGACTATTCCACATTACCTGAGCAGTATGATCACTCCAGATCTCCATACTAACTATAACCTCCGCTCCACTGCTAACAACTCTCTGACTATTCCACACTAACTGAGCAGTATGATCAGTACAGATCTCCATACTAACTATAACCTCCACTACTAACAACTCACTGACTATTCCACACTACCTGAGCAGTATGATCACTCCAGATCTCCATACTAACTATAACCTCTACTCCACTGCTAACAACTCACTGACTATTCCACACTACCTGAGCAGTATGATCACTCCAGCTCTTCATATTAACTATAACCTTCATTCCACTACTAACAACTCACTGACTATTCCACGTTACCTGAGCAGTATGATCACTCCAGCTCTCCATACTAACTATAACCTCCACTCCACTGCTAACAAATCAATGACTATTCCACACTACCTGGGCAGTTTGATCACTCCAGCTCTCCATACTAACTATAACATCCACTCCACTACTAACAACTCACTGACTATTCCACACTACCTGAGCAGTATGATCACTCCAGATCTCCATACTATCTATAAACTCCACTACTAACAACTCACTGACTATTGCACACTACCTAAGCAGTATGATCACTCCAGATCTACATACTAACTAAAACCACCTCTCCACTACTAACAACTCACTGACTATTCCACACTACCCGAGCAGGATGATCTCTCCAACTCTCCATACTAACTATAACCTCCACTCCACTGCTAACAACTCACTGACTATTCCACATTACCTGAGCAGTCTGACCACTCCAGATCTCCATACTAACTTTAACCTCAGCTCCACTACTAAGAACTCACTGACTATTCCACACTACCTGAGCAGTATGATCATTCCAAGTCTCCATACTAACTATAACCTCCACTACTAACAACTCACTGACTATTCCACATTACCTGAGCAGAATGATCACTCCAGATCTCCATACTAACTATAACCTCTGCTCCACTACTAACAACTCACTGACTATTCCACACTACCTGAGCAGTATGATCACTCCAGAAATCCATACTAACTATAACCTCCACTACTAACAACTCACTGACTATTCCATACTACCTGAGCAGTATGATCACTTCAGCTCTCTATACTAACTGTAACCTCCACTCCACTGCTAACAACTCACTGACTAGTCCACATTACCTGAGCAGTTTGATCACTCCAGATCTCCATACTAACTTTAACCTCAGCTCCACTACTAAGAACTCACTGACTATTCCACACTACCTGAGCAGTATGATCATTCCAAGTCTCCATACTAACTATAACCTCCACTACTAACAACTCACTGACTATTCCACATTACCTGAGCAGTATGATCACTCCAGATCTCCATACTAACTATAACCTCCGCTCCACTGCTAACAACTCTCTGACTATTCCACACTAACTGAGCAGTATGATCAGTACAGATCTCCATACTAACTATAACCTCCACTACTAACAACTCACTGACTATTCCACACTACCTGAGCAGTATGATCACTCCGGATCTCCATACTAACTATAACCTCTACTCCACTGCTAACAACTCACTGACTATTCCACACTACCTGAGCAGTATGATCACTCCAGCTCTCCATATTAACTATAACCTTCATTCCACTACTAACAACTCACTGACTATTCCACACTACCTGAGCAGTATGATCACTCCAGCTCTCCATACTAACTATAACCTCCACTCCACTGCTAACAAATCACTGACTATTCCACACTACCTGGGCAGTTTGATCACTCCAGCTCTCCATACTAACTATAACATCCACTCCACTACTAACAACTCACTGACTATTCCACACTACCTGAGCAGTATGATCACCCCAGATCTCCATACTATCTATAAACTCCACTACTAACAACTCACTGACTATTGCACACTACCTAAGCAGTATGATCACTCCAGATCTACATACTAACTAAAACCACCTCTCCACTACTAACAACTCACTGACTATTCCACACTACCCGAGCAGGATGATCTCTCCAACTCTCCATACTAACTATAACCTCCACTCCACTGCTAACAACTCACTGACTATTCCACATTACTTGAGCAGTCTGACCACTCCAGATCTCCATACTAACTTTAACCTCAGCTCCACTACTAAGAACTCACTGACTATTCCACATTACCTGAGCAGTATGATCATTCCAAGTCCCCATACTAACTATAACCTCCACTACTAACAACTCACTGACTATTCCACATTACCTGAGCAGTATGATCACTCCAGATCTCCATACTAACTATAACCTCTGCTCCACTACTAACAACTCACTGACTATTCCACACTACCTGAGCAGTATGATCACTCCAGAAATCCATACTAACTATAACCTCCACTACTAACAACTCACTGACTATTCCATACTACCTGAGCAGTATGATCACTTCAGCTCTCTATACTAACTGTAACCTCCACTCCACTGCTAACAACTCACTGACTATTCCACATTACCTGAGCAGTTTGATCACTCCAGATCTCCATACTAACTTTAACCTCAGCTCCACTACTAAGAACTCACTGACTATTCCACACTACCTGAGCAGTATGATCATTCCAAGTCTCCATACTAACTATAACCTCCACTACTAACAACTCACTGACTATTCCACATTACCTGAGCAGTATGATCACTCCAGATCTCCATACTAACTATAACCTCCGCTCCACTGCTAACAACTCTCTGACTATTCCACACTAACTGAGCAGTATGATCAGTACAGATCTCCATACTAACTATAACCTCCACTACTAACAACTCACTGACTATTCCACACTACCTGAGCAGTATGATTACTCCAGATCTCCATACTAACTATAACCTCTACTCCACTGCTAACAACTCACTGACTATTCCAAACTACCTGAGCAGTATGATCACTCCAGCTCTCAATATTAACTATAACCTTCATTCCACTACTAACAACTCACTTACTATTCCACACTACCTGAGCAGTATGATCACTCCAGCTCTCCATACTAACTATAACCTCCATTCCACTGCTAACAAATCACTGACTATTCCACACTACCTGGGCAGTTTGATCACTCCAGCTCTCCATACTAACTATAACATCCACTCCACTACTAACAACTCACTGACTATTCCACACTACCTGAGCAGTATGATCACTCCAGATCTACATACTAACTGTAACCACTGCTCCACTACTAGCAACTCACTGACTATTCCACACTACCTGAGCAGTATGATCACTCCAGATCTCCATACTATCTATAAACTCCACTACTAACAACTCACTGACTATTGCACACTACCTAAGCAGTATGATCACTCCAGATCTATATACTAACTAAAACCACCTCTCCACTACTAACAACTCACTGACTATTCCACACTACCCGAGAAGGATGATCTCTCCAACTCTCCATACTAACTATAACCTCCACTCCACTGCTAACAACTCACTGACTGTTTCACACTACCTCAGCAGTATGATCACTCCAGATCTCCATACTAACTATAACCTCCACTTCTAACAACTCACTGACTATTCCACACTACCTGAGCAGTATGATGAGTCCAGATCTCTACACTAACTATAACCTCCACTTCTAACAACTCACTGACTATTCCACACTACCTGAGCAGTATGATCAGTCCAGATCTCTACACTAACTATAACCTCCGCTCCACTACTAACAACTCACTGACTATTCCACATTACCTGAGCAGTATAATCACTCCAGGTCTCCATACTAACTAAAACCACCTCTCCACTACTAACAACTCACTGACTATTCCACACTACCTGAGCAGGATGATCTCTCCAACTCTCCATACTAACTATAACCTCCACTCCACTGCTAACAGCTCACTGACTATTCCACACTACCTGAGCAGTATGATCACTCCAGATCTCCATACTAACTATAACCTCCACTGCTAACAACTCACTGACTATTCCATACTACCTGAGCAGTATGATCACTCCAGATCTCCATACTAACTATAAAATCCAGTACAAACAACTCACTGACTATTCCACACTACCTGAGCAGTATGATCACTCCAGATCTCCATACTAACTATAACCTCCACTACTAACAACTCACTGACTATTCCACACTACCTGAGCAGTATGATCACTCCAGATCTCCATACTAACTATAACCTCCACTACTAACAACTCACTGACTATTCCACACTACCTGAGCAGTATGATCACTCCAGATCTCCATACTAACTATAACCTCCACTACTAACAACTCACTGACTATTCCACACTACCTGAGCAGTATGATCACTCCAGATCTCCATACTAACTATAACCTCCACTACTAACAACTCACTGACTATTCCACACTACCTGAGCAGTATGATAACTCCAGATCTCCATACTAACTATAACCACTGCTCCACTACTAGCAACTCACTGACTATTCCATACTACCTGAGCAGTATGATCACTCCAGATCTCCATACTAACTATAAACTCCACTACTAACAACTCACTGACTATTGCACACTACCTAAGCAGTATGATCACTCCAGATCTATGTACTAACTAAAACCACCTCTCCACTACTAACAACTCACTGACTATTCCACACTACCCGAGAAGGATGATCTCTTCAACTCTCCATACTAACTATAACCTCCACTCCACTGCTAACAACTCACTGACTGTTTCAGACTACCTCAGCAGTATGATCACTCCAGATCTCCATACTAACTATAACCTCCACTTCTAACAACTCACTGACTATTCCACACTACCTGAGCAGTATGATGAGTCCAGATCTCTACACTAACTATAACCTCCACTTCTAACAACTCACTGACTATTCCACACTACCTGAGCAGTATGATCAGTCCAGATCTCTACACTAACTATAACCTCCGCTCCACTACTAACAACTCACTGACTATTCCACATTACCTGAGCAGTATGATCACTCCAGGTCTCCATACTAACTAAAACCACCTCTCCACTACTAACAACTCACTGACTATTCCACACTACCTGAGCAGGATGATCTCTCCAACTCTCCATACTAACTATAACCTCCACTCCACTGCTAACAGCTCACTGACTATTCCACACTACCTGAGCAGTATGATCACTCCAGATCTCCATACTAACTATAACCTCCACTGCTAACAACTCACTGACTATTCCATACTACCGGAGCAGTATGATCACTCCAGATCTCCATACTAACTATAAAATCCAGTACAAACAACTCACTGACTATTCCACACTACCTGAGCAGTATGATCACTCCAGATCTCCATACTAACTATAACCTCCACTACTAACAACTCACTGACTAATCCACACTACCTGTGCAGTATGATCACTCCAGATCTCCATACTAACTATAACCTCCACTACTAACAACTCACTGACTATTCCACACTACCTGAGCAGTATGATCACTCCAGATCTCCATACTAACTATAACCTCCACTACTAACAACTCACTGACTATTCCACACTACCTGAGCAGTATGATCACTCCAGATCTCCATACTAACTATAACCTCCACTACTAACAACTCACTGACTATTCCACACTACCTGACCAGTATGATAACTCCAGATCTCCATACTAACTATAACCACTGCTCCACTACTAGCAACTCACTGACTATTCCATACTACCTGAGCAGTATGATCACTCCAGATCTCCATACTAACTATAAAATCCAGTACAAACAACTCACTGACTATTCCACACTACCTGAGCAGTATGATCACTCCAGATCTCCATACTAACTATAACCTCCACTACTAACAACTCACTGACTATTCCACACTACCTGAGCAGTATGATCACTCCAGATCTCCATACTAACTATAACCTCCACTACTAACCACTCACTGACTATTCCACACTACCTGAGCAGTATGATCACTCCAGATCTCCATACTAACTATAACCTCCACTACTAACAACTCACTGACTATTCCACACTACCTGAGCAGTATGATCACTCCAGATCTCCATACTAACTATAACCTCCACTACTAACAACTCACTGACTATTCCACACTACCTGACCAGTATGATAACTCCAGATCTCCATACTAACTATAACCACTGCTCCACTACTAGCAACTCACTGACTATTCCATACTACCTGAGCAGTATGATCACTCCAGATCTCCATACTAACTATAAAATCCAGTACAAACAACTCACTGACTATTCCACACTACCTGAGCAGTATGATCACTCCAGATCTCCATACTAACTATAACCTCCACTACTAACAACTCACTGACTATTCCACACTACCTGAGCAGTATGATCACTCCAGATCTCCATACTAACTATAACCTCCACTACTAACAACTCACTGACTATTCCACACTACCTGAGCAGTATGATCACTCCAGATCTCCATACTAACTATAACCTCCACTACTAACAACTCACTGACTATTCCACACTACCTGAGCAGTATGATCACTCCAGATCTCCATACTAACTATAACCTCCACTACTAACAACTCACTGACTATTCCACACTACCTGACCAGTATGATAACTCCAGATCTCCATACTAACTATAACCACTGCTCCACTACTAGCAACTCACTGACTATTCCATACTACCTGAGCAGTATGATCACTCCAGATCTCCATACTAACTATAAAATCCAGTACAAACAACTCACTGACTATTCCACACTACCTGAGCAGTATGATCACTCCAGATCTCCATACTAACTATAACCTCCACTACTAACAACTCACTGACTATTCCACACTACCTGAGCAGTATGATCACTCCAGATCTCCATACTAACTATAACCTCCACTACTAACCACTCACTGACTATTCCACACTACCTGAGCAGTATGATCACTCCAGATCTCCATACTAACTATAACCTCCACTACTAACAACTCACTGACTATTCCACACTACCTGAGCAGTATGATCACTCCAGATCTCCATACTAACTATAACCTCCACTACTAACAACTCACTGACTATTCCACACTACCTGACCAGTATGATAACTCCAGATCTCCATACTAACTATAACCACTGCTCCACTACTAGCAACTCACTGACTATTCCATACTACCTGAGCAGTATGATCACTCCAGATCTCCATACTAACTATAAAATCCAGTACAAACAACTCACTGACTATTCCACACTACCTGAGCAGTATGATCACTCCAGATCTCCATACTAACTATAACCTCCACTACTAACAACTCACTGACTATTCCACACTACCTGAGCAGTATGATCACTCCAGATCTCCATAGTAACTATAACCTCCACTACTAACAACTCACTGACTATTCCACACTACCTGAGCAGTATGATCACTCCAGATCTCCATACTAACTATAACCTCCACTACTAACAACTCACTGACTATTCCACATTAACTGAGCAGTATGATCACTCCAGATCTCCATACTAACTATAACCTCCACTACTAACAACTCACTGACTATTCCACACTACCTGAGCAGTATGATCACTCCAGATCTCCATACTAACTATAACCTCCACTACTAACAACTCACTGACTATTCCACACTACCTGAGCAGTATGATCACTCCAGATCTCCATACTAACTATAACCTCCACTACTAAGAACTCACTGACTATTCCACACTACCTGAGCAGTATGATCACTCCAGATCTCCATACTAACTATAACCTCCACTACTAACAACTCACTGACTATTCCACACTACCTGAGCAGTATGATCACTCCAGATCTCCATACTAACTATAACCTCCACTACTAACAACTCACTGACTATTCCACACTACCTGAGCAGTATGATAACTCCAGATCTCCATACTAACTATAACCACTGCTCCACTACTAGCAACTCACTGACTATTCCATACTACCTGAGCAGTATGATCACTCCAGATCTCCATACTAACTATAAACTCCACTACTAACAACTCACTGACTATTGCACACTACCTAAGCAGTATGATCACTCCAGATCTATATACTAACTAAAACCACCTCTCCACTACTAACAACTCACTGACTATTCCACACTACCCGAGAAGGATGATCTCTCCAACTCTCCATACTAACTGTAACCTCCACTCCACTGCTAACAACTCACCGACTGTTTCACACTACCTCAGCAGTATGATCACTCCAGATCTCCATACTAACTATAACCTCCACTTCTAACAACTCACTGACTATTCCACACTACCTGAGCAGTATGATGAGTCCAGATCTCTACACTAACTATAACCTCCACTTCTAACAACTCACTGACTATTCCACACTACCTGAGCAGTATGATCAGTCCAGATCTCTACACTAACTATAACCTCCGCTCCACTACTAACAACTCACTGACTATTCCACATTACCTGAGCAGTATGATCACTCCAGGTCTCCATACTAACTAAAACCACCTCTCCACTACTAACAACTCTCTGACTATTCCACACTACCTGAGCAGGATGATCTCTCCAACTCTCCATACTAACTATAACCTCCACTCCACTGCTAACAGCTCACTGACTATTCCACACTACCTGAGCAGTATGATCACTCCAGATCTCCATACTAACTATAACCTCCACTGCTAACAACTCACTGACTATTCCATACTACCTGAGCAGTATGATCACTCCAGATCTCCATACTAACTATAAAATCCAGTACAAACAACTCACTGACTATTCCACACTACCTGAGCAGTATGATCACTCCAGATCTCCATACTAACTATAACCTCCACTACTAACAACTCACTGACTATTCCACACTACCTGAGCAGTATGATCACTCCAGATCTCCATACTAACTATAACCTCCACTACTAACAACTCACTGACTATTCCACACTACCTGAGCAGTATGATCACTCCAGATCTCCATACTAACTATAACCTCCACTACTAACAACTCACTGACTATTCCACACTACCTGAGCAGTATGATCACTCCAGATCTCCATACTAACTATAACCTCCTCTACTAACAACTCACTGACTATTCCACACTACCTGAGCAGTATGATAACTCCAGATCTCCATACTAACTATAACCACTGCTCCACTACTAGCAACTCACTGACTATTCCATACTACCTGAGCAGTATGATCACTCCAGATCTCCATACTAACTATAAAATCCAGTACAAACAACTCACTGACTATTCCACACTACCTGAGCAGTATGATCACTCCAGATCTCCATACTAACTATAACCTCCACTACTAACAACTCACTGACTATTCCACACTACCTGAGCAGTATGATCACTCCAGATCTCCATACTAACTATAACCTCCACTACTAACCACTCACTGACTATTCCACACTACCTGAGCAGTATGATCACTCCAGATCTCCATACTAACTATAACCTCCACTACTAACAACTCACTGACTATTCCACACTACCTGAGCAGTATGATCACTCCAGATCTCCATACTAACTATAACCTCCACTACTAACAACTCACTGACTATTCCACACTACCTGACCAGTATGATAACTCCAGATCTCCATACTAACTATAACCACTGCTCCACTACTAGCAACTCACTGACTATTCCATACTACCTGAGCAGTATGATCACTCCAGATCTCCATACTAACTATAAAATCCAGTACAAACAACTCACTGACTATTCCACACTACCTGAGCAGTATGATCACTCCAGATCTCCATACTAACTATAACCTCCACTACTAACAACTCACTGACTATTCCACACTACCTGAGCAGTATGATCACTCCAGATCTCCATACTAACTATAACCTCCACTACTAACAACTCACTGACTATTCCACACTACCTGAGCAGTATGATCACTCCAGATCTCCATACTAACTATAACCTCCACTACTAACAACTCACTGACTATTCCACACTATCTGAGCAGTATGATCACTCCAGATCTCCATACTAACTATAACCTCCACTACTAACAACTCACTGACTATTCCATACTACCTGAGCAGTATGATCACTCCAGATCTCCATACTAACTATAACCTCCACTACTAACAACTCACTGACTATTCCACACTACCTGAGCAGTATGATAACTCCAGATCTCCATACTAACTATAACCACTGCTCCACTACTAGCAACTCACTGACTATTCCACACTACCTGAGTAGTATGATCACTCCACATCTCCATACTAACTATAACCTAACCTCCATTGCTAAAAACTCACTAAGTATCTCACATTACAAGAAAGAAGCTGGTTGATATGTTCTCTCCTTCCGTGGAGAGGGAAAATAAAATTTTGGGAATGTGAAATATTGATGATAACCTCCCTTGTAGAATTACCTTATCATTTGCTAAAACAAAGAAGGAGAGCGTAAGAGGGTGCGGAAATGCTGCAGATGCACAATGCCAGCTACACACTAAAAATGCAAGCAGGTGTTCAGTGAATTTATGTGATGACTATTGTCATGTGCGTCTACGTGTTATCACATTGCCTGACTTCTAGTCCTGTCTGTACTCCTCAGTGATTAGTGAGACTTCAGGAACAGCTGAGAAGAGGTGGATAGCAGACACTCACCAGGGGGCAGAGTATAAAAACAAAGGAATCTAAGTGCATTCACTGCATTACTCTCTCTGGGGCCCCTCAGAGCCCCAGTCATGCATGATAGTCATTTTGGCCAGTATTTTCTGGGGCCCCAATTGGGTGAGTCAGTGGGTGGGACAGTGATGTGACAGTCTATTAGCAGACACTGATAAAGATATGGCACCCTAGACAAGTGCCTAGTTTGCCTATTGGTGAATCCGGCCCTGCTCTCTGTAACGGAAGCTAAAGGGGACGGCATCGCCCTCAGCTGTCATTCCCTGTTCTCTCCTTCTCGACAGCGGATTACTCAGCCTGGTTCCTACAGGTCGAGCAATAACCGGCTCTATCGAACCTCCGCTGTGTCTCACACTCTGTGTCGAAGTCGAATTAAAGTGGTAGCGGCGTCGACTTCATGTCGGAGTCGTAAGAAATCCAGGCAATCAGGGAAAGAGTCGAAGGGAGTCACAGCCAGAGTCGGGTCGCGAACTGGAACCCTGGGCCGTAGAGAGTGAGGCCTCTACTCCCGGTCGAAGGATAGCTGGGAAAAGTGTAGCAGGAACCGAAGGAAGGTTGAAGATGGAGTTCATGTCACCACTAGTGTTGAGCGAGCATGCTCGGCCGATGCTCGGATCGGCTCGAGCATCGCTCTGCTCGGCACATGGCGGTACTCGTACGAGTACCGCATGTGCTCGCCCGCCATGTTAGGGTCTCCTCCCCGCACGTTTTGCAGCTGCTGCGCAGCCAATAAACGTGCAGGGAGGCTCTGACATCAGTGTAATGCCAGCAGCCATGTTGGCTGCTGGCATTACACTGATTCGCTGGCCAGAACCCGTGGTCGGGTGCTGTATAGCACCTGACCAGCGAGTTCGGCTCAGTCTTAGCCAGGGAGAGATGAGGATAGGAAGGGAAAGTCAGTGTAGGGAGAAAAAAAACAAATTTGTGAAAAAAAAAGAACCAAAAGTCCTTTTTAGGACTACTGTGTGTGGGGGCAGCAGTTTATTTTGTGTGGGGGAAAAAAAAAAAAAAAAATAAAATTTCATATATTCTGTTTAGTGTGCAAAGTTGCAGATTAGAGCACATTCTGTTTAGTGTGCAAAGTTGCAGATTAGAGCACATTCTGTTTAGTGTGCAAAGTTGCAGATTAGAGCACATTCTGTTTAGTGTGCAAAGTTGCAGATTAGAGCACATTCTGTTTAGTGTGCAAAGTTGCAGATTAGAGCACATTCTGTTAAGTCTTCAAACTAAAATATCAAAGTCACATATTCCATTCAGTGTGCGTCACCGCAGTTTAGCAGCATATTCTGTGTACTCTGCACAGTTGCAGAATAGGAAGAAATACTGTTAAGTCTTCAAACTCAAATATCAAAGTCACATATTCCATTCAGTGTGCTTCGCCGCAGTTTAGCAGCCTATTCTGTGTACTCTGCACAGTTGCAGAATAGGAAGAAATACTGTTAAGTCTTCAAACTAAAATATCAAAGTCACATATTCCATTCAGTGTGCTTCGCCGCAGTTTAGCAGCCTATTCTGTGTACTCTGCACAGTTGCAGAATAGGAAGAAATACTGTTAAGTCTTCAAACTAAAATATCAAAGTCACATATTCCATTCAGTGTGCGTCACCGCAGTTTAGCAGCATATTCTGTGTACTCTGCACAGTTGCAGAATAGGAAGAAATACTGTTAAGTCTTCAAACTCAAATATCAAAGTCACATATTCCATTCAGTGTGCGTCACCGCAGTTTAGCAGCATATTCTGTGTACTCTGCACAGTTGCAGAATAGGAAGAAATACTGTTAAGTCTTCAAACTAAAATATCAAAGTCACATATTCCATTCAGTGTGCTTCGCCGCAGTTTAGCAGCCTATTCTGTGTACTCTGCACAGTTGCAGAATAGGAAGAAATACTGTTAAGTCTTCAAACTCAAATATCAAAGTCACATATTCCATTCAGTGTGCTTCGCCGCAGTTTAGCAGCCTATTCTGTGTACTCTGCACAGTTGCAGAATAGGAAGAAATACTGTTAAGTCTTCAAACTAAAATATCAAAGTCACATATTCCATTCAGTGTGCTTCGCCGCAGTTTAGCAGCCTATTCTGTGTACTCTGCACAGTTGCAGAATAGGAAGAAATACTGTTAAGTCTTCAAACTAAAATATCAAAGTCACATATTCCATTCAGTGTGCGTCACCGCAGTTTAGCAGCATATTCTGTGTACTCTGCACAGTTGCAGAATAGGAAGAAATACTGTTAAGTCTTCAAACTAAAATATCAAAGTCACATATTCCATTCAGTGTGCGTCACCGCAGTTTAGCAGCCTATTCTGTGTACTCTGCACAGTTGCAGAATAGGAAGAAATACTGTTAAGTCTTCAAACTCAAATATCAAAGTCACATATTCCATTCAGTGTGCTTCGCCGAAGTTTAGCAGCCTATTCTGTGTACTCTGCACAGTTGCAGAATAGGAAGAAATACTGTTAAGTCTTCAAACTAAAATATCAAAGTCACATATTCCATTCAGTGTGCTTCGCCACAGTTTAGCAGCCTATTCTGTGTACTCTGCACAGTTGCAGAATATTAAGAAATACTGTTAAGTCTTCAAACTAAAATAGCAAAGTCACATATTCCATTCAGTGTAAGTCACCGCAGTTTAGCAGCATATTCTGTGTACTCTGCACAGTTGCAGAATAGGAAGAAATACTGTTAAGTCTTCAAACTCAAATATCAAAGTCACATATTCCATTCAGTGTGCTTCGCCGCAGTTTAGCAGCCTATTCTGTGTACTCTGCACAGTTGCAGAATAGGAAGAAATACTGTTAAGTCTTCAAACTCAAATATCAAAGTCACATATTCCATTCAGTGTGCTTCGCCGCAGTTTAGCAGCCTATTCTGTGTACTCTGCACAGTTGCAGAATAGGAAGAAATACTGTTAAGTCTTCAAACTAAAATATCAAAGTCACATATTCCATTCAGTGTGCGTCACCGCAGTTTAGCAGCATATTCTGTGTACTCTGCACAGTTGCAGAATAGGAAGAAATACTGTTAAGTCTTCAAACTCAAATATCAAAGTCACATATTCCATTCAGTGTGCGTCACCGCAGTTTAGCAGCATATTCTGTGTACTCTGCACAGTTGCAGAATAGGAAGAAATACTGTTAAGTCTTCAAACTAAAATATCAAAGTCACATATTCCATTCAGTGTGCTTCGCCGCAGTTTAGCAGCCTATTCTGTGTACTCTGCACAGTTGCAGAATAGGAAGAAATACTGTTAAGTCTTCAAACTAAAATATCAAAGTCACATATTCCATTCAGTGTGCGTCACCGCAGTTTAGCAGCCTATTCTGTGTACTCTGCACAGTTGCAGAATAGGAAGAAATACTGTTAAGTCTTCAAACTCAAATATCAAAGTCACATATTCCATTCAGTGTGCTTCGCTGCAGTTTAGCAGCCTATTCTGTGTACTCTGCACAGTTGCAGAATAGGAAGAAATACTGTTAAGTCTTCAAACTAAAATATCAAAGTCACATATTCCATTCAGTGTGCTTCGCCGCAGTTTAGCAGCCTATTCCGTGTACTCTGCACAGTTGCAGAATAGGAAGAAATACTGTTAAGTCTTCAAACTAAAATATCAAAGTCACATATTCTATTCAGTGTGCTTCGCCGCAGTTTAGCAGCCTATTCTGTGTACTCTGCACAGTTGCAGAATAGGAAGAAATACTGTTAAGTCTTCAAACTCAAATATCAAAGTCACATATTCCATTCAGTGTGCTTCGCCGCAGTTTAGCAGCCTATTCTGTGTACTCTGCACAGTTGCAGAATAGGAAGAAATACTGTTAAGTCTTCAAACTAAAATATCAAAGTCACATATTCCATTCAGTGTGCTTCGCCACAGTTTAGCAGCCTATTCTGTGTACTCTGCACAGTTGCAGAATAGGAAGAAATACTGTTAAGTCTTCAAACTAAAATAGCAAAGTCACATATTCCATTCAGTGTGAGTCACCGCAGTTTAGCAGCATATTCTGTGTACTCTGCACAGTTGCAGAATAGGAAGAAATACTGTTAAGTCTTCAAACTCAAATATCAAAGTCACATATTCCATTCAGTGTGCTTCGCCGCAGTTTAGCAGCCTATTCTGTGTACTCTGCACAGTTGCAGAATAGGAAGAAATACTGTTAAGTCTTCAAACTAAAATATCAAAGTCACATATTCCATTCAGTGTGCTTCGCCGCAGTTTAGCAGCCTATTCTGTGTACTCTGCACAGTTGCAGAATAGGAAGAAATACTGTTAAGTCTTCAAACTAAAATATCAAAGTCACATATTCCATTCAGTGTGCTTCGCCGCAGTTTAGCAGCCTATTCTGTGTACTCTGCACAGTTGCAGAATAGGAAGAAATACTGTTAAGTCTTCAAACTAAAATATCAAAGTCACATATTCCATTCAGTGTGCTTCGCCGCAGTTTAGCAGCCTATTCTGTGTACTCTGCACAGTTGCAGAATAGGAAGAAATACTGTTAAGTCTTCAAACTCAAATATCAAAGTCACATATTCCATTCAGTGTGCTTCGCCGCAGTTTAGCAGCCTATTCTGTGTACTCTGCACAGTTGCAGAATAGGAAGAAATACTGTTAAGTCTTCAAACTAAAATATCAAAGTCACATATTCCATTCAGTATGCTTCGCCGCAGTTTAGCAGCCTATTCTGTGTACTCTGCACAGTTGCAGAATAGGAAGAAATACTGTTAAGTCTTCAAACTAAAATATCAAAGTCACATATTCCATTCAGTGTGCGTCACCGCAGTTTAGCAGCATATTCTGTGTACTCTGCACAGTTGCAGAATAGGAAGAAATACTGTTAAGTCTTCAAACTCAAATATCAAAGTCACATATTCCATTCAGTGTGCGTCACCGCAGTTTAGCAGCCTATTCTGTGTACTCTGCACAGTTGCAGAATAGGAAGAAATACTGTTAAGTCTTCAAACTCAAATATCAAAGTCACATATTCCGTGTAAGATGAAGAAGGCGGGTAAAAAGGGACGGGGAAGTGGACGTGATCCTGATAGTTCAGGGCGCGGGTCAGGACGCGGAGAAACTGTGCCTGGTGCCAGAGCACAAGAAAGAAAGACATCCACCATACCTAGCTTCATGTCTCATTTTACAGGGCGTCGCAGGACATCACTCTCGAGGTCCGACCACTGCGAACAGGTGGTCGGTTGGATGTCAGCTGATACTGCTTCCAGTCGGTTAAGCACCACCCTGTCTTCCACCAAGTCCACTCTCAGTAGCCAAGAGTCTGGTCAACATAATCCTCACTCTGATCATCCTTCCTCCCACCATAGACGGTCTGGTCAAAGAAGTGATCCCACACTGGGATATAGTGAGGAGCTCGCCTCATCACCAATCCTTCATTTGACCCTCTCTCCAAGCACGCTTGCAGAGGAACATGACATCTTATGCCCTGATTCACAACCTCTAGAGGGTACCCAATCACAAGAAGATGACAGATGTGAACGGCATTTAAGGTCAAAGGAAGTAGTGGATGATGATGATGATGAGACACAGTTGCCATTAAATCAACCACTATTACTGTCTCAAGACCTTGTTGAGGAGGATGTTATACAGTTGTCAATGACTGAGTATGTGGTGGGATCAAGACATGAGGAGGATGATCAGAGTGAGGAAGTGGAGGAGGACTTGGTGGACGATGAGGTGACTGACCCCACCTGGGAAGGTGTAGAGCCGATCGATGACAGCAGTCCTGAGGGTGAGCCATCTGCAGCACCGCAACAGGCTGGAAAAGGCAGTGGTGTGGCTACAGAAAGAAGGCGGACCGCACCAAACCGGCCCGCAAATGTTCCACGGAGCACCCCCTTGCGTAAATCTCCCTTGCCAAGGGCTAGGTGTTCCGCGGTATGGCGTTTTTTTAAGGAAAGTGCGGACGACAAAAGAATTGTAGTTTGCAACCTGTGCCACACCAGAATGAGCCGAGGCATGAACACTAGAAACCTCACCACCACCAGCATGATCCGACACATGGCATCCAAGCACCGTAATAAGTGGGAGGAACGCCTGAATCGCCCATCTGTGTCTGCAGGCCACACCACTGCCTCCTCTTCCCCTGTTTTCGGTGCCGGCCAATCGCCTATCGAAGGCGCAGGCCCGCATACCTCCCGCCCTGCACCTGTACCATCTGAAGCACCATCAGCGACCACATCCACTTCCCTGTCCCAGCACAGCGTCCAAATGTCGTTACCCCAGGCATTTGAGCGCAAGCGAAAATACCCAGCCACCCACCCACAGGCCATAGCACTAACCTCACACCTTTCCAAATTACTGGCCATCGAAATGCTGCCATTTAGGCTTGTGGACACTGAGTCCTTCCGCAGCCTGATGGCAGCAGCTGTCCCTCGGTACGCGGTCCCCAGCCGCCAGTACTTTTCCCGGTGTGCCATCCCCGCATTACACCACCATGTGTCCCGTAACATCACCCGTGCCCTGACCAACGCAGTTACTGGGAAGGTCCACTTAACGACTGACACATGGACAAGTGCTTGTGGCCAGGGACGCTACATTTCCCTGACGGCACACTGGGTGAATGTCGTGGAGGCTGGGAGCGACTCGGACCCTGGGATGGCACGGGTGCTACCCACGCCGAGGATTGCGGGCCCTACCTCCATCAGGGTTTCCGCCAGCACCTACGTTATTGGCTCCTCCTCCTCCGTTTCCACCTCCGAATTCTCTACACGCAGCGCCACTCCCCCATCAGCCAGTAGCTGGAAGCAGTGTAGCACTGCAGTGGGGAAGCGTCAACAGGCCGTGCTGAAGCTGATCTGCCTTGGGGACAAACAGCACACGGCCTCAGAGCTGTTGCAGGGGATTAGTCACCAGACCGAGCAGTGGCTCTCGCCACTCAACCTGCAACCAGGCATGGTTGTGTGTGATAATGGGCGTAACTTGGTGGCGGCTTTGGAGCTCGGCAAGCTCACACACGTACCATGCCTAGCGCATGTATTTAATTTAGTGGTTCAGCGATTTCTAAAAACCTACCCCAATGTGCATGATCTCTTGACCAAGGTGCGCCGCGTGTGTGCACATTTCCGTAAGTCATCTACAGCTTCGGCCGGCCTGTTGAAGCTGCAGCAGCGCTTACAATTGCCAGCTCACCGGCTGCTGTGTGACGTGAGCACGCGCTGGAACTCCACCTTCCACATGTTGGCCCGGATTTGTGAGCAGCAGAGGGCAGTAGTGGAGTACCAGCTGTTACACGGTCGTCGCCTCTCCGTTCAACTTCCTGTAATCAGAAGTGAGGAGTGGGAATGGATGTCAGACCTCTGTGAGGTTTTACGCAATTTTGAGGAATCGACACAGATGGTGAGCGGCGATAACGCTATTATCAGTGTAACCATCCCACTTCTGTGTCTACTGAAACGCTCGCTGCTCACAATTAAAACTGACGCTTTGCATGTGGAAGAGGTGGAAATGCGGGAGGAAGAGCTTACACAAGGTGATAGCCAGAGCACCCTCACTTCGTCTTCTCAGCGACAATTGGAGGAGGCGGAGGAGGAGGAGGAGGAGGAGGAAGACACGGTTGCCTCCGCTACAGAGGGTAGCCATGGAACTTTAGTTCCATCTCTTCAGCGTGGGTGGGCAGAAGAGGAGGAAGAGGATGAGGAGATTGAGAGTCATCCTACTGGTGAGGACAGCGAAATCTTGCCTGTTGGTACTCTGGCACACATGGCTGACTTTATGTTAGGCTGCCTTTCCCGTGACCCACGCGTTATACGCATTTTAGACAACACGGATTACTGGGTGTTCACCCTTCTGGACCCCCGCTACAAAGAGAATTTCTCATCTCTCATTCCTCCGGTGGAGAGGACAAGCAAAATGGTGCAATACCAGAAGGTTCTTGTTGAAAAATTGCTCCAAAATTTTCCATCTGACAACGCTGGCGGCAGAGTACGTGCTACCTTGGCCAACCGAGAAGGGGAGAAAAGGGGAGCACACAGCAGTTCCGACAAAGGCAGGGCAACACTCTCCAAGGCGTGGGACACCTTCATGACACCCCGCCAGCACCCTCACCCTGATGCGCAGCCTAGTGTCACAAGGAGGGAAAAGTTTTGGAAGATGGTGAAGGAGTACGTAGCAGACCGTGTCAGCGTCCTCAATGATCCCTCTGTGCCTTACAACTACTGGGTGTCCAAGCTGGACACGTGGTATGAACTGGCACTCTACGCCTTGGAGGTGCTGGCCTGCCCTGCCGCCAGCGTTCTGTCTGAGCGGTTATTTAGTGCTGCTGGTGGCATCATAACAGATAAGCGTATCCGCCTTTCCACTGACAATGCTGATAGGTTGACACTTATAAAAATGAACAAGGCCTGGATTTCCCCTGACTTCTCCACTCCACTGGAGGAAAGCCCCGGGGGAACATAAACTCACTTTATATATGTTATTTACAATGATGGGAATACTCTGTATTCCCATTCACCCCTTCCACCCAAAAAACGGGTATATGGTTGACTCTTAATCTTCTCATCCTCCTCCTCCTCTTCCATATGCCCTGGGATATAATTTTTATATAGGGCCAGCTCACCAGCGGGCCCTGTGATATAATTTTTATATAGGGCCAGCTCACCAGTGGGCCCTGTTTGATAATTTTTATATAGGTCAGCTCACCAGCGGGCCTTCTCATATAATGTTTTATTGGGTCAGCTCTCTAGCGGGCCCTCTCATATAATGTTTTATAGCGTCAGCTCACTAGCGGGCCTTCGCATATAATGTTTAGGATGGTCAGCTCCGCAGCAGACCCTCACCCATAATGTTTTAGATGGTCGGCTCAGCGCACGTTTCCCTCTTAATCATGGCCCCAGTTCAGAAAAATCGAGGAAATTTTTGGGAGAATTTGCCTTTGCGCACGTTTCCCTCTTAATCATGGCCTCAGTTCAGAAAAATCTAGGAAATTTTTGGGAGAATTTGCCTCTGCGCACGTTTCCCTCTTAATCATGGCCTCAGTTCAGAAAAATCGAGGAAATTTTTGGGAGAATTTGCAGATGATATACAAGTAAATATACAGCAAATACTGTTTGGTAACAATTTTTCGCCTAAAGTTGTTTTTATTTTCCTTTTTGTGTGTTTTACGGTCAGTCTGTAAAAATGGCGTACTACGGGCGAAAGATCGTTCCCAGCAGCGATGTTGGAGTCCAAGATGCATCCAGACATCCTCCCTATGCTGTCCCTGAACCATTTCTGTGGTGTTTCCATCCTTTTCTGCCCTTTTCCTATGGACCAGGCACCCTCCCCTCATCAGAGCAGGGGGTGCCTGGTGTAATGCTCGAGTCCTCCCATTGACTTCAATGGGGCTCGGGTGCTCGGCCGAGCACTCGAGCCTCCGGGGGCGCTCGGTCAGAGCACCCGAACACCTGAGCATTGGGGTGCTCGCTCATCACTAGTCACCACCTGACAGTATACGAAGTCGGGTCGCAGGTAGCTGGCAGCAGGTGGTCGACGATTCAGGATACTTGGCGCAGATGGGTATCAGAGGTGATACTTTAGATCATAAGCAATACAAGACTCCAGGACTCCTTGTTCCCTCAGAACAAGACTCACTTTATTAATCAACACCCACATATTTATACAGTTGACCTACATGGGCAGACAGGATACAATAGGTGAATCACAGAGATAATACAATCAAAACATACCAGACGAAGGACCAACAGCAAATGGTCCAGTCAAATACAATGAGACAGACATGATTGCATTACTACACAAAAGGCTAGCAACAAATGGTACAACACAATACAAAGGGCCAGACGTGATTAAGTTAACACAACACAGGGGATCTCAGTACAGTTCAACATAGTCAATGGCTGGAGTGGCCACAATACACAACTTCAGGGATACTGGTCCAATCTTGGAGCCATTGTCCAACTACTTGGAGAGTCCAGCGTCAACCTTGACCAATCGAATGCCACTTTAATAGGGTGGTCGTCTCAGCTATCTAACAGCTATAAGCCTACAGTGGGAATATTTCTATATAGTAACATTTACCAGGATTTTAGTGTTTTGTATTGCTTTAACCCTTTGCAGGCCAGAAGAGTTTGCAGCACACAAGCATTGCATTGCTCTTTCCTCTGTCACAGCTGCCTGTCCACCGAAGGTCTACACCCAGTCTCCTGGTCCATGATAAGGGTTTGCGAGGTCGTACGACCCGGCACAAAAGGGTGTCAATATGTCCAAGTGTCCAGAGTGTCTGGTGTCAAGGGCTGATAAGCTTTATGCCCAGACAAGGGCTCCATTATCAGAGTATGCTGTCTCTGGTCTCCTTCTTTTCTTGGTTTCTCTCTCGTTCCTTAATCCTTTTTTATCTCTCTATCTCACTCTGTGTTTCTCTCTCTGTATATATGTGTCAATCTCTTCACACAGGATGGCAACCCTATCTGTATCTCTTTCTTATTGTGCATCACTTCCTGTATCCCTACTCTCTCTGTATCTCTCTCTTGCTCTGCATCACTTCCTGTATCCCTACTCTCTCTGTATCTCTCTCTTGCTGTGCATCACTTCCTGTATCCCTACGCTCTCTGTATCTCTCTCTTACTGTGTATCACTTCCTGTATCCCTACTCTCTCTGTATCTCTCTCTTGCTCTGCATCACTTCCTGTATCCCTCTCTCTGTATCTCTCTCGTGCTGTGCATCACTTCCTGTATCCCTACTCTCTCTGTATCTCTCTCTTACTGTGCATCACTTCCTGTATCCCTACTCTCTCTGTATCTCTCTCTTACTGTGCATCACTTCCTGTATCCCTACTCTCTCTGTATCTCTCTCGTGCTGTGCATCACTTCCTGTATCCTTACTCTCTCTGTATCTCTCTCTTGCTCTGCATCACTTCCTGTATCCCTCTCTCTGTATCTCTCTCGTGCTGTGCATCACTTCCTGTATCCCTACTCTCTCTGTATCTCTCTCTTGCTCTGCATCACTTCCTGTATCCCTACTCTCTCTGTATCTCTCTCTTGCTCTGCATCACTTCCTGTATCCCTACTCTCTCTGTATCTCTCTCGTGCTGTGCATCACTTCCTGTATCCCTACTCTCTCTGTATCTCTCTCTTGCTCTGCATCACTTCCTGTATCCCTACTCTCTCTGTATCTCTCGTGCTCTGCATCACTTCCTGTATCCCTACTCTCTCTGTATCTCTCTCGTGCTCTGCATCACTTCCTGTATCCCTACTCTCTCTGTATCTCTCTCTTGCTCTGCATCACTTCCTGTATCCCTACTCTCTCTGTATCTCTCTCTTGCTCTGCATCACTTCCTGTATCCCTACTCTCTCTGTATCTCTCTCGTGCTGTGCATCACTTCCTGTATCCCTACTCTCTCTGTATTTCTCTCTTGCTCTGCATCACTTCCTGTATCCCTACTCTCTCTGTATCTCTCTCGTGCTGTGCATCACTTCCTGTATCCCTACTCTCTCTGTATCTCTCTCTTGCTGTGCATCACTTCCTGTATCCTTACTCTCTCTGTATCTCTCTCGTGCTGTGCATCACTTCCTGTATCCCTACTCTCTCTGTATCTCTCTCTTGCTCTGCATCACTTCCTGTATCCCTACTCTCTCTGTATCTCTCTCGTGCTGTGCATCACTTCCTGTATCCCTACTCTCTCTGTATCTCTCTCTTGCTCTGCATCACTTCCTGTATCTCTACTCTCTCTGTATCTCTCTCGTGCTCTGCATCACTTCCTGTATCCCTACTCTCTCTGTATCTCTCTCATGCTCTGCATCACTTCCTGTATCCCTACTCTCTCTGTATCTCTCTCTTACTCTGCATCACTTCCTGTATCCTTACTCTCTCTGTATCTCTTTCTTACTGTGCATCACTTCCTGTATCCCTACTCTCTCTGTATCTCTCTCGTGCTCTTCATCACTTCCTGTATCCCTACTCTCTCTGTATCTCTCTCGTGCTCTGCATCACTTCCTATATCCTTACTCTCTCTGTATCTCTCTCTTGCTCTGCATCCAGGGGCGGACTGATCATTCGGGCATTCGGTCACGGACCAAGGGCCCGTGACCGAAGGGGGCCCGCCGC
>CM074722.1:509186662-509189162 GCA_037306005.1 Rhinophrynus dorsalis | reverse complement strand
TTGAAACTATGCCCTTATCTATGACTATTGGGGCCCTCCATAGAGAGGAGCAGCAGTTCCAACTTATTAATTCTCCGCACCATGCAGTAATATTGGGATTTCCTTGGTTACAGTTGCATAATCCACAATTTGAATGGCAAAAGTGTGAAATCTCGGCTTGGTCTCCGTTTTGTATGGATAAGTGCGTCACCCATCCTATTAAGGTTTTGTGCACCTCCTCTGCAATACCAGAAGAATACCAACAGTTTGGTGATGTCTTTAGCAAAGGAGAGGCTGGCACCTTACCTCAGCACAGACCCTATGATTGTTGTATTGAATTGCCTGTTGGAGTAGTACCTCCAAAGGGACGCACATATCCATTATCTTGTGATGAAAATAAGGCTATGGAGGATTATATTTCTGATGCCCTTGCTAGAGGGATCATAAGGAAATCTACCTCTCTGGCAGGGGCTGGATTCTTTTTTGTGAAAAAGAAAAATGGCAAATTGAGACCGTGCATTGACTACCGTGGCTTGAATAAATTGATGGCTAAGAACGCTTATCCAATACCACTCATCACCGAGCTCTTTGACAGACTTAAGGGTTCTTCGATCTTTACTAAATTAGATTTACGGGCGGCATACAATCTGGTTCGGATTCGAGCCAGTGATCAGTGGAAAACTGCCTTTAACACCAGATCTGGGCACTATGAATACCTAGTCATGCCATTCGGCTTGTGTAACGCACCTGCAGTTTTTCAGGAACTGATAAACGATGTGCTCAGAGATATGTTAAAGTCTTGCGTTGTGGTTAGTGATGATCGAGCACCCCGATGCTCGGGTATTCGGGTGCTCTGGCCGAGCGCCCCCGGAGGCTCGAGTGCTTGGCCGAGCACCCGAGCCCCATTGAAGTCAATGGGAGGACTCGAGCATTACACCAGGCACCCCCTGCTCTGATGAGGGGAGGGTGCCTGGTTCATAGGAAAAGGTCAGAAAATGATGGAAACACCACAGAAATGGTTCAGGGACAGCATAGGGAGGATGTCTGGATGCATCTTGGACTCCAACGTCGCTGCTGGGAACGATGTTTCGCCCGTAGTACGCCATTTTTACAGACTGACAGTAAAACACACAAAAAGGAAGATAAAAACGATTTTAGGCGAAAAATTGTTACCAAACAGTATTTGCTGTATATTTACTTGAACTATCAGGATCACGTCCACTTCCCCGTCCCTTTTTACCCGCCTTCTTCATATTAAACGGAATATATGCCGGTAATCTGCGGCTAGGCACACGAAACAGAATGTGACGCTAATCTGCGGCTAGGCACACTAAACAATATGTGACGCTAATCTGCGGCTAGGCACACTAAACAATATGTGACGTTAATCTGCGGCTAGGCACACTAAACAATATGTGACGCTAATCTGCGGCTAGGCACACGAAACAGAATGTGACGCTAATCTGCGGCTAGGCACACGAAACAGAATGTGACGCTAATCTGCGGCTAGGCACAGTGAACGGAATATGTGACGTTAATTTGTGAATTTGCACACTAAACAGAATGTGACAATAATCTATGGCTAGGCACACGTTTAAAATGGCCCTTTTTGTCGCTGCGTTGTAAAATCATTGGCCCTGTGCACCTAACAGAATATGTCAGCTTGTCACTGCACTGTGAAATATTTGTCCCTGTGCACCTAGTACAATGTCACCTTAGAACATGTCCCCCCCCACAAAAAAAGGAAATTGTGCCCCCCCAAACAAAATATAAATGCTGCCCCCACACACAACAGTCCTAAAAAGGACTTTTGGGTCTTGAAAGAGTTTCAACAATTTTATTCTCCCTACACTGACTTTCCCTTCCTATCCTCATCTCTCCCTGGCTAAGAATGAGCCGAACTCGCGCGTCGGGTGCTATACAGCACCCGATCACGGGTTCTGGCCAGCCAATCAGTGTAATGCCAGCAGCCAACATGGCTGCTGGCATTACACTGATGTCAGAGCCTCCCCGCACGTTTATTGGCTGCGCAGCAGCCGCGAAACGTGCGGGGAGGAGACCCGAACATGGCGGGCGAGCACATGCGGTACTCGTACGAGTACCTCCATGTGCCGAGCAGAGCGATGCTCGAGCCGAACCGAGCTTCGGCCGAGCATGCTCGCTCATCACTAGTTGTGGTGTATCTTGACGATATATTGATTAATTCTCAAAACTTGTCATAACACATTAAGGATGTGTCTGAAGTATTGCTACAGCTACGAAAGAATAAGCTCTATTGCAAATTAGAGAAATGCGAGTTTGACAGAACCAGTGTGCCATTCCTGGGGTTTGTGATTGGCAATGATGGCATTGCCATGGACAAAGAAAAATTGACAGCAGTCCTACAGTGGCCACAACCTAAGAGTCTTAAGGCTATACAGCGATTCTTGGGGTTCGCTAATTATTACAGAAGGTTTATTAGGAACTTTTCCTCCAGTGTTAAACCATTGTCTGACCTTACACATAAGGGCGCTAATCCATC
>CM074722.1:509144162-509179162 GCA_037306005.1 Rhinophrynus dorsalis | reverse complement strand
CAATCCTCCAACAAAGATGGGATCACCAATTCATAGCCGTGCTGTAAACTGCCCAACGAAGACGGGATCACCAACTCATAGCCGTGCTGCAAACTGCCCTACGAAGATGGGATCACCAATTCATAGCCGTGCTGTAAACTGCCCAACGAACATGGGATCACCAATTCATAGCCGTGCTGTAAACTGCCCAAGGAAGATGGGATCACCAATTCATAGCTGTGCTGTAAACTGCCCAACGAAGACGGGCTCACCAATTCATAGCCGTGCTGTAAACTGCCCAACGAAGACGGGATAACCAATTCATAGCCGTGCTGTAAACTGCGCAACGAAGATGGGATCACCAATTCATAGCCGTGCTGTAAACTGCCCAACGAAGATGGGATCACCAATTCATAGCCGTGCTGTAAACTGCCCAACGAAGACGGGATCACCAATTCATAGCCGTTCTGTAAACTGCCCAACGAACATGGGATCACCAACTCATAGCCGTGCTGTAAACTGCCCAACGAAGACGGGATCACCAATTCATAGCCGTGCTGTAAACTGCCCAACGAAGACGGGATCACCAATTCATAGCCGTGCTGCAAACTGCCCAACGAAGATGGGATCACCAATTCATAGCATTGCTGTAAACTGCCCAACGAACATGGGATCACCAATTCATAGCCGTGCTGTAAACTGCCCAACGAACATGGGATCACCAATTCATAGCCGTGCTGTAAACTGCCCAACGAAGACGGGATCACCAATTCATAGCCGTGCTGTAAACTGCCCAATGAAGATGGGATCACCAATTCATAGCCGTGCTGTAAACTGCCCAACGAACATGGGATCACCAATTCATAGCCGTGCTCCAAACTGCCCAACGAAGATGGGATCACCAATTCATAGCCGTGCTGTAAACTGCCCAACGAACATGGGATCACCAATTCATAGCCGTTCTGTAAACTGCCCAATAAAGATGGGATCACCAATTCATAGCCGTGCTGTAAACTGCCCAATGAAGGTGGGATCACCAATTCATAGCCGTGCTGTAAACTGCCCAACAAACATGGGATCACCAATTCATAGCCGTGCTGTAAACTGCCCAACGAAGACGGGATCACCAATTCATAGCCGTTCTGTAAACTGTCCAACGAACATGAGATCATCAACTCATAGCCGTGCTGTAAACTGCCCAACGAAGATGGGATCACCAATTCATAGCCGTGCTGTAAACTGCCCAACGAAGACGGGATCACCAACTCATAGCCGTGCTGTAAACTGCCCAACGAAGATGGGATAACCAACTCATAGCCGTGCTGTAAACTGCCCAACGAAGATGGGATCACCAATTCATAGCCGTGCTGTAAACTGCTCAAGGAACATGGGATCACCAATTCATAGCCGTGCTGTAAACTGCCCAACGAAGATGGGATCACCAATTCATAGCCGTGCTGTAAACTGCCCAACGAAGATGGGATCACCAATTCATAGCCGTGCTGTAAACTGCCCAACGAAGACGGGATCACCAATTCATAGCCGTGCTGTAAACTGCCCAACGAACATGGGATCACCAATTCATAGCCGTGCTGTAAACTGCCCAACGAAGACGGGATCACCAATTCATAGCCGTTCTGTAAACTGCCCAACGAACATGGGATCACCAACTCATAGCCGTGCTGTAAACTGCCCAACGAAGACGGGATCACCAATTCATAGCCGTGCTGTAAACTGCCCAACGAAGACGGGATCACCAATTCATAGCCGTGCTGCAAACTGCCCAACGAAGACGGGATCACCAATTCATAGCCGTGCTGTAAACTGCCCAACGAACATGGGATCACCAATTCATAGCCATGCTGTAAACTGCCCAATGAACATGGGATCACCAATTCATAGCCTTGCTGTAAACTGCCCAACGAACATGGGATCACCAATTCATAGCCGTGCTGTAAACTGCGCAATGAAGACAGGATCACCAATTCATAGCCGTGCTGTAACCTGCGCAACGAACATGGGATCACCAATTCATAGCTGTGCTGTAAACTGCCCAATAAAGATGGGATCACCAATTCATAGCCATGCTGTAAACTGCCCAACGAAGATGGGATCACCAATTCATAGCCGTGCTGTAAACTGCCCAACGAAGATGGGATCACCAATTCATAGCCGTGCTGTAAACTGCCCAACGAAGACGGGATCACCAATTCATAGCCGTGCTGTAAACTGCCCAACGAAGACGAGATCACCAATTCATAGCCGTGCTGCAAACTGCCCAACGAAGATGGGATCACCAATTCATAGCCGTGCTGTAAACTGCCCAAAGAACATGGGATCACCAATTCATAGCCGTGCTGTAAACTGCCCAACGAACATGGGATCAACAATTCATAGCCTTGCTGTAAACTGCCCAACGAACATGGGATCACCAATTCATAGCCGTGCTGTAAACTGCGCAACGAAGACAGGATCACCAATTCATAGCCGTGCTGTAACCTGCGCCACGAACATGGGATCACCAATTCATAGCTGTGCTGTAAACTGCCCAATAAAGATGGGATCACCAATTCATAGCCGTGCTGTAAACTGCCCAACGAAGATGGGATCACCAATTCATAGCCGTGCTGTAAACTGCCCAACGAAGATGGGATCACCAATTCATAGCCGTGCTGTAAACTGCCCAACGAAGATGGGATCACCAATTCATAGCCGTGCTGTAAACTGCCCAACGAAGATGGGATCACCAATTCATAGCCGTGCTGTAAACTGCCCAACGAAGATGGGATCACCAATTCATAGCCGTGCTGTAAACTGCCCAACGAAGGTGGGATCACCAATTCATAGCCGTGCTGTAAACTGCCCAACGAAGACGGGATCACCAATTCATAGCCGTGCTGTAAACTGCCTAACGAAGACGGGATCACCAATTCATAGCCGTGCGGTAAACTGCCCAACGAACATGGGATCACCAATTCATAGCCGTGCTGTAAACTGCCCAACGAACATGGGATCACCAACTCATAGCCGTGCTGTAAACTGCCCAACGAACATGGGATCACCAATTCATAGCCGTGCTGTAAACTGCCTAACGAACATGGGATCACCAATTCATAGCCGTGCTGTAAACTGCCCAACGAACATGGGATCACCAATTCATAGCCGTGCTGTAAACTGCCCAACGAACATGGGATCACCAATTCATAGCCGTGCTGTAAACTGCCCAACGAACATGGGATCACCAATTCATAGCCGTGCTGTAAACTGCCCAACGAACATGGGATCACCAATTCATAGCCGTGCTGTAAACTGCCCAACGAACATGGGATCACCAATTCATAGCCGTGCTGTAAACTGCCCAACAAAGATGCAACAGATCAGCAAACAATCTCCAAATCAGGAAAACCAAACGTTTCAACCTGGAGAAGAAACAAAAAGAAATGATAGAGGAGGGAACAGGGAGGGATAATATTCGCCTCCGTGTCTTTAATAAAATTCTGACTTTCCATCACATATGTTGGGAAAATCCACAAATTTTATGGCAAGAACGGAGGCTTCATATTATGCAAGTTTAAAGCTAAACAGTTCACATGAAAACATTTAAAGTCTATTCACAACTTGACTAGACACATGATAATGGGTTTACAATAGGATGTTTTCCCTGGTGAGAGTAGGCACATTATTTCTATATAAGTTTATATTCCTACACTGTGGGTGATAAGAGATTTTTGTTATTCTTGTTAGGGGGCAACACCCACATATATACTGAATTTTGCTTGACGTGCTGGGTAGCCCTGTTTCCTAGTGTTTTTTTATTTTTTTTTTAATAACTTCTTCTCTTTACTGTCTGGTTTTTCTTTCTGTGGTCCATGAACATAATGTTTGTAATTCATTATTATTTGATTATATGTAAGGGTATAAAGAATTATGCATGATTTGTTGTGCCTACACCGGTATTTTACCTTTGTTATCCAAATTCCAATAGTAATTGCTTGAATGGTATATAACAAATCAAACTATGTATCAGGTTATTTGTATACTATTTAGGCCTTACGTTAGGGATTCGGGTTATTGCTTCAGTCATGCAATCACGACTTGTGTATCATCCTTCCATCTATGTATAGATGAATATGTCTTCCGGGTTCGAGGGGATCATGTGATCGTTCTGATCACGTGTCCATCTCTTTCCCCAAAGTTAATCCGTATATTTGTCACTTTTTGATTTTTGTGTAATTTGTATTTGCTTAATTTATCGTTTTGCATTATAATTTTTTCAGTCTTCTCTGTAGGTATACGTGTGATCAGGGCTCAAAATTTCAAGTCCTGAGCTACTAGCCAGGCCTTAAAAGTTACTCACCACCAGTTTCCATGCCTAGCCCCACCCATATCTCCGCCTTTAACTCCACCCATATCCCTGCCTTTAACTCCACCCATATCCCTGCCTTTAACCCCACCCATATCCCCACCTTTAACCCCACCCATCTTAAGTTCTATGTTTTATTCAGCATATGGGACAAAAACTGTGCAAAATCCCAACTGTTTTAACCCCCTGAATGCTAGCAAGGTCTATAACACATAAGCCTTTCAAGCAATATAAGGAAGAGGGTTATGTAGGCCTGATTCTCAGCACCACCAAAACTAAAGTGACCAGATTTTTAAAATTAAATCTTGGGACATTTTTTTCTCCATACCCTGTCCACACCATATCCACTTCCACTCCCTGTCCACACACTGCTCACACACTGTACACCTCCACACGCTGTACACACCCTGCCCACACTGTGTCCACCCTCACACCCTGTCCACATACTACCCACACTCTGTCCACTATCACCACACACTACCCCACCCTGTACAACCTCACACCCTGTCCACCCTGCCCCCCTCCACACTGTACACCTTGCCCACCTCCACACCGCCCACCCCATCCTACTCCACAAACTGTCCACCCTGTCCTCCTCCACACACTGCCCACCCTGTCTTACGACACACACTGCTCATCCTGTCCACCTCCACACTGCCCACATTTTCAACCTCAACACTACCCCTCCTACACACTGCTCACCCCCACATTTCCCACACTGTCTTCCCCACATTGCCCAGTGCCCACACTGTACAACTCCACTTTGCCCACCTCCGCACTGCCCACTCGTTCCAACTTCACATTGTTCACCTCCATACTGCTCTCCCTGTCCTCCTCCACGCACTGCCCACCTCATCATGTATTAAATTCTCACCTTGTGGCCTCACTCTAATCAGGTTGTCATAGTCATGTTGTTTTGTTAGAAGGTATAGGACATTATTATTTAAGTAAACATAAAAGACAGACACATGAAACCCTGTAGTAATAGCACACTTAGCAGGATAAACTATCAATAGATGGGGATAAATAATAAGTAGGAAGTAAATGTTAAAATGTAACGTTTATTGTTTGACATCTAAAAAGATCAAATTCTCTAAATAATTAACCTCATACAATGATAATTGAAACTGTATTCTTGATATATATCTCTAGGGCATCACCCAGTTTGTCATGGAGGTATAATCATTTACCACACTATAGACATGTACTACCGAGGCATAATCCGGCTTGCCTTGATAAATATGTAATATTTGTAAGTCTCATTCAATATAGAAACAGTACTGAACCGTGTGCAGATTTTAAGTTACAAATCTCAAAAGTAGCTTACAATGCCAGCTATATATACCCCTCAGTTGTTTTCAAATAACATAACTAATTAAAGCCCTTATTAATATATAATCAAAATGTTCTAGACCCAATGATATTGTAGGTTTTAACCATCGATGTAAAAACACACAGAAGAAAACAAAAGTCTTCCGATTCTTGGTAGCAATTAGTTATCATGAGATATAACACATCTGTGTTTGGCAAAAGCCCCGGTACCTCTAGATTCCACGGCATTAGATCATGCTGAGTACGCTGCGTTAGTCCCGTTGATTAATATTTGATCGGTGCGCAGGTGTATGTCAGATTGGCAAACCGGACAAGCCCTGGTACATCTAGGGTTATATCTCATGATAATTAATTGCTACCGAGAATCAGAAGACTTTTGTTTTCTAATAGTCTTCTGTGTGTTTTTACACACCCTGCCCAATCACAAAGGGAGGTCATCACGGCATCAGTACCCTCCAGTTAGCCAATTGCTACAGAAAAAATATTGTAATAGGCATGCAGCTGCGGGTGGAGCCCAGAATTCCATGACGGTCATAGTAATTCATGGGTCGTTCAGTCAGATCGACCCTTGGCGTAATACGACCTCAAGGCTCGTTAAGGGGTTAAATATTTTTCGTTTGCTTCATGTAATATTGTAGGGGTTATTTTCCCTTTAAGTTTATGTGTAGGTTTTGATTATTATGCACTTTATTACTGCAGGATTAATACCAGGGTTACCCCCTCTGTGTGTTTGCTTTAATTTGTCTTTTATATTGTTGTCCTTTATATTAGATAATTTTGTACCAATAAAGGTTTATATTATTGAATTTCATGCTCCTGTAAAGTGTGCCTTGATTAGGGTCTCGCTTTCCTTGGAGGAGTTTCTCCTTTAGAGTCCCTCTGTCCAAGTTATAGTTTGTAATACTTGTTTTTGAGTCTCTTGAGAGCACCCCTATATAATGTTGATAGGTTTTAAGTAGGGAGCTATATATATATTTTTTGGTCTGTGCCCACTTATTAGTTGTTTAGTCCAAATAAGGAAACGTCAATCCCAGCCAGCTGCATAAGCCAGCGAACCCATCTGGCCAACGTGGCTGCGGATACAGGGCAATAAGGCCTACGGAACGAAATCAACAGTTGAGACCATGCTTTATTCCGTAAGGGAGCAGTCCGCTCCTCACACTCCTGCAAACACCTCACCACACACAACTGTGGTGAGTCACAAAAGAAGGATAAAAGACACTCCGCACGTGAGTCTTCATACATCTAAAAATTTGAAGGTGGACACCCGAAGGCTTAAAGGACTAGTTTTAGATCCAATGCCTTGATGTCCAAAACACGTTTAAATTAAATGAGGCAAAGAAACATAGTTAGCTTTGCCGACAACTGTTTATCACAGTGCCTGTGATCCTCCTGTCTCTCTCTCATCTGTGGTATACTTTGATTCGCTGAGTTGGTTTGGCCTGCCCCCTGGTGACCTTTTTATACCTGACCATGACAACTGTCAGATGCCCTTTCGTGGTGTTTCTGAGCCAGTCTTGCTGTTGCTGCGTTTCTGTTCCGGATTCCTGTGTACCGACTTGGCCTGTCCTGACTACGCTCCAGTGTTCCTGATCGTGTTTGACCCGGCTTGTCTGCGAACCACCTCTGTTACCTGACCTGGCTTGGCTGAGGTTCCTGATCGTGTTTGTACCGGCTTGTCTGAGAACCTCCTACGTGCTGCGACCCGGCCTGGCTGACTTCCTGCTCCGTGATCGACTACGGCCTGTTCCAGCGACCTGCGTGTTCCTGTTGTCGCTGCCGCGACATTCTTATTCCTGCCGTGCTGAGTGCCAGTACCAGTGTGACCATTACAGTCCGGTATTGCCTTTGTCCAGTGCAGAGTACCATGCTGATTTGCAGAGCTGTGCTCCCTTTTACTGAGCCTCCGTACGCTTGCAGAGCTTAATCACCTTACTGAGCCTTCGATTGTTAAATGTACCTTTTAACCCCTGCAGTGCCGCCTCTCTCCAACAGAGCCTCCATTCCCCAGTATAGAGCCTTTACGTTACTGTGCTACATCTGCTGAGTTGGCCGCTAGCGTGGACGGCGACTCATATGATACAACTGCAGAGTAGTCACTTCTTGTCGGTCCGGTTGGGCGTCTTTGGCTCACAGTATTACGTTGGTTACCGGAAGTCTCTATTGCGGCTATTTGTTCTGAGAGGAAGCAAGGGGTAGGCTCCAACCTCTGGCAGGTTCTGAAGGTTTACGCCCGTGGGGGCTATTGGCTCAAGTTACGCTCACTGTTGGTCTCCGGTTATACGCCCGTGGGGGCTAAACGCCAGCTCTTGCATTTCAGGCTATTCTCCGTTTACGCCCGTGGGGGCTATATTGGGTCACTGTTCTGCTCAGGCGTTTGCTGGTCACTGATCATCTTTACCTTACCATCTTATGAACTTTGTGCTGTGCACATCTACACAGTACCTCACTTCACCATTTTGGGCGTGCCAAACCCCACAGCTGAGACGGACTGTTCGTTCAAATTAACCCATTTGTGTCCATCTTGCTATTTTCTGTATTATATTATAGTGTGCTGCCTGTTTCTGTATTTGGGCCTTTGAGTACATTTGTATATACTGTGCTATCATTGCTGTCACCTGCAGAGGGTGATTGTTTGCATTATTTCCTATTTAATAAACTGTGATTTATTTTACCTACTGGTCTGAGTGTCCTAAAAACCGTAACACTGTTTCAAGGAAAGAAGATCGTTCAAGGGCCAACTCTCCAGAAAATGAGGGATGTCATTAACATTCCAGAGGGATAGGTACCGTGATTGAGGCGGTCTAGAAAAACGAATGACTCACATGCTGATCAACAGGAGAACCATCAACGACAAAATGACCCACTGAAATAGCAGATAGATATGTGGTAATTGTCCGATAGACTTTTCCCAGGTCAAAGAGATGGGACAGAAAATTAACAGATATTGGCTAAAAATATATTTAAATAAATATATATACTAGCAGTGTGGGACGGCGTTGCCTATCTGTTTTTGTTTATGAAAGTTCTGTAAAATACATGTGATCATGTTCTGTTTTAGCTGTCTGCCCCCCCCCCCCAGCTGACTTGAACTGCCATAGTGTCCTCATAGTGATAGACACACACGTCCAGTACTGAGACACACATACACCTATAGTGACACACACACACACACACACATCCCACAGTGAGACACACATGCCATAGTGACACACATATACACATCCCGTAATGAGACACACACATGCCATGGTGAGACACACATAATTATATCCCATACATAGACACACACACACACACATGCCATACAGAGACACACACACACACACACACACATCCCATACAGAGACACACAGACTCCATAGTGAGCACACACACACACATAATTATATCCCATACATAGACACACACACACACACACACATGCCATACAGAGACACACACACACACACACACATGCCATACAGAGACACACACACACACATCCCATACAGAGACACACACACACACATACCATAGTGAGACACACACAAATACACATCCCATACATCCCAGAACAGGCCATAACCTCGAGAGAAGGTGGCGCAGGACACATGACCCAGAGGACAAAGTTGCTCTTACCAATCACCTCAATGAATATCAATTTAAGATAACTCCGAAAAAATCCTCATTTTTGTCACGCAAAATCACACTTTCTCACAACAGACCCAGGCAACTGTTTCGCACAGTAGAAAGGCTCTGCAAACCAGCATGCATGCATATACCCAACAACTTTTCTCAAGATAAGTGCGATCTTCTTCACAGACAAGATTTCCTCCATCCGAGCCTCCATCACAGCAGGTCAACCAGTCACCCACCAGAACCACTACAGTGGAAGACCAGATTCCCCCAGTTTATGGTCTACTTTTACAAATCTGGATATAGAGGAAGTTAAAAGAACCATGCAAAAGTTGCGCCCCACTACGTGTGACTTAGACCCTGCCCCAACTCGTCTTATATCTGCATGTACTGAAACACTTGCCCCAGCCCTCACAAAAATAGTGGAGTGTTCACTAAAAACTGGAATCTTCCCGGATCCTCTAAAACAAGCAGTGGTAAAACCCCTCCTAAAGAAACCTTCACTAGACCCAGACTGCACAGCAAATTACAGACCAGTATCCAACCTTCCATTTCTGGGGAAAATCATTGAAAAAGTAGTGGCAACTCAACTGGAGGCCCATCTATCAAGCTATAACATCTTTGATGCTTTCCAGTCAGGTTTCAGATGCCGCCACAGCACAGAAACAGCGCTAGTCCGAGTGCTAAATGATCTCCTTTTGGCGAGAGACAAAGGTGATTACTCCATCCTAATCCTCCTGGATCTCTCAGCTGCATTTGACACCATTGACCATGGGATTTTAATAGCGTGCTTGCAGCACATCTGTGGTCTAGGAGGCACAGTTCTTAAATGACTTAAATATTTCCTCACTGGTAGATCACAGAGAGTAACATCAGGATCTTGCTCATCGGCAACAACAGAATTATCCTGCGGAGTTCCACAAGGTTCCATCTTGTCTCCTATGCTATTCGCAATTTACTTACTACCACTGGGAGACGTCATCAGAAGACACGGCCTAAGATATCATTGTTACGCAGATGACACACAACTCTACTCAGGGTCGGTGCAAGGATTTTTTTATACACAGGCGAAGGTGCATTTTGATGCCCCCCCCCACCCCCGACATGGACACAATCCCCTGACCCCCCCGACCTTGCCACAATCCCCTGCCCCGCCCACATATTCACCTCCACACTCTCCCCACCTCCAAATTGCCCCTTCCACAATGCTCCCTTCATCTCCACATTGCCCCTTCCACAATATCCCCTTATCTCCGCATTGCCCCTTCATCTCCACAATGTCCCTTCCACATTGCCCCTTCATCTCCACAATGTCCCTTCCACATTGCCCCATTATCACCACATTTCCCTTTCCATAATGCCCCTTCATCTCCACAATGCCCCCTTCTTCTCCACAATGCCCCCTCCACATTGCCCCTTCATCTCCACAATGCCCCTTCATCTCCACAATGCCCCCTCCACAATGCCCCTTCATCTCCACAATGCCCCCTCCACATTGCCCCTTCATCTCCACAATGCCCCTTCATCTCCACAATGCCCCCTCCACAATGCCCCTTCATCTCCACAATGCCCCCTCCACAATGCCCCCTTAACACCACATCGCCCCTTCATCTCCACAATTCCCCTTCACAATGCTTCCTTTATCTCCACAATGCCCCCTCCACATTGACCCTTCCATAATGCCCCTTCATCCCCCCTACCTTGAGTCCCTGGTGGTCTAGCGGCGTGCCACAGTTTAAAGCTCTGTGCCTCCTTCGGCACAGAGCTGAGGCTCCCGCATGCTTCTCTCAGTAATGCAGAGCGCTGGGAGATGATGTCATCTCTCAGCGCTCTGTATTACTACAGAGCCTGGGTCTCTCTGCGGTGTGTAACATAGACGCTACGAGGGAGCGCTGATTTACACTACCAAGCGCTCCCTCGCAGCGTCTTTGTAACACACCGCAGAGAGACCCAGGCAGATATATATGTAATTAAAAAAAAAAAAAAAAACAACTTACCTCTTTTCGGCGGCCCTCCATTGCGGCGCCCTAAGGCAGCTGCCTGTTCTGCCTTAATGGCAGCGCCGGCCCTGACTCTACTTCTCCTTTGCTCCAGATACTAAAGACCCAACATGCCTCATCAACAGTTGCTTAGCAGACCTCAGAGTGGATGAATGCTAGTTGGCTTAAAGTGAACCCTGACAAAACAGAGTTACTCTTGGTGAGGGGACCCCAGGCAACAAGAATATCTCAGGATCACCCAACTGGCCTGGAACTTGGAGGCTCTGAACACATTAGTTCAACAGAGGTACGAAGTCTCGGAGTGATGATTGACTCTGGACTGTAATTTAAACAGCAGATCTCTTCTGTAGTAAAATCTGTCTTCTTTCATCTGAGAAACATATCCAGGATACAACACTTAATTCCACCGGATGATATGCCAACATTAGTCCATGCATTTGTGTCTTCTCGTCTAGATCACTGTAATGCACTCTACTTGGGCCTCCCAGAAAAAGAACTCCATCGCCTACAGACAGTACAAAATGCAGCAGCCAGACTACTGACCAATAAAACCCGCTCATGTCACATGACACCTGTTCTCCACTCCCTGCATTGGCTTCCAATTAAATAGCGAACATATTTTAAAATTGGCCTGCTGACCTTCAAAGCCTTAAACAATCAAGCCCCACAGTACCTGAAAGAGCTCCTGACACCCTATATTCAATCCCGCTCACTGCGGTCAGCCAACAGATCCCTGCTGTCAGTGCCCAGAATAAAGACAACCTCAGGTTCCTGGGCATTCAGCCACGCTGCCCCCGCATTCTGGAACTCTTTACCATCCTCAATCAGAGAGGCACCAGCATTACAGAGTTTTAAATAAAAGCTAAAGACCCATCTCTTTTATCAGGCATTCAGTCCAATCATGTGACCATAAGGAACCCTTACATTTTATGTCTGTTTATAGAATTGTAAAGCGCTTTGAGTCTCACAGGGAGAAAAGCGCTATAAAAATCACAAATTATTATTATTATTATATTATTATACAGACACACACCCACCATAGAGAGACACACACATATACACATCCCATACACACACATCCCACAGTGAGAGACACACACACACACACACACACACACACACACACACCCTATAGTGAGACAGAGAGATACACATCCCATGCAGACACACACCTATACACATGGCATAGTGATACACACACACATCCCATAGTGATATACACACATATACACATCCCATAGTGAGATACACACATATACACATCTCATAGTGAGGCACACACACATAAAACTATCCATAAGTGTATATTTGTTATTAATTTGCAATGCATTGCCTACCCCTCTGGCAGTGAAACGGTTAATCTTTGAGTGATGGTATTTCAAAAGTTCCCAGCTATGGCCATAGTGAGAGACACACACACAGCCACACACACACATACACACATACACACACATATCCCATAGTGAGATACACACATTCCTTACTGAGACGCACATACAGATCTCATAGTGAGAGATACATACACATACAGATCTCATAGTGAGACACACACACATTCCATACTGAGACACACATACAGATCTCATAGTGAGACACACACACATACAGATCTCATAGTGAGACACACACACATTCCATACTGAGACATACATACAGATCTCATAGTGAGACACACACATACACGCACATATTCCATACTGAGACATACACACATTCCATACTGAGACACACGTACAGATATCATAGTGACACATATACACACACATATTCCATACCGAGATACACATACAGATCTCATAGTAAGACATACACATACACATTCCATACTTAGATACACATACAGATCTCATAGTAAGACACACACATACACATTCCATACTAAGACACATATACAGATGTCATAGTGAGACACACACACACACACACACACACACATACAGATCTCATAGTGACACATATACACACACATTCCATACTTAGATACACATACAGATCTCATAGTAAGACACACACACACACATTCCATACTAAGACACATATACAGATGTCATAGTGAGACACACACACACATACAGATGTCATAGTGAGACACACACACATACAGATCTCATAGTGACACATATACACACACATTCCATAGTTAGATACACATACAGATCTCATAGTAAGACACACACACATTCCATACTAAGACACATATACAGATGTCATAGTGAGACACACACCCATACAGATCTCATAGTGAGACACACACACATTCCATACTGAGACACAAATACAGATGTCATAGTGAGACACACACACATACAGATCTCATAGTGAGACACACACACATTCCATACTGAGACACACATACAGATGTCATAGTGAGACACACACACATACAGATCTCATAGTGACACATATACACACACATTCCATACTTAGATACACATACAGATCTCATAGTAAGACACACACACACACATTCCATACTAAGACACATATACAGATCTCATAGTGAGACACACACACATTCCATACTAAGACACATATACAGATGTCATAGTGAGACACACACACATACAGATCTCATAGTGAGACACACACACATTCCATACTGAGTCACACATACAGATCTCATAGTGAGACACACACACACACACATTCCATACTGAGTCACACATACAGATCTCATAGTGAGACACACACACACACACACATTCCATACTGAGACACGCATATAGATCTCATAGTGAGACACACGCACACATGTCATTCTTAGCCACACATACAGATGTCATAGTGAGACACACATACACATGTCATTCTTAGACACACACACACACACACACACACACATATACCATAGTGAGAAATACATACAGATCTCATATTGAGACAAACACACACATATTTCATACTAAGACACACATACAGATCTCATAGTGAGACACGTACACATTCCATACTGAGACACACATACAGATGTCATAATGAGACACACACCCATACAGATCTCATAGTGAGACACACACACATTCCATACTGAGACACACATACAGATGTCATAGTGAGACACACACACATACAGATCTCATAGTGAGACACACACACATTCCATACTGAGTCACACATACAGATCTCATAGTGAGACACACACACATACAGATCTCATAGTGAGACATACATACACATTCCATACTGAGTCACACATACAGATCTCATAGTGAGACACACACACATACACATTCCATACTGAGTCACACATACAGATCTCATAGTGAGACATACACACATACAGATCTCATAGTGAGACACACACACATACAGATCTCATAGTGAGACACACACACATACAGATCTCATAGTGAGACACACACACATTCCATACTGAGACACAAATACAGATCTCATAGTGAGAGACACACACATATTCCATACTGAGACACACATATTCCATACTGAGACACACACACATTCCACACTGAGACACATATTCAGATCTCATATTGAGACACACACACATATTCCATACTGAGATACACATACAGATCTCATAGTGAGACACACACACATATTCCATACTGAGACACGCATATAGATCTCATAGTGAGACACACGCACACATGTCATTCTTAGACACACATACAGATGTCATAGTGAGACACACATACACATGTCATACTTAGACACACACACACATATACCATAGTGAGACACACATACAGATCTCATATTGAGACAAACACACACACATATTTCATACTGAGACACACATACAGATCTCATAGTGAGACACATACACATTCCATACTGAGACACACATACAGATCTCATAGTGAGACACATACACATTCCATACTGAGACACACATACAGATCTCATAGTGAGAGACACACACACATATATTACATACTTAGACACACATACAGATCTCATAGTGAGACACACACATATTCCATACTGAGACATACATACAGATCTCATAGTGAGACACACACATATTCCATACTGAGACACACACTGTCACGGTCTGTTACGACTCTCAGACACAAAGTTAGGTAAAAACACAACTTTATTGAAAATAATTTAAAAATGATCCCTTAGGATTCCAACATGACATACAACATACAATAATACAGAGATACAGATACAGGCTCTACCGGTCTTGCCAATATACTGGGCAAGACAGCCAAATAATCAAATCCAATAGGATCTACCGGCCTTGCCAATACCGGGTAAGGCAACCTGCAGATGGAATATGTACCAGGTTCTACCAGCCTTACCAATACCGGGCAAGGCAGCCCAAGGAGCTAGCGAGGCTCTACCGGTCTTGCCAATACACCGGGCAAGACAGCCGTTGATCTAATACCGTAGGCTCTACCGGCCTTTCCAATACCAGATAAGTCAACCTGCAGATGGAATATATACCAGGTTCTACCGGCCTTACCAATACCGGGCAAGGCAGCCCAAATAATCTTGCAAAGGCTCTACCGGCCTTGCCAATACCGGGTAAGGCAACCTGCAGATGGAATATGTACCAGGTTCTACCGGCCTTACCAATACCGGGCAAGGCAGCTCAAAGGAACTCACTCTAGGGACGCCCAACAGTGAGTATGTTACAATGCTCGTGGAGCAAACCAGCGTCTGCACGCTGGGACCAACGGTAATGGATACAGCCGCAAGGCTTAGGAGCAAACCAGTGTCCGCACGCTGGGACCAACAGTAAAGTATACAGCCGTGAGGCTTCGGAGCAAACCAGCGTCCGCACGCTGGACCCAACAGTAATGTGTACCGCCACCAGGCTTAGGAGCAAACCAGCATCCGCACGCTGGGACCAACAGTAATGTGTAGCCGCAAGGCTTAGGAGCAAACCAGAGTCCGCACGCTGGGACCAACAGTAAAGTGTACAGCCGTGAGGCTTCGGAGCAAACCACCGTCCGCACGCTGGACCCAACAGTAATGTGTACCGCCACCAGGCTTAGGAGCAAACCAGCGTCTGCACGCTGGGACCAACAGTAATGTGAACTGCCGCAAGTCCTTGGAGCAAACCAGTGTTCGCGCTGGAGCTAAGAATGTCGCCAAAGCGACCAGGCGTCAGGGATACATCTGGCTGGACAAGCGACGACAGGAACTCGCAGGAAACCAAGCGTACTGGAAAGCTCCGTGAAGGCGATCAGCAGGAAACATCAATCTCACAGAACTAGGCCGGAACATACTGGAACAACTCTGCAGACAGGGGATTCAGGAACAAGATGCATACTGGAACTCAGGAGCACAGCTACAGGTACTGACGAATACTGGAACATGTTCAAGGCTAAAGTGGTCAGAGACACCACGAAAGGGCAACAATAGTATGCCCAAACCAGGTTTAAATAGGCAGACTGAGGAAGGATAAAGGCAGACAACCAATAGGAGCCCCCCTAATGGTGACTGACAGGGAATTGCAACAATCACGGGCACCGTGATACACATACAGATCTCATAGTGAGACACACACATATTTTATACTGAGACATATATACAGATCTCATAGTGAGACACGCACACACATATTCCATACTTAGACACACATACAGATCTCTATCACGGTCCCCGTGATCTTCCTCTGTCACTCTCTCTTGTGTGCTCCCTCATTGGTTGAGCTTGTTTGGCCCGCCCCTGGTGATCCTTTTTATACCTGACTATGACACCTGTCAGGTGCCCTTTCGTGGTGTTCGGGAGCCAGTGTTGCTGTTGCTGTGTTCCTGATTTCCGGTGTACCGATTTGGCCTGGCTGACATTCCTGCTCATTGCTGATCTGGCTTGTCTGCGAACCTCCTCTGTAATCTGACCCGGCCTAGCTGACGTTCCTGCTCGTTGCTGATCTGGCTTGTCTGCGAACCTCCTCTGTGATCCGACCCGGCCTGGCTGATGTTCCTGCTCGTTTCTGATCTGGCTTGTCTGAGAATCTCCACTGTGATCTGACCCAGCCCGGCTACGTTCCTGCTGCTGTTGTCGCTTGGGCGACATTCTGATTCCTGCGGACTTTCTGCTGTTTGTTCGAGACTGTTCCTGTTAACCCTTGTGCTGCTGAGTTGCTGGTTACGCTTGCAGAGCCGTACTATCAAGCTGAGTCTCCGGTTACGCTTGCAGAGCCGTACTATGAAGCTGAGTCTCCATTTACGCTTGCAGAGCTGTACTACCATAAGGCTGAGTCTGCCGTGGCACTTGCAGGGCGATACCGATACACTGAGCCTCCGATTACTTGCTGTTCCAACCGGGTGCTGTGCTTAACTCTTGCAGAGCCGTATCATTCACGCTACTCCTGCTGAGCTGGCCACGTTGGGCCTTGGTAGATGGCGGCTCATATTGTCATTCCCATTTGCAGAGTAGTCGGTATCCGGTTACGTGCCGGTTTGGTCTCTTGGCTCTTGCTCCTTCGCACCGGTGGTTCCATTACGCCCGGAGGGGCTATTGGCTCTAGCTATCGTTATACTGTTGGTTTCCTATACGCCCGTGGGGACTAGCAAGTCACGCTCTTGCAGTGCAAAGTGTCTGGTCATAGGCCGTGGGGGCTACTTGACTCCAGCTATTCCGGTATGGTTGGCCTTGGTTACACGCCCGTGGGGGTTAGCGATTCACGCTCTTGCAGCATCAATAGTCTCCATTATACGCCCGTGGGGGCTAACGACTCACGCTTCAACATTACAAGTGGTCTCCGTTATACGCCTGTGGGGGCTATTCGCTACTGCTCTAAAAGTGCTCTGTGTCAGTCTCTGCATTATCCAAGCAGCTTACTACATCAGTGGACTGATAGTATTGTGCTATCTCGCACCTATTGCTGCTTTTTCTTCACCTTGGGCGTGCCAAACACCACAACAGAGACTGACCAGTTCTATGTGTTAACTATTGATTGCCTACTACCATTTTGGGCCTGTCCTGTGACAATATATATATCATCTGTATTCTGTATACTGGTCCTGTGAGGGGCTCAGTGTCTATCTCTTGCTATATCCTGTGTGGCCTATTGAGGGCGACCTTGTTCATTTATTTTTTGCTTTAATAAAACTGTGTTTTATTCAAACCTGCTGTTTGAGTGTCTGAAAACTGTTACAATCTCATAGTGAGACACACACACATATTCCACACTGAGACACACATACAGATCTCATAGTGAGACACACATACACATATCATACTTAGACACACATACACAACCCATAGTGAAACACATACACATTCCATACTGAGACTTACACAGTGTCCCCATAGTGTGAGACATACATACACAACAGTGGTCTTGAGTCCCATGTGATGACACACAGAGCAGGTCAGGGTATTTCTCCCAGCAGCACAACTTCCTGTATAATGGCGGAGGTGGGGTGGTTGCTAGGCAACCAGCAGACATGGTTCTGTGCTGGTAGGAAAAGTTATAGGAAGGGGAATCAAGTGAAGTAAGAGTTATTTGGCTGTTATTTTGTTGGAGGAGATCACACTGTGTGGTGTAAACCTGTAGTCATTAGTAGGAGTGCAGCAGTGTGTCAGTAGGGAAGCAGAAACACAGTTACAGCCTTAACCCTTTGTTTGCCAGAAAGGAATCCCATGCACTGGGTTGCAATGTGTGGGATACCTTTATGGCACTGTGTGTTTGATGCTGTTTGTGTGTATGTTTGATGCTGTGTGTGTGTGTGTGCTTGATGCTGTGAGTGTGTGTTTGATGCTGTGTGTGTTTCATGCTGTGTGTGTGTGTGTGTGTCTGGTGCTGTGTATGTTTGGAGCTCTGTGTGTGTGTGTGTTTGATGCTGTGTGTGTTTGATGCTATGTGTGTTTGATGATGTGTGTGTGTGTTTGATGATGTGTGTGTGGGTGTTTGATGCTGTGTGTGTTTGATTCTGTGTGTGTGTGTTTGATGCTGTGTTTGTGTGTTTGATGCTGTTTGTGTTTGATGCTGCGTGTATGTGTGTGTGTTTGATGATGTGTGTGTTTGATGCTGTGTGTGTGTTTGATGCTGTGTGTGTCTGTGTGTGTTTGGTGCTGTGTGTGTGTGTTTGGTGTGTGTGTGTTTGATGCTGTGTTTGGTGCTGTGTGTGTGTGTGTGTTTGTGTTTGGTGTGTGTGTTTGATGCTATGTTTGGTGCTGTGTGTGTTTGGTGCTGTGTGTGTTTGGTGTGTATGTGTTTTTGGTGCTGTGTGTGTGTGTTTGGTGGTGTGTGTGTGTTTGTTTGGTGCTGTGTGAGTGGATCATTTGTGTATTAGGGTGGTGTAGCAGCAAGTAGCAGCCTTTTTGTTTTTTTCCTCAGTTGAATAGTGGTGGGCGGGCTGGAGGTTGGGGGCAGGCCAACTCCCTGCAGTACTGCAACTCCTGTGAAAATCACGACCCCATTGAATTACCCAATGGGAGCAGTAACTCCTCCTTACTGCCACCTCTGGGTCTGTGTGTGTCTCCTGACGAGACATACATTATGCAACGAGCCTTTCTCTTTTATATATATATATATATATATATATATATATATATATATATATATATATATATATATATATACATAGATGTATTTAATCTGTTATTGGACTCTCTTGCTGGCCACTACACATTCAGGTCTATTGCCGCACATTGTTTGTTGTGAGGTGATGTGATAATGAGGCAGACTGTATACAGATAACTGCAGGGATAATGAACATATAAACAGAGCCTCTTATCTCTAGTTCAGAGCTGCCCATTAATCTGTATAATTTGGTGGATAGAAGGGAGAGAGGTCCTAGGATATGGATGAAACCTTCAACTCTTTGAGTGCCAGGAGGGCACGTAAAGCAATGATCTGGCACTCAGAGGGTCAAATGTATTAAGGGATTTAGTAATGTTGTAGAGGTATCTACTTTGTCAGAATAATACTAGATTAACCCTTTGAGTTCCAGAGGGGTACGAAAACTCTATGCTTTGCAATGTGTTGCGTACCCCTCTGGCACTCAGTGGGTTAAGAGAACTTGCCCTAAAATTGTAGGGTAGAAAAAAAAAGCTAATAATCCTATATAATAATTCACTAGGATGTTTGTCAGAAGCTTTCATGCGCAGTAGAGACTGCCCGAATGCACAAAATGTGAGGAGCACGGAATGCTGGGAGTTCTGTGCTGGGAGCACGGAATGCTGGGAGCATGGAAGCATAGAATGCTGGGAGTTCTGTGCTGGGAGCATGGAATGCTTGGAGCATGGAATGCTGGGAGGTGTAGGAATGCTGGGAGTTCTGTGCTGGGAGCATTCTGTGCTTTCGGGAAGTCTCTACAGTGCCTGACTGTGTCGACCGCAGGACTCAGAGCAGGACTGGCCTCTTAACCCTTTGAGTGCAAGAGGCAAAGCAATGCGTTGCGTACCCCTCTAGCACTCAAAAGGTTAACATCACCCAGACCTTGGCCCGTGTACACGGTCTTTTACATTAGTGAATAATAACCCGCTCACACCCTTCTGCCTTGTACACCTAACCAGGGAGATGGATCAGGATTAAACTGTAACACAACTATAAAAGATAAGTTAGTTTATAGTTTTAGAAAGGAAAGACCTAAGACAAGTTATTTTCAACATGACCTAAAAGGTTTTTATAGATGCAGTAAATGTAAACCGTCTAGAGTAAGTTGTAATAAAATGAGATCCATAAAGACATTTCAATCTAATGTCACGGGGGAGATTTATGACGTCCAGGACTTCATTACTTGCAGTAGTATTGCTGTGGACTATTTACTGGAGTTCCCTTGTGGGCTCCAATATGGAGGACGGACCACAAGATCTCTGCATGTTCAAATTAATGAACATCTTGGGAACATGAAGACACAAGCAAAGTCTCACAGTGTCTCAGAGCATTTCAAAAAGATGCTTACCATAAAATGTCACGTATAATACGCACAATTTTTCCCCTCTTCACATCATGTGCATGGGGTGCGTACTATACACGAGGCCAAAACATTACTAAAAAAATTCCCATTGCCACACTGCTTCCCTCCCTCCCCACTTACTCATAGCCTCCTCTGCCCCTCTGTAGTCCATCCAATTGCCTCAGCCTGAAAAGGTCCCAGCAGGTGGCATGCTTGCATCTACATTGGATCTATGGTATTGCCCTGGGAGGACACTGAGGTCCTCACAAGACAATACCATTACCTAGAAAGAAAAGGTCCTGACAGGGCTATGCTGGAAGTGGGAGGTAGATGCAAGCATGCCGCCTGCTGGAACCCTACCAGGTTGAGGCAATTAGACGGACTATAGAGGGGCACAGGAGGGTATGGGTAAGCGTGGGGCAATGGGAATGGGAAAACAAGGGTGCGTATTATACATAGGCACTCTTGTCTTCTCCTAAAATCTTGGGTATAATGTACACCTCTGTATTATATACAGGCGCGTATATACCCGAAAGTTTATGGTAATTGCAATCCAAATGTTTTGTCCTTTATTGCTCTTGGAGGAGAGAAGAGAGAGGGGATATGATAGACACATTCAAATACATGATGGGATTCAACAAAGTGCAGGAGGGAAGTACATTTCAGAGGAGTAAAAATGTTAGGACAAGAGGTCATAGTCTAAGACTAGAGGGACACAGGTTTATATTTGTAACGGACCCCTTTACACATATAGTAAAGATGTAATAAACATTAATGTGAGTTTTATTGTTCTGGAGCGATGTGATACATTAATATACACACCACACAGTCTAATCTCCTAAACACAGGGACACCAGGGTGATACACTTATATACACACCACACAGTCTGATCTCCTACACACAGGGACGCCAGGGTGATACACTTCTATATACACACCACACAGTCTGATATCCTAAACACAGGGACATCAGGGTGATACACTTCTATACACACCACAGTCTGATCTCCTAAACACAAGGACACCAGGGTGATACACTTATATATACACCAGACAGTCTGATCTCCTAAACACAGGGACACCAGGGTGATACACTTCTATACACACCACACAGTCTGATCTCCTAAACACAGGGACATCAGGGTGATACAATTATATACACACCACACAGTCTGATCTCCTAAACACAGGGACACCAGTGTGATACACTTATATACACACCACGCAGTCTGATCTCCTAAACACAGAGACACCAGGGTGATACACTTATATACACCACACAGTCTGATCTCCTAAACACGGGGACACCAGGGTGATACACTTATATACACACCACACAGTCTGATCTCCTAAACACAGGGACACCAGGGTGATACATTTATATACACACCACACAGTCTGATCTCCTACACACAGGGACACCAGGGTGATACACTTCTATACACACCTCACAGTCTGATCTCCTAAACACAGGGACATCAGGGTGATACAATTATATACACACCACACAGTCTGATCTCCTAAACACAGGGACACCAGGGTGATACACTTATATACACACCACACAGTCTGATCTCCTAAACACAGGGACACCAGGGTGATACATTTATATACACACCACACAGTCTGATCTCCTAAACACAGGGACACCAGGGTGATACATTTATATACACACCACACAGTCTGATCTAAACACAGGGACACCAGGGTGATACACTTCTATACACACCACACAGTCTGATCTCCTAAACACAGGGACACCAGGATGATACACTTATATACATACCACACAGTCTGATCTCCTAAACACAGGGACACCAGGGTGATACACATATATACATTCCACACAGTCTGATCTCCTAAACACAGGGACACCAGGGTGATACACTTCTATACACACCACACAGTCTCATCTCCTAAACACAGGGACACCTGGGTGATACACTTCTATACACACACCACACAGTCTCATCTCCTAAACACAGGGACACCAGGGTGATACACTTCTATACACACCACACAGTCTGATCTCCTAAACACAGGGACACCAGGGTGATACACTTCTATACACACCACACAGTCTCATCTCCTAAACACAGGGACACTGGGGTGATACACTTCTATACACACCACACAGTCTGATCTCCTAAACACAGGAACACCGGGGTGATACACTTCTATACACACCACACAGTCTGATCTCCTAAACACAGGAACACCAGGGTGATACACTTATATATACTCCACACAGTCTGATCTCCTAAACACAGGGACACCAGGGTGATACACTTATATATACACCACACAGTCTGATCTCCTAAACACAGGGACACCAGGGTGATACACTTATATACAAAGCACACAGTCTGATCTCCTAAACACAGGGACACCAGGGTGATACACTTCTATACACACCCCACAGTCTGATCTCCTAAACACAGGAACACCAGGGTGATACACTTATATATACACCACACAGTCTGATCTCCTAAACACAGGGACACCAGGGTGATACACTTCTATACACACCACACAGTCTGATCTCATAAACACAGGGACACCAGGGTGATACACTTCTATACACACCACACAGTCTGATCTCCTAAACACAGGGACACCAGGGTGATACACTTCTATACACACCACACAGTCTGATCTCCTAAACACAGGAACACCAGGGTGATACACTTATATATACACCACACAGTCTGATCTCCTAAACACAGGGACACCAGGGTGATACACTTCTATACACACCACACAGTCTGATCTCATAAACACAGGGACACCAGGGTGATACACTTCTATACACACCACACAGTCTGATCTCCTAAACACAGGAACACCAGGGTGATACACTTATACATAAACCACACAGTCTGATCTCCTAAACACAGGGACACCAGGGTGATACATTTATATATACACCACACAGTCTGATCTCCTAAACACAGGGACACCAGGGTGATACACATATACACAACACACAGTCTGATCTCCTAAACACCGGGATACCAGGGTCATACACTTATACACACACCACAGAGTCTGATCTCCAAAACACAGGTACACCAGGGTGATACACTTATACACACACCACAGAGTCTGATCTCCAAAACACAGGTACACCAGGGTGATACACTTCTATACACACCACACAGTCTGATCTCCTAAACACAGGTACACCAGGGTGATACACTTCTATACACACCACACAGTCTGATCTCCTAAACACAGGGACACCAGAGTGATACACTTATGTACACACCACACAGTCTGATCTCCTAAACACAGGGACACCAGGGTGATACACTTATATACACACACAGTCTGATCTCCAAAACACAGGTACACCAGGGTGATACACTTATACACACACCACAGAGTCTGATCTCCAAAACACAGGTACACCAGGGTGATACACTTATACACACACCATACAGTCTGATCTCCTAAACACAGGGACACCAGGGTGAGAAAGAGAGACAGAGGGATTTGTGTGTCAAAGAAGGACTGTCCATCCTAAAGAGGGACATTTGGGTGGTATTGAACCCTAATATCTCTGAAAAAGGGACACTTGGGGGAATGGAGCCCTAATATCACCAAAAGAGGGACTCTTGGGTGGTATAGACACCTAGTATCTCCTAAAGAGGGACACTTGGGAGGTATGAACTCTTATTATGTCCCAAAGAGGAACACTTGGGAGGTATTAACATCTAATATCTCCTAAAGAGGGACACTTGGGAGGTATGAACACCTAATATCTCCTAAAGATGGACACTTGGGAGGTATGGACCCCTAATAGATCCTAAAGAGGGACACTTGTGAGGTATGGATCCCTAATATCTCCTATATAGGGTCACTTGGGAGGTATGAAACCCTAATATCTCCTGAAAAGGGAGACTTGGGTGGTATGAACACCTAGTATCCCTTAAAGAGGAACACTTGAGAGGACTAGAGCCCTAATATCTTTGAAAGAAGGACACTTGGGGGGTATAAACCCCTAATATCTCCTAAAGAAGGACACTTGGGAGGAACGGATCCATAATATCTCCTAAAGAGGGACACTTGGGAGGTATGGACCCCTAATATCTCCTAAAGAGGGACACTTGGGAGGTACAGACCCCAATATCTCCTAAAGAGGGACACTTGGGAGGTACAGACCCCAATATCTCCTAAAGAGGGACACTTGGGAGGTACAGACCCCTAATATCTCCTAAAGAGGGACACTTGGGAGGTACAGACCCCTAATATCTCTTAAAGAGAGACACTTGGGAGGTACAGACCCCTAATATCTCCTAAAGAGAGACACTTTGGAGGTACAGACCCCTAATATCTCCTAAAGAGGGACACTTGGGAGGTACGGACCCCTAATATCTCCTAAAGAGGGACACTTGGGAGGTACGGACCCCTAATATTTCTTAAAGAGGGACACTTGGGAGGAATAACAGACAAGAAAGGATAGCTCACAATGCTAACATATATGTAAATAGATAAACATATTAGTGAAATAAATTAATTACGTATAGATAAAGAGGCTGACATGTGCAGCAAGGAGTGTGGGGTTCTCCAGTCTCCCTAAACATCAGGCCAGAGTCCAAAGTACAAACAAACAACAAACAAAACACCTGGGCTCTTCCATTCTTATTGTGAAACGTGTGCCCTGTATTGAGCATATATAATATTATTTTGATAAATATGAGGGTTTAGTCCCCAAAATTTTGGCCAAAAAAGATGGTGAAGCTTACCACCTCGTCAAGGTACCACATAACGGGAAGTCCTACTGTAACTCTCCTGAGGAACCGATCTAGAATTAAAAACCCTAAAAAGTGATTTGTGTATTGAATTGAAGACAAAGAAAATATTTTATCTAAAATATGGAGGAGCGCAGGTTTTTTGGTTGTTGTTTGTCAGTCTGTTTATCTATAGCTAATTCATTTATTTTACTAATATGTTTATCTATTTACATAGGTGTTAGCGCTGTGAGCTGCCCTTTCTTGTCTGTCTTTCCTAGTATCTCCTTTTGATCACTATCGCAGCTTTCCACCTATACACTATTAATATTGCACACACGTGTTTCACTGTAGCATCACTTTATTTACTTTCTTGAAAGGGACAGTAATGTTTCACAATAAAAGCAGATCCAATTAATCTTCATAGTATTTGGGCCATGGAGAGTGTTATATCAATACTGTCAGAGTTGTAGTACAAGAGTAATTGAATGATAAAGTATCCCCCTCCCGCCCCTTTTACCTAGTGTAACACTGCTCACCTCAGATGTGGAATCTGGTCCACAGACGAGACAGATCACCATACCTGGGAACTTGACAGGCAGGGCTACCCGATGGGCAGCTTTGCCAGTGCCGATAGGGGAGGGAAATTACGCAATTTGTGTCATAAAAGGGGCGGGGCTTAGTCATGAGGGCGGTGGGATAAAAAAAAAAGGGCAAAACATATGTTGAATGAGTGTAAGAGGGCGGGGAGTGGGAGGAACTGGGGCGGGATGGAGAACAACCCGGAGATTGAGACACTGCCACGGAGACCCGGTAATTCATTGTGAAATCCGGGGCAAAACCGGAGAGTTCCCAGGTATGCAGATCACAGCAAGGGACAATCTTCTTACTGTGAGAACAATGAAAACCCTGACCCCACTTGACAGAGTTTTCAGGTTTTTCCCTTATGCTAATTGAAGATTGTCTCTCTCTGCAAGCCATCTGAACACCACCTTCCTGTACTGAGGTGAGCAGTGTTACATCAGCAAAAGGGGTGGGAGGGGGATACTTTATCATTAAATTACTCTTGTACTACAACTCTGACAGTACTGATATCACACTCTCCATGGCCAAATACTATGAAGATTAATTGGAGTTGCTTTTATTGTGAAACATTACTATCCTTGTAGATCTGGGCGGTACAGACCCCTAATATCACCTAAAGAGGGACACTTGGGGGGTATGGACCCCTAATATCTCCTAAAGAGGGACACTTGGGGGGTATGAACCCCTAATATCTCCTAAAGAGGGACACTTGCGAGGAATGGACCCCTAATATCTCCTAAAGAGGGACACTTGCGAGGAATGGACCTCTAATATCTTCTAAAGAGGGACACTTGGGAGGTATGCACCCCTAATATCTCCTAAAGAGGGACACTTGGGGGGTATGAACCCCTAATATCTCCTAAAGAGGGACACTTGCGAGGAATGGACCCCTAATATCTCCTAAAGAGGGACACTTGCGAGGAATGGACCTCTAATATCTCCTAAAGAGGGACACTTGGGCGGTACAGACCCCTAATATCTCCTAAAGAGGGACACTTGGGGGGTATGGACCCCTAATATCTTCTAAAGAGAGACACTTGGGGGGTATGGACCCCTAATATCTTCTAAAGAGGGGCAATTGGGAGGTATGGACCCCTAATATCTAGTAAAGAGGGACACTTGGTAGGTATGGACACCTAATATCTCCTAAACAGGGACACTTGGGGGGTATAGACCCCTAATTTATCCTAAACAGGGACAATTGGGAGGTATGGACCCCTAATATCTCCTAAAGAGGGACACTTGGGAGGAATGGACCTCTAATATCTCCTAAAGAGGGACACTTGGGGGGTATGAACCCATAATCTATATATATATAAAAGAAGACTTTGTGCCTGCCAAAACACACCCAGGGGAGGCATAAAGCAGGAGTTACTACTCCTATTGGGTGATTCAACATGCAGGGAGTTGGCCCGCCCCCACTATGCAGCCCGCCCACCACTATCAAAGTCAGAAAAAAACAATATGGCCGCCACTTGCTCCTACACCACAGACAAACACACATGCCCCACTCACACAGCACCACACAAACACACACACACACCCCACTCACACAGCAGCACACAAACACACACAGACCACCACACACACACATGCCCCACTCACACACACAGCACCACATACACACACAAAGCCAGAAATAAATATGGCTGACACACACACAGTCACTCACCCAGACTCCCAGTGGCCTCAGCAGGACCTGTAGTGCAGCACCAGGGGAACAAAATGTCACTCAAAGGGTTAAGGTAGGCCCTCTGCTGAATTATTTATTCACAGTCATCATTTGCCATGCAAGACACAGGACAGACAGCCATCAGGTACACACTTAACCCACTGACTGCCACAGGGTTGTGTATCAAGTTTTACCCCTCAGGGAGTGCGTTCAAACCCCTCACACTGTAAACTTGCATTTCCCTCCCACTTCTCCTGCTTCCCCAGCCTATTACTAACACTTTCCCACATTTATGTTAAGCCCCGCCCCCTACTCACTATTAAGCCCCGCCCACTTTAAACCAAAATTGCCCCATTGCTCTCTCCACATCAGCACCACATGAGGGACTCTACAAGTAAAAGTTCCCAGGTACTACACACACATGCCCCACTCACACAGCACCAAACACCCATAATGCCAGAAAGAAAGATGGCTGACATACAGTCACTCACCCTGACTCCCAGTGGCCTCAGCAGGACCTGTACTACAGCCACTGAGGAACAAAATGGCACTCAAAGGGTTAAGGTAGGTCTTCATTGCTCAATTACTTCTTCACTGTCATCATTTGCCATGCAAGACACAGGACAGACAGCCATCAGATTCACACTTAACCAATTGACTGCCACAGGGTTGTGTATCAAGTTTTACCCCTCAGGGAGTGTGTTCAAACCCCTCACACTGTAAACTTGCATTTTTCTCCCACTTCTCCTCCTTCCCCAGCCTATTACTAACACTTTTCCACATTTATGTAAAGCCCCGCCCCTACTCGTGATTAAGCCCCGCCCACTTTTAACCCAGATTGCCCCATTTGTCTCTCCACATCAGCACCACATCAGTCCCCTCTAGGGATTTCACAAGTCAAAGTTCCCAGGTATGAACACACTTCCCACTGCTATTTAACTCTCACATGCCTCTCTATACCTTAACCATTTGAGTGCCAGAGGGGTATACAAGTCATGCACGCATGTGTTTCTGCTCATATATATTGCGTGTGTCTGTGTGTGTACATCTCTGTTACATATGTGTGTCCATCTCCAGTGTGTCTGTGTGTGCGTGTCTTTTGCATGTCTCTGCCGCTCACTGTGTGTATGTGCATACCTCCCAACATTTCACATGGCCAAAGAGGGACACTGTAGTTTTAGGTGATATTGTTGGGGGCGTGGCTGGTGGGCGGGGCATTAGTAAGAATTTTTAGGTTATTTCATTACCTATTACTGGCTATTTATGTAACTTAATAAATGATTTAGTACAAGACCAAAGTATTTTATTTGCACAGACTAATGTATAAACACATATACTGAAGTTTATTGCTTTATTGCTGTAGAGCAAAGTAATACACACCACACAGTCAGGGCTGGTGCAAGGATTTTTGCCACCCTAGGCAAAACCTAATTTTGCCGCCCATTTTGCTCCGCCCCTTGTGCCCCACCCCTTTATACCCTGCCTACTTATACCCCACCTCTTTTCATGATTGTCCTCTCTCTGCCCCCTGGGCCAGTCTGCCCCTGGTCTAGAGATGCCTGTAAGAGATGCCCCCCACCAGCTCCAACTTGCCCCTTATCAGCTCCACTTTGGCCCTATCAGCTGCACTTTTCCCCCCATCAACTCCAACTTGCCCCCATCAGCTCCACTTTGCCCCCATCAACTCCAACTTACCCCCATCAGCTCCACTATGCCCCCAACAGCTCAAATTTGCCACCATCAGCTCCACTTTGCCCACCATCCGCTCCAACTTGCCCCCATCAGCTCCACTTTGCTCCCCATCCGCTCTAACTTGCCCCCACCAGCTCCACTTTTGCCCCCCCTTCAGTTCCACTATGCCCCTATCAGCTCCAACTTGCCCCTATCAGCTCCAACTTACCCCCATCGGCTCCACTTTGCCCCCCAGCAGCTCCACTATGCCCCCAGCAGCTCCAACTTGCCACCAACAGCTCCAACTTGCCACCAACAGCTCCAATTTGCCCCCCATCCGCTCCAACTTGCCCCCATCAGCTCCACTTTGCCCCCATCCGCTCCAACTTGCCCCCACCAGCTCCACTTTGACCCCCCTTCAGCTACACTTTGACCCCCATCCGCTCCAACTTGCCCCCATCAGCTCCACTTTGACCTCCATCCGCTCCAGCTTACCCCCATCAGCTCCAACTTGCCCCCAGCAGCTCCACTATGCCCCCTCAGCTCCAACTTGCCCCCATCAGCTCCACTTTGACCTCCATCCACTCCAACTTACCCCCATCAGCTCCAACTTGCCCCCAGCAGCTCCACTATGCCCCCTCAGCTCCAACTTGCCCCCATCATCTCCACTTTGCCCCCCATCCGCTCCAAATTGGCCCCAGCAGCTCCAGTATGCCCCCTCAACTCCAACTTGCCCCCCATCACATACCTGTAGCTCCTGCGCAGTCTTCTTTTCAGTAATGCAGAGAGCGGCGGGAGATCATGACTCCCAGCACACTCTGCATTACTAAAGATCCGACCCAATGAGGGAGCGCTGTAGCAACACAGACCTGACTGTGTTGTGGTTCCTGGTGTGGTGTGTGCGGCCGCAGCTCTTCTCCGCTGCATGCCCGCACCCCCAGTACGTGTGCGCCCTAGGCCAGCGCCTACCTCGCCTATAGGTGCAGCCGGCTCTGCACACAGTCTGACCTCCTAAAAAGAGGGACAACAGGGTGGGAAAGAGGGACTTGGCCCTCAAAGAGGGTCTGTCCCTCCTAAAGAGGGACACTTGGGATGTATGGTATGTGTCTGCCTGTGTGTTGCATATGTCTGTGTTTATCAGTGTGTCTGCATTTCACACACGTGCGCCCAACGGTCATAACATGACGGGCAATGCCGTCCCACATTACTAGTATCTCCTAAAGAGGGACACTTGGGAGGTACAGACCCCTAATATCTCCTAAAGAGAGACACTTGGTAGGTATGGACCCCTAATATCTAATGAAGAGGGACACTTGGGAGGTATGTACCCCTAATATCTCCTAAAAAGGGACACTTGGTAGGTATGGACCCCTAATATCTCCTAAACAGGGACACTTGGGGGGTATAGACCCCTAATTTATCCTAAACAGGGACAATTGGGAGGTATAGACCCCTAATATCACCTCAAGAGGGACACTTGGGAGGTATGGACCCTAATGTCTCCTAAAGAGGGACACTTGGGAGGTATGAACCCTAATATCTCCTAAAGAGGGACACTTGGGGGTATGGATCCCTAATATCTCCTAAAGAGGGACACTTGGGAGGTACGTACCCCTAATATCTCCTAAATAGGGACACTTGGGAGGTACGTACCCCTAATATCTCCTAAATAGGGACACTTGGGAGGTATGGACCCCTAATATCTCCTAAAGAGGGACACTTGGGGGTATGGACCCTAATATCTCCTAAAGAAGGACACTTGGGGGTATGGGCCCCTAATATGTTTTAAAGAGGACCACCAGGAGTTATGCTGTCCATAGGATGGTGTAGCAACAGTGCCACTGTACAATTTCAGGCCACTGTGGTACTGCACCTAAAAAATTAAATTTTGAGCTGTAATAACTTTTGAATAAAACAACTTTCAGCAGTGAGAGTACTTTTGTTTTACTCAGGGGGATAAACCCTAAAACATATATTTTTTTTTACATTTATGTATCACTATCCCTTTAAAGGCATTGTGTATTTGTTTCTGGTTTTGGGGTTATCCATGTGCCGTTTAGCCAGGGGCTCAGAATTCCACATGTAATTTTTATGCAGTTGTAAACACGATGCACAGCCGTTTGGGGAACCTCATTGCCTGTCAGTGAGAAGTGTAAATGGGAATCAGCTGCTCAGAGCGACTCGGCTTTATCCAGACTTACCTGGCCACTACTAATAATGCCGCGGCCACCTTCCGTTCATAAATATTTACCTTTTGTACTGTTCAGCTTTGTTATGTGATATTTAACCCTTTGCACTCTGCAGAGATTTCAGTTTCTTTTCCTCACTGTGGAGACCTTTCAGGCTTCCAGTGGGTTAACAGTAGCATTGCCCCTAGGGGATCCTAAACAAGATAGTTGAGCCGGTGTACATACAATTGTTTAAGCATGTTTACTAAATAGAAGGGGGTTTGTAGTGTGTGTGTGTGTGTGTGGGAAGGGGGTTGTAATGTGTGTCTGTGTGTGTGGAGTGTGTGTGTGTGTGTGTGCAGTGTGTTGTGTGTGTGTGTGCAGTGTGTTGTGTGTGTGTAGTGTCTGTGTCTGTAGTGTGATGTGGTGTTTGTGTAGTGTGTGTGTGTGTGTGTGGAGGGGAAGGGGCTGTACTGGGTGCAGTGTGTGTGAGGTTGTAGTGTCTGTGTGTGTGTGTGAGGTGTGTGTAGTGTGGGGGGGGGGGTTGTAGTGTGTAGTGTGTGTGGGGGGGGTGCAAGGGGTTGTAGTGGGTGCAGTGTGTATGAGGTTGTAGAGTGTGTGTGTGGTGTGTGTAGTGTGGGTGGCATACCTCCCAAGTGTCCCTCTTTGAGACCCAAATCCCTCTGTCCCTCTTTTCTACCCTTTTGTCCCTCTTTTTAGGACATCAGAATGAGAGGTGTGTACCACACTGCTCCACAGCAATAAAACTCACATAAATGTGTTGTTAATCTTCAATATATGTGTTTTTAAATGAATCTGTGTAATAAAAAATCTTTGATCTTGTTCTAAATCATTAATCAGTTGCACAAAGAGGTGCAGATAAGTCAAGAAGTGACCTAAAACTTATTGGAAATGCCCCGTCTACCAGCCACGCCCCCAGAAACGCCACCTAAATCAGAAGGGTCCCTCTCTGGCCATTTGAAATGTTGGGAGGTATGGGGTGGGGTTGTACTGTGTGTATGTGTGTGGTGTGTGGGGGGTTGTAGTGTGTGTGTAGTGTGCGTGTATAAATAAATACATATATATATATATATATGTGTGTGTGTGTGTGTGTGTGTGTGTGTGACCATGCAAGTATTTAATTGTATATATGTGTATGTATATCTATATCTGTCTATATATATGTGTGTATATACAGTCTCATACCTCACAACATTTCAAATGGACAAAGAGGGACACTAGTGTCTTAGGGAGTGTTTAAAGGTGCATGACTGAGGTGTGGGGCAATACTGAGAATTTTTAGGTTATTTAATGAAGTTATTGACACCTCTTTGTGTAACTGAATAAATGATTTGGATCAAGACTAAAGTATTTTATTTACACAGACTAATATATACACATATACTGACATTTACACAGACATTAATGTGAGTTTTATTGCTGTGGAGCAATGTGATACACTTCTATACACACCACACAGTCTGATCTCCTACACACAGGGACACCAGGGTGATACACTTCTATACACACACACAGTCTGATCTCCTAAACACAGGACACCAGGGTGATACACTTATATACACATCACACAGTCTGATCTCCTAAACACAGTAACACCAGGGTGATACACTTCTATACACACCACACAGTCTGATCTAAACACAGGGACACCAGGGTGATACACTTATATACACACCACACAGTCTGATCTCCTAAACACAGGGACACCAGGGTGATATACTTATATACATACCACACAGTCTGATCTACTACACACAGGGACACCAGGGTGATACACTTATATACACACCACACAGTGTGATCTCCTAAACACAGGGACACCAGGGTGATACACTTCTATACACAGCACACAGTTTGATCTCCTAAACACAGGGACACCAGGGTGATACACTTCTATACACACCACACAGTCTGATCTCCTAAACACAGGGACACCAGGGTGGTACACTTCTATACACACCACACAGTCTGATCTCCTAAACACAGGGACACCAGGGTGATACACTTCTATACACACCACACAGTCTGATCTCCTAAACACAAGGACACCAGGGTGATACACTTATATACACACCGCACAGTCTGATCTCCTAAACACAGGGACACCAGGGTGATACACTTATATACACACCACACAGTCTGGTCTCCTAAACGCAGGGACACCAGGGTGATATACTTATATACACACCACATAGTCTGATCTACTACACACAGGGACACCAGGGTGATACACTTCTATACACACCACACAGTCTGATCTCCTACACACAGGGACACCAGGGTGATACACTTATATATACACCACACAGTCTGATCTCCTACACACAGGGACACCAGGGTGATACACTTCTATACACACACCACACAGTCTGATCTCCTAAACAAAGGGACACCAGGGTGATACTCTTACATATACACCACACAGTCTGATCTCCTAAACACAGGGACACCAGGGTGATACACTTATATACATACCACACAGTCTGATCTCCTAAACACAGGGATACCAGGGTAATGCACTTATATACACACCACACAGTCTGATCTCCTAAACACAGGGACACCAGGGTGATACACTTATATACACACACCACACTATCTGATCTCCTAAACACGGGGACACCAGGGTGATACACTTATATACACACCACACAGTCTGATCTCCTAAACACAGGGACACCAGGGTGACACACTTATATACACACACCACACAGTCTGATCTCCTAAACACAGGGACACCAGGGTGATACACTTATATACACACCACACAGTGTGATCTCCTAAACACAGGGACACCAGGGTGATACACTTATATACATACCACACAATCTGATCTCCTAAACACAGGGATACCAGGGTGATACAATAATATATATACCACACAGTCTGATCTGCTAAACACAGGGACACCAGGGTGATACACTTATATACACACCACACAGTCTGATCTCCTAAACACAGGGACACCAGGGTGATACACACTTATACACACCACACAGTCTGATCTCCTAAACACAGGGACACCAAGGTG
>CM074722.1:509129162-509139162 GCA_037306005.1 Rhinophrynus dorsalis | reverse complement strand
TACCTGCTGTTGCTCCCTCGTCGGCTCTGATGCAGAGCACTGGGAGATGACATCATCTGCCAGCACTCTGCATTGCTAAAGAGACCGCGCAGGAGCAACAGCACCTACAGAAGGAGGTACAGACATCTGCTGCTGGACCACCAGGGAGGTAGGAAACGTATGCGGGAGGCAAAGTGGGGGCAATGTGAAGATGATGTGGGCAATATGGAGCTGATGGCAAAGTAAGGGCAAGTTGGAGCTGATAGAGTGGCAATGTGGAGATGATGGGGGTAATGTGAGGGCAAGCTGGAGCTGATGGGGCAATGTGGAGATGATGGGGCAAGTTGTAGATGATGGGGGCAAGTTGTAGATGATGGGGGAAAGTTGGAGCTGATGACAATATGGAGCTGATGGGGGACAATGTGAGGGCTATATGGATATGGGGGTAATATGGAGATTTGGAGCATTGTGGAGGTGTCCAATGGAGATGGCAAATGGGGGGGCGCTTCAGATTTCTGTGCCTACAGGCTCCTGAGATGTAAATCCGGCCCTGCACACACTGTGATATGAATGAATCTAGTCCACACACTGCAATATGAATGAATCTAGTCCACACACTATTATATGAATGGATCTAGGCAGAGTCCACACACTGTGATATGAATGGATCTAGTCCTCACACTATGATATGAATGGATCTAGTCCACACACTGCGATATGAATGTATCTAGTTCACACACTGTGATATGAATGGATCTAGTCCTCACACTGTGATATGAATGTATCTAGTCCACACACTGTGACATGAATGTATCTAGTCCACACACTGTGATATGAATGGATCTAGTCCACACACTGTGATATGAATGGATCTAGTCAACACGCTGTGATATGAATGGATCTAGTCCACACATTGTGATATGAATGGATCTAGTCCTCACACTGTGATATGAATGGATCTAGTCCACACACTGCGATATGAATGTATCTAGTTCACACACTATTATATGAATGGATCTAGGCAGAGTCCACACACTGTGATATGAATGGATCTAGTCCACACACTGTGATATGAATGGATCTAGTCCACACACTGTGACATGAATGTATCTAGTCCACACACTGTGATATGAATGGATCTAGTCCACACACTGTGATATGAATGGATCTAGTCAACACACTGTGATATGAATGGATCTAGGCAGAGTCCACACACTGTGATATGAATGGATCTAGTCCACACACTGTGATATGAATGGATCTAGTCCACACACTGTGATATGAATGGATCTAGTCCACCCACTGTGACATGAATGGATCTAGTCCACACACTGTGATATGAATGCATCTAGACAGAGTCTACACACACTGTGATATGAATGGATCTAGTCCACATGAGACAACACTCTGTGATATGAATGGATCTAGACAGATTCCACACACTGTGATATGAATGGATCTAGACAGATTCCACACACTGTGATATGAATGGATCTAGACAGATTCCACACACTGTGATATGAATGGATCTAGTCCACACACTGTGATATGAATGGATCTAGTTCACACACTGTGAAACAAATGGATCTAGTTCACACACTGTGATATGAATGGGTCTAGGCAGAGTCCACACACTGTGATATGAATGTATCTAGTCCACACACTGCGATATGAATGTATCTAGTCCACACACTGTGATATGAATGCATCTAGACAGAGTCCACACACACACTGTGATATGAATGGATCTAGTCCACATGATACAACACACTGTGATATGAATGGACCTAGACAGATTCCACACACTGTGCTATGAATGGATCTAGTCCACACACTGTGATATGAATGAATCTAGGCAGAGACAACACAATGTGATATCAATGGATCTAGGCAGAGTCCACACACTGTGATGTGAATGGATCTATACAGAGCCCACACACTGTGATATGAATGGATCTATACAGAGCCCATACACTGTGATATGAATGGATCTAGGCATAGTCCACACACTGTGATATGAATGGATCTAGGCAGAGCCCACACACTGTGATATGAATGAATCTAGATAGAGTCCACACACTGTGATATGAATGGATCTAGTCCACACACTGTAATATGAATGGATCTAGGCAGAGTCCACGCACTGTGATATGAATGGATCTAGTCCACACACTGTGATGTGAATGGATCTAGACAGAGTCCACACACTGTGATATGAATGGATCTAGTCCACACACTGTGATATGAATGGATCTAGTCCTCACACTGTGATATGAATGGATCTAGTCCACACACTGTGATATGAATGGATCTAGTCCACACACTGTGATATGAATGGATCTAGGCAGAGTCCACACACTGTGATATGAATGGATCTAGGCAGAGTCCACACACTGTGATATGAATGGATCTAGTCCACACACTGTGATATGAATGGATCTAGTCCACACACTGTGATATGAACGGATCTAGTCCACACACTGTGATATGAATGGATCTAGGTAGAGTCCACACACTGTGATATGAATGGATCTAGGTAGAGTCCACACACAGTGGTGTCTAATAGCACAGTGAAGGGTGCGTTTGCCTTGAACAGAACTAATTAGCAAAATGTGCAGAAAATTAGCATAATGTGCCAGTGCCATCAACTCATAAAGGTTAGTTTTTAAAAAATGCATTATTTTACAGAAAAATGGCACATACCACATATAAGTAGATAATAATCATCTGTAATGTCAACTAAACTTGCCTTAGGCTGATAATGATGAAATGTAATGAATCCGCCGCTTTCCCAGCTAATAAGAATGTGTCACACAGCAGAGATACTGTGACCCGGGGGGCACAGCAGGATCCTGTGTCTCCATCCAAGGGGATTTCCTGCAGGGAACACAGTGATAACCCTGAAGAGGTCCCATAATCTCTTCCCACTCTTGAAGAGTTTGACACTTGCCTGCTGACCCTGCCCAGTGACATACACCAAACTCTCACTATATGAATGGCTGACTGGACTCCTTCACCCACAGTTCTGGAGCATATTATTCTGGGTTCCGTTTTGCACTTCCAGAGAGTTGTCTGTGATCTTCTTCTCATATCTATCATTATTATTATTGATGATCTATGTATTGCCTGTAGGAGACGTACCGATTCCTCTTTGTGTCTCATTGCTCTCTCTTATTGACATATCTATCATTATTATTATTATTGATAATCAATGTATTGTCTGTAGGAGACGTACCGATTCCTCTTTGTGTCTCGTTGCTCTCTTCTTCTCATATCTATCATTATTATTATTGATGATCTATGTATTGCCTGTAGGAGACATACCGATTCCTCTTTGTGTCTCATTGCTCTCTTCTTCTCATATCTATCATTATTATTATTATTGATAATCAATGTATTGTCTGTAGGAGACGTACCGATTCCTCTTTGTGTCTCGTTGCTCTCTTCTTGACATATCTATCATTATTATTATTGATGATCTATGAATTGCCTGTAGGAGACGTACCGATTCCTCTTTGTGTCTCATTGCTCTCTTCTTCCCAATGGCCCATATGGAAAAAAAAAGAGGAGCGATTATTGGGAAGCACAGTTGCATCAAAGAGGAAAAATAAGGAATTCCAGCATTCCCTGTGATTAAAGTGATAAATGAGGCTATTAAGCCTGTTAATGATTTGTAGAAGTCATGTGATACTACATGCTCTGTGTAGTGGACTGGGGGAAGTCATTTTCCTGTGCACTCCTCATTTCCTGCTGTTTGTTAGGAAGTGAGGAGGAGTGAAAGGAAAATGGCTTCCCCCAGCCTTCCAAAAGCTACACACGACATATCAGATTTTAAAAGGGAACTATCACCCCTATACAAGTTTGGCTCAAAAGTAAGGATATAGAGCGACTAGCTGGAATACTATTGTCTTTTTTAATTAATTGTTTGGCCGAAATTAAAGGTTTAACGATGATTCTGCACCTTCCTTCCGGACAGACTGTGGGTACCGCCCTGCATCGCAGTCTGTCATTCTTCCTCTGCTCTCCTTCCTCGATCCAGCCAATGAGAGCGCTCCAGGTTACATACAGAAATCCTCCATCATTGGACGAGGCTGGGTAGAGGGAGGGGATCAGTGGAAGAGTGACAGACTGCAGTGCAGAGCTGGTACCCGCAGTCTGTCCAGAAGGAAGACACGGGATCATCATTAAACATTTAATTTTGGCCAAACAACAAATTAAAAAAAAAAAGAATAGTATTCCAGATAGTTGCTTTATAAATTTACTTTTAAGCCAAAATTCTATAGGGGTGATAGTTCCCCTTTAAGTTTTATCAAGATATAATAACTTTTATGTGTATAGTTAGAAATGTTACAACATGCTCTTTTATACAAGAACAGCTTGCAACTGGCATTTCTATGGTCTTATTCATCACTGCAGTGCATTCCCTTTCAATAAACCCATTTCGTCAGAGCTACTCACCTCTGATCCCCTGCATCCCCCTGGTTCTTCCACATGAGGGTGGGGGGGAGTATATAATTGATGAAGGCCCGTGTGGATCAGCTAGTTATTGTGAAGGGCACCCCAGCCTCCATTGTTTTATGTTGACAATCTACATGGAGGTCCCATAGGTCTCTGTACAAATCAGACAGGAGGCAACACGCATGCATCTGCAATTAACTTTCCTAAGTTGCAGCACGATGAATCTTGTGAATTGATTCAGCAGAATGTTGTTAGCAGCCCATGTGAACAGGCCCATAGACATCAATATGTTACATTTTATTACAGGAAGTCACTTATACAGATAGGCCTTAGCGATAATAACGCTGTTTCTGTTGTTCTTATAGACATAGTGATAGGAACGCTGTTTCTGTCCCTCTTGTATACAGGCCCTTAGGGTTAGTAACACTGTTTTGTGGTACTTGAGTGGACAGGCCCTTAGGGTTAGTAACACTGTTTTGTGGTAATTGAGTGGACAGGCCCTTAGGGTTAGTAACACTGTTTTGTGGTACTTGAGTGGACAGGCCCTTAGGGTTAGTAACACTGTTTTGTGGTACTTGAGTGGACAGGCCCTTAGGGTTAGTAACACTGTTTTGCGGTAATTGAGTGGACAGGCCCTTAGGGTTAGTAACACTGTTTTGTGGTAATTGAGTGGACAGGCCCTTAGGGTTACTAACACTGTTTTGTGGTAATTGAGTGGACAGGCCCTTAGGGTTAGTAACACTGTTTTGCGGTAATTGAGTGGACAGTCCCTTAGGGTTACTAACACTGTTTTGTGGTACTTGAGTGGACAGTCCCTTAGGGTTAGTAACACTGTTTTGTGGTAATTGAGTGGACAGGCCCTTAGGGTTAGTAACACTGTTTTGTGGTAATTGAGTGGACAGGCCCTTAGGGTTAGTAACACTGTTTTGTGGTAATTGAGTGGACAGGCCCTTAGGGTTAGTAACACTGTTTTGTGGTAATTGAGTGGACAGGCCCTTAGGGTTAGTAACACTGTTTTGTGGTAATTGAGTGGACAGGCCCTTAGGGTTAGTAATACTGTTTTGTGGTACTTGAGTGGACAGTCCCTTAGGGTTAGTAACACTGTTTTGTGGTAATTGAGTGGACAGGCCCTTAGGGTTAGTAACACTGTTTTGTGGTACTTGAGTGGACAGGCCCTTAGGGTTAGTAACACTGTTTTGTGGTAATTGAGTGGACAGGCCCTTAGGGTTAGTAACACTGTTTTGTGGTAATTGAGTGGACAGTCCCTTAGGGTTAGTAACACTGTTTTGTGGTACTTGAGTGGACAGTCCCTTAGGGTTAGTAACACTGTTTTGTGGTACTTGAGTGGACAGTCCCTTAGGGTTAGTAACTCTGTTTTGTGGTACTTGAGTGGACAGGCCCTTAGGGTTAGTAACACTGTTTTGTGGTACTTGAGTGGACAGGCCCTTAGGGTTAGTAACACTGTTTTGTGGTACTTGAGTGGACAGGCCCTTAGGGTTAGTAACACTGTTTTGTGGTACTTGAGTGGACAGGCCCTTAGGGTTAGTAACACTGTTTTGTGGTAATTGAGTGGACAGGCCCTTAGGGTTAGTAACTCTGTTTTGTGGTACTTGAGTGGACAGGCCCTTAGGGTTAGTAACACTGTTTTGTGGTACTTGAGTGGACAGTCCCTTAGGGTTAGTAACACTGTTTTGTGGTAATTGAGTGGACAGGCTCTTAGGGTTAGTAACACTGTTTTGTGGTACTTGAGTGGACAGGCCCTTAGGGTTAGTAATACTGTTTTGTGGTACTTGAGTGGACAGGCCCTTAGGGTTAGTAACACTGTTTTGCGGTAATTGAGTGGACAGGCCCTTAGGGTTAGTAACACTGTTTTGTGGTACTTGAGTGGACAGTCCCTTAGGGTTAGTAATACTGTTTTGTGGTAATTGAGTGGACAGGCCCTTAGGGTTAGTAACTCTGTTTTGTGGTAATTGAGTGGACAGGCCCTTAGGGTTAGTAACTCTGTTTTGTGGTAATTGAGTGGACAGGCCCTTAGGGTTAGTAACACTGTTTTGCGGTAATTGAGTGGACAGGCCCTTAGGGTTACTAACACTGTTTTGTGGTAATTGAGTGGACAGTCCCTTAGGGTTAGTAACACTGTTTTGTGGTAATTGAGTGGACAGTCCCTTAGGGTTAGTAACACTGTTTTGTGGTAATTGAGTGGACAGTCCCTTAGGGTTAGTAACACTGTTTTGCGGTAATTGAGTGGACAGGCCCTTAGGGTTACTAACACTGTTTTGTGGTAATTGAGTGGACAGTCCCTTAGGGTTAGTAACACTGTTTTGTGGTACTTGAGTGGACAGGCCCTTAGGGTTAGTAACACTGTTTTGCGGTAATTGAGTGGACAGGCCCTTAGGGTTAGTAACACTGTTTTGCGGTAATTGAGTGGACAGGCCCTTAGGGTTAGTAACACTGTTTTGTGGTACTTGAGTGGACAGTCCCTTAGGGTTAGTAACACTGTTTTGTGGTACTTGAGTGGACAGGCCCTTAGGGTTAGTAACTCTGTTTTGTGGTAATTGAGTGGACAGGCCCTTAGGGTTAGTAACACTGTTTTGTGGTACTTGAGTGGACAGGCTCTTAGGGTTAGTAACACTGTTTTGTGGTACTTGAGTGGACAGGCCCTTAGGGTTAGTAACACTGTTTTGTGGTAATTGAGTGGACAGTCCCTTAGGGTTACTAACACTGTTTTGTGGTACTTGAGTGGACAGGCCCTTAGGGTTAGTAACACTGTTTTGTGGTAATTGAGTGGACAGTCCCTTAGGGTTAGTAACACTGTTTTGTGGTACTTGAGTGGACAGGCCCTTAGGGTTAGTAACACTGTTTTGCGGTAATTGAGTGGACAGGCCCTTAGGGTTAGTAACACTGTTTTGCGGTAATTGAGTGGACAGGCCCTTAGGGTTAGTAACACTGTTTTGTGGTACTTGAGTGGACAGTCCCTTAGGGTTAGTAATACTGTTTTGTGGTAATTGAGTGGACAGGCCCTTAGGGTTAGTAACACTGTTTTGTGGTACTTGAGTGGACAGTCCCTTAGGGTTAGTAACACTGTTTTGTGGTACTTGAGTGGACAGGCCCTTAGGGTTAGTAACACTGTTTTGTGGTACTTGAGTGGACAGTCCCTTAGGGTTAGTAACACTGTTTTGTGGTACTTGAGTGGACAGTCCTTTAGGGTTAGTAACACTGTTTTGTGGTACTTGAGTGGACAGGCCCTTAGGGTTAGTAACACTGTTTTGTGGTACTTGAGTGGACAGGCCCTTAGGGTTAGTAACTCTGTTTTGTGGTAATTGAGTGGACAGGACCTTAGGGTTAGTAACACTGTTTTGTGGTACTTGAGTGGACAGGCCCTTAGGGTTAGTAATACTGTTTTGTGGTACTTGAGTGGACAGGCCCTTAGGGTTAGTAACTCTGTTTTGTGGTACTTGAGTGGACAGTCCCTTAGGGTTAGTAACTCTGTTTTGTGGTAATTGAGTGGACAGGCCCTTAGGGTTAGTAACACTGTTTTGTGGTACTTGAGTGGACAGGCCCTTAGGGTTAGTAACACTATTTTGTGGTAATTGAGTGGACAGGCCCTTAGGGTTAGTAACACTGTTTTGTGGTACTTGAGTGGACAGGCCCTTAGGGTTAGTAACACTGTTTTGTGGTACTTGAGTGGACAGGACCTTAGGGTTAGTAACACTGTTTTGTGGTACTTGAGTGGACAGGCCCTTAGGGTTAGTAACTCTGTTTTGTGGTACTTGAGTGGACAGTCCCTTAGGGTTAGTAACACTGTTTTGTGGTAATTGAGTGGACAGTCCCTTAGGGTTAGTAATACTGTTTTGTGGTACTTGAGTGGACAGTCCCTTAGGGTTAGTAACACTGTTTTGTGGTACTTGAGTGGACAGTCCCTTAGGGTTAGTAACACTGTTTTGTGGTAATTGAGTGGACAGGCCCTTAGGGTTAGTAACACTGTTTTGTGGTACTTGAGTGGACAGGCCCTTAGGGTTAGTAACACTGTTTTGTGGTACTTGAGTGGACAGACCCTTAGGGTTAGTAACACTGTTTTGTGGTACTTGAGTGGACAGGCCCTTAGGGTTAGTAACACTGTTTTGTGGTACTTGAGTGGACAGGCCCTTAGGGTTAGTAACACTGTTTTGTGGTACTTGAGTGGACAGGCCCTTAGGGTTAGTAACACTGTTTTGTGGTAATTGAGTGGACAGGCCCTTAGGGTTAGTAACTCTGTTTTGTGGTACTTGAGTGGACAGGCCCTTAGGGTTAGTAACTCTGTTTTGTGGTAATTGAGTGGACAGGCCCTTAGGGTTAGTAACACTGTTTTGTGGTACTTGAGTGGACAGGCCCTTAGGGTTAGTAACACTGTTTTGTGGTACTTGAGTGGACAGGCCCTTAGGGTTAGTAACACTGTTTTGTGGTACTTGAGTGGACAGGCCCTTAGGGTTAGTAACACTGTTTTGTGGTAATTGAGTGGACAGGACCTTAGGGTTAGTAACACTGTTTTGTGGTACTTGAGTGGACAGGCCCTTAGGGTTAGTAACACTGTTTTGTGGTAATTGAGTGGACAGGCCCTTAGGGTTAGTAACACTGTTTTGTGGTACTTGAGTGGACAGGCCCTTAGGGTTAGTAACACTGTTTTGTGGTAATTGAGTGGACAGGCCCTTAGGGTTAGTAACACTGTTTTGTGGTAATTGAGTGGACAGGCCCTTAGGGTTAGTAACACTGTTTTGTGGTAATTGAGTGGACAGTCCCTTAGGATTAGTAACACTGTTTTGTGGTACTTGAGTGGACAGGCCCTTAGGGTTAGTAACACTGTTTTGTGGTAATTGAGTGGACAGGACCTTAGGGTTAGTAACACTGTTTTGTGGTACTTGAGTGGACAGGCCCTTAGGGTTAGTAACACTGTTTTGTGGTACTTGAGTGGACAGGACCTTAGGGTTAGTAACACTGTTTTGTGGTAATTGAGTGGACAGTCCCTTAGGGTTAGTAACACTGTTTTGTGGTAATTGAGTGGACAGGCCCTTAGGGTTAGTAACACTGTTTTGTGGTAATTGAGTGGACAGGACCTTAGGGTTAGTAACACTGTTTTGTGGTACTTGAGTGGACAGTCCCTTAGGGTTAGTAACACTGTTTTGTGGTAATTGAGTGGACAGGCCCTTAGGGTTAGTAACACTGTTTTGTGGTACTTGAGTGGACAGGCCCTTAGGGTTACTAACACTGTTTTGTGGTACTTGAGTGGACAGGCCCTTAGGGTTAGTAACACTGTTTTGTGGTAATTGAGTGGACAGGCCCTTAGGGTTAGTAACACTGTTTTGCGGTAATTGAGTGGACAGGCCCTTAGGGTTAGTAACACTGTTTTGTGGTACTTGAGTGGACAGTCCCTTAGGGTTAGTAATACTGTTTTGTGGTAATTGAGTGGACAGGCCCTTAGGGTTAGTAACACTGTTTTGTGGTACTTGAGTGGACAGTCCCTTAGGGTTAGTAACACTGTTTTGTGGTACTTGAGTGGACAGGCCCTTAGGGTTAGTAACACTGTTTT
>CM074722.1:509121662-509124162 GCA_037306005.1 Rhinophrynus dorsalis | reverse complement strand
AAGTCCAGGTCTCCATGTGACTGCATGCCGTTCGGAGACTCCGGAATCTTTTAAACAAAAAAAAAAAAAAATTCCACGGGCGTTAAGGTGACAGTTACTTATGCACGCGGCTGTCACTAAGGGGTTAATCCAGTACTGGGGTTTCTTATAAGACATTGCCATCTGATTTTTACATGCTGTATAATCGCTGAGTGGCCCTCTGACCAAATGGGGCCCAGAAACAGATGCTTATTCTTCTTAAATTGTAGCTCTACCACTGCCAATAGCAGTGCCCTGTACAGTAAGTTACAGTATATAAACATATATCAGCAATGTAACTTTTATAGCAAATTGTTTACAAGAGAATAAAAATTCTACGTGTGGTTTTAGTGTTTTGTATCTCTAACAGGAAGTGTTAAACACAAAATAAATGTGAATGTAAGTGGCTGTGTTTGTGTCATTGTACTCTGTGATCCCTGTGAATGTGGACGATCCGGTCAGACCACCTCCAGTAATGTTAGTTACCTCTGGTATTCTGGTAAAAACAGCCATTTACACACCTAGTATCCCTGTACAGACCTTTAACACAATTGTACAACATAAACCTTCCTTGTACCTCTTGGTGAATGTTTATTTTAATTGAAGTTTTTTTGAGAAAATTCAATTTAACCCTTTGGTTGCTAAAGAGCACATGTCTCTTGAAATCTAGTCTCTATATCATTGAATGTTAGTCTAATAAAAAAGAGCCTACCGGAGCCGGGCGAAGCAGGTGGAGGGGGCATGAGAAGGCCCGAGATGAAGGAAGAAGGGAGGATATGACGCGCAGCAGGAGTTTTCGGCCGCAAGGGATTGTGGTCCCGTGGCCATCTTCAGTCTGGAGCGGCACGTGAGCAGTTAACACCCGCCCACCCCTGCTGTGTGCCTTTTGGTCCACTGGGGTTTAGTTCCTTTCGGTGCAAGGAGTGTTTGGCATGTGGTGGTGTACGGCCCATTGTTGGCCGGATGTGCTGGCCGTTCTTTGTCACAGCTTGGCGGGTGCTTGCTGGGCAAGCTAGGTGGTTGTGGTGACGGTACGGGTTTAAGACTCTTGGGCATGGGGCCCAAGGGGCAGGAAATTACGGCTGGTGGGCTATTACTTGCCACGTTCGAATAGGGCAGGGTCAGATGGTGGCATGGCCCCCAGTCAAGTGGTGTGACGTTCTGACAAGCACTAAGATGTTATGTTTGTTATGGTAATGTAAATGTTATATTGATGTTATAATTTATTACGGATGTTGTTAATAAATATTAAGTTAATGATACTTATGTTAATAAATGCTGTGGCCTTTTGACCCATCTGGATAGCCTCTGCGGTGTTTTATTAAGGGGGGAAAAAGGGGTATTGATATCGGGATGACTTGTCAAGGTATAATTACATAGTGCAGTGCTCATTCACTGGACTAACACGGCTAACCTATATTGAATATATCAATCTATATATATGTATATCTATCTATCTATATATATATATATATATATATATATATATATATATATATATATATATATATATACTAGTATTAAAGGCCCATGTGTACGGACAGGGTGTAGCCCTGCAGCCTTGACTGCTGCCCTGGGGTGGGAATGGGCAGTGGGCTGTTAAGGGCACCCCTCTTTGGATCGACTGTGCCTCGGACTGAGGGCCGGCTCATTCGGGCAGTCTTCTGCGCATGACTACTGCGTGTGACTGTGTCGTTCAGACAGTCTCTACTGCGCATGTGAGTGTTACGCTCACAGGGAGCTTCGCATCCTAGCAAATTATAGGATATATATATATATATATATATATATATATATATATATATATATATACATATAAAATATATATATATAGTACATAAAGCATTTATTAAAATGGATAGTAATACTTAAAATATTTAACAAAATATGTTGTAGAGTTTATCCACCTGAGTAGAACTAGGGCACTCCCACAGATGAAAGGGTTTTATTCAATAGTTATTACAGCTCAAACTTGAATTTTTTTATATGCAGTATCACAGTGGCCTGAAATTGTACAGTGGCGTTGTTTCTACAACATCTTATGAACTGCTCTGGTCAGCTGACCATAAATCTCCATAGGATGGTGTATCAACAGCGCCACTGTAACATTTCTGGCCACTGTGATACTGCATCTAAAAATGAATGTTTTAGCTGTATTAACTATTGATTAATACACCTTTCAGCAGTGGGAGTTCCCTTGAGTTGCTCAGTAGTACAAACCCTGCAACATTTTCACATTTTAAAACAAAACTTTCAGATCTTACTAAGTCGCTGTGCATTCATTAAGCGCATGACGACAAGCTTGGAAATCCACGTCTTACTTTTAAAAAATAGCAGATTCTAAAGAAATCTTTGCTGTTTGGACACTGGAACCCAGACTACAGCGCACACATCTTGTCTGAGCGCCTGCGCTGTCAGTCACGTCTCCTTTGAGTAGCATTGCAGTGACCACATGGTCACTGGAAGGGACTGACGGCGGAGA